>CM051235.1:2371900-2379400 GCA_027917425.1 Gastrophryne carolinensis
AAAGCTGTCCGCTCGGCGCTCACAAAAATGACCCCTTCAGATGACGTGGAGACTTACCTGGCGGTGTTTGAAAAGGTGGCTGCAAGGGAGAAGTTGCCGCATGACCAGTGGGCTGATGTCATCGCTCCATTTCTGGCGTCTGGACCCCAGCAGGTGTTGTTTGATCTCCCAGAGGACCAAGCCGCTGACTACCCGACTCTGAAGGGTGAGATACTGGCGAGACTGGGGGTGAATGTGTGGGTTCGGGCTCAGCGGGTGCATCAGTGGAGCTACCAGTCGGCAGAGCCCGCCCGACCCCAGTATTATAAACTGCTGCACCTGCTGCAAAAATGGCTGCAGCCGGAGTTGTTAAGCCCCACTGCCATTTTGGACCGCTTGCTGGCGGACATGTTTTGGAGGGCTTTACCGCACCCTCTTCAGCACTGGGTTGGCCAGGTATCCCCTGACAACGCACTAGGGATGGTGGACCTAGTGGAGCGATATGAGGCCACCAGGAACTTGCAAAGCGGCTCCATGAGGAGGGATTCGGGGAAACCCCGGAGGTCCCCGCCCCAGCTCAGGCGAGTGGTGTCCCCTAAACCCTCTCAGGACCTACCCCCCAAAGTCCCTGCCCAAGTGTTGTGTTGGGGATGTAAGGAGCCGGGACATATCAGAGCCAATTGTCCCCACCAGGGGGAGCCCATGGATGTAAACTTTGGTTACCGCCCTTCCATGTATGCCAGGAGGCTGTGTGCTGCCGGTATCCCTGAGCTTGTGGGGCAAAGTCACCTCTGTCAGGTGAAAGTGGGAGACACCCTGGCTGTGGCCCTTTTGGACTCGGGGAGTATGGTTACCCTGGCAAGACCCGCCTTAGTACTGCCCGATGAGTACACTGGGCGGAAAACCGGGGTTTTGTGCATTCATGGGGACTTGAGAGACTATGCCACAGCACAAGTGTCTCTCACCACCGTCTCCGGCAGCTGGAAACATGAAGTCGCTGTCGCCGCTAAACTCCCATATGAACTGATTATTGGGAGAGACTTTCCAGGGTTCAGGTCACTGTGGGCCAAGCTGGCAGTTCCGGAAACCCGCGAGGCGGGTGTGTCCCCAATAGACTGGCCCTACTCAGGGGAGACCCCGGTGCCCTGGGAACCGGAATCAGGAGGCACCGTGGAAGAGGTGCCCGTCCCTAAAATGGAAGAGGGGGAGTCAACCCCACTAAATGTTATGGTTGGAGATGTGGAAGAGTTGACAACAGGTCCAGAGTTGGCAGATCTCCATGTCTCCACAACTAACTTTGGTACCGCTCAACACCAGGACCCGACCCTGTCTCGGGCCTGGGAGAATGTTCTTGAGGTGGAAGGTGAACCACAACAGCCAGGGGCGGAGTTACAGTTTCCTCGCTTTGTGGTTCACCAGGAAATGTTGTACCGAGTAAACAAGGTACGTGAAGAGGTGGTGGAACAATTGGTGGTACCCAATTCATATCGCAAATTGGTGTTGGATTTGGCCCACCAACATGTTCTGGGTGGACACCTAGGCCAGCAGAAAACACTGGACCGCGTTTTACAACGATTCTACTGGCCCAGTGTGTACAAGGAGGTGGAGAGATATTGTGGGTCCTGTCCAACATGTCAGATGACCAGCCCTCAGCCTCATTACCGTGGTCCCTTAGTTCCTCTCCCAGTTATTGAGGTACCCTTTGAGCGGATTGCCATGGATCTAGTGGGTCCAGTGCCAAAATCCGCTAGAGGGCACCAACATATTCTGGTGATCTTGGACTATGCCACGCGGTACCCTGAGGCAGTGCCCCTGCGTCACACCTCTGCCAAGCTCATTGCTAAGGAGCTTATGGAAATGTTTTCCAGAGTAGGTCTGCCTAAAGAGGTCCTGACCGATCAAGGTACCCCGTTTATGTCGAAAGTAATGAAAGAGCTCTGTAAACTGCTGCAGGTGAAACAGTTGCGGACATCCGTTTACCACCCGCAAACAGACGGCCTAGTAGAACGGTTTAATCAAACTTTAAAGACCATGTTAAAAAGGGTGGTCAAGCCCCAGGTGAACAAACTAGAAGCCATCCGTAACTGGCCCCGGCCTAACACCACCCGCCAGGTAAAGTCATTTCTGGGGTTGGTGGGATATTATATGCGGTTCATTCCCAATTTTGCCACCCTAGCGGCACCATTGACAGACCTGTTAAAGGGACGCAAGTCTGTCATGGTGAAGTGGAATGAACAGGCCGAAAAAGCGTTCTCCGCTTTGAAGTCTGCCCTGTGTGGGTCTCCGGTGTTGGTGACACCCGACTTTAAGAGGGAGTTCATAGTGCAGACCGATGCCTCCGAGGTAGGTCTCGGTGCTGTACTGTCTCAGGAAGTCAACGGGGAGGAGCACCCCGTTGTCTACATGAGTCGCAAATTGACACCCGCGGAGACCCGGTATAGTATAGTGGAGAGGGAGTGTTTGGCCATTAAATGGGCCCTGGAGTCTCTTCGCTACTACTTGCTGGGGAGAAGGTTCCGTCTGATTACGGACCACTCTCCCCTCAAGTGGATGTGCCAGGCTAAGGACAGGAATGCCAGGGTCACCCGATGGTTCTTGTCATTACAAAACTTCAAGTTTACAGTAGAGCACAGAGCGGGACGATTGTTGGGTAACGCGGATGCCCTGTCCAGAACACATTGTTTGGCATGTGTCCACCCCCTCAGGGTTGAACAAAGGGGGGGGGTATGTGGTAAGGTGCAAGGGGCCGTTATTGACGGCAGGTATGTAGCACCAATGTACCTGGCATTGGTGCAGTAAAGCCGTATAGCTTGTTTGTCCAGCATCAGCTGCTGGTGGCAGTTTGCTGCTGATGATTTAGAATAGCCGAAAGGCTAACCTGGGACGGCTTTACTGGGATGGAGTAGAGCAGGGTGGGACTCCATCCCACTACCCAGGTCCGGGTTTTGCGGGCTGTTTAAATAGCCTGGGGAATCAGCTGTGCTGGTTCCTTTGTCTAGAGCTCACATGGGAGTGAGACTCTGTGAGCCTGGCTGAAATCTCCTGTGGAGGCTGTTTCATGCGGACCTGAGGCCTAGTTGGACTGTAAACAGGACGTTTGCTCAAGGACTAAAAGCTGTTTGCCTGATTGAATCATTTATGCTGCTGTTTCCTGAAAAGGTGATGTAACCTGTTTGGACATATGCTTTTGTGGATTTATGTGTGAAATAAACACAGACTTTACTTTGAACTGCTTGCCTCTGCCTCTATACTGCTGACACCCGGTCGCCTACCAGAGCTAATCTCCACACTATCTATCTATCTATCTATCTATCTCATATCTATCTATCTATCTATCTCATATCTATCTATCTATCTATCTATCTATCTATCTCATATCTATCTATCTATCTATCTATCTATCTATCTATCCCATATCTATCTATCTATCTATCTATCTATCTATCTATCCCATATCTATCTATCTATCTATCTATCTATCTATCTATCCCATATCTATCTATCTATCTATCTATCTATCTATCTATCTATCTATCTATTTCAATTCAATTCTATTCAATTCAAAAGAGCTTTATTGGCAGGTCCCAAAAAAAAAAACATTTAGCATTGCCAAAGCAAATGGGAATAACAAATGGGGGGGTGTTGGGTTATAGGGGCAGGATTGGGTGTACAATGGTCCAGTGGTGGTGGGAGTTGGAGAGGTATAGAGGCAGTAGGGGGTTGGGCTGGATTAAGGGGCAGTATAGAGGTGGGGTATAGGGGGCAGTATAGGGATATATCAGTCGATTGTGTCTCATGCTCCTCTCAGTTGATGGCAGGTGGAGAAATATAGGGGGCAGTATAGAGGTGGGGTATATGGGCAGTATAGGGGTATAACAGTCCATGGTCTCTTATGTTCATCTCAGCTGGTGGCAGGTGGAGACATATAGGTGGCAGTATAGAGGTGGGGTATAGGGGGCAGTATAGGGATATATCAGTCCATTGTGTCTCATGCTCCTCTCAGTTGATGGCAGGTGGAGACATATAGGGGGAAGTATAGAGGCAGGGTATATGGGCAGTATAGGGGTATAACAGTCCATGGTCTCTTATGTTCCTTTTCAGTTGGTGGCAGGTGGAGACATATAGGGGGCAGTATAGAGGTGGGGTATATGGGCAGTATAGGGGTATAACAGTCCATGGTCTCTTATGTTCCTCTCAGCTGGTGGCAGGTGGAGGCATATAGGTGGCAGTATAGAGGTGGGGTATAGGGGGCAGTATAGGGGTATATCAGTCCATGGTCTCTTATGTTCCTCTCAGTTAGTGGCAGGTGGAGACATATTGGGGCTATTTGCAGGGTGGGCTCCTCTTCTCACAGTGCCGGCACAGTCGGCTCTCCCGTGGCTTGTATGTCTGCCTGTGCCGGCCTGTCTCCATCTCCAGGCTGTGGGCGCTCAGTCTATAGAGACTCAGGGTCTGCCTGTGTTTGGAGTGGTGCAGCCTCTCCAGGTATGGGGTCATGGTGCAGTCTCTCCAGGTATGGGGTCATGGTGCAGTCTCTCCAGGTATGGGGCCATGGCAGCCTCTCCAGGTATGGGGCCATGGTGCAGCCTCTCCAGGTATGGGGCCATGGTGTAGCCTCTCCAGGTATGGGGCCATGGTGTAGCCTCTCCAGGTATGGGGCCATGGTGTAGCCTCTCCAGGTATGGGGCCATGGTGTAGCCTCTCCAGGTATGGGGCCATGGTGTAGCCTCTCCAGGTATGGGGCCATGGTGCAGCCTCTCCAGGTATGGGGCCATGGTGCAGCCTCTCCAGGTATGGGGCCATGGTGCGGCCTCTCCAGGTATGGGGCCATGGTGCGGCCTCTCCAGGCATGGGGCCATGGTGCAGTCTCTCCAGGTATGGGGCCGTGGTGCAGTCTCTCCAGGTATGGGGCCGTGGTGCAGTCTCTCCAGGTATGGGGCCATGGTGCAGCCTCTCCAGGTATGGGGCCATGGTGTAGCCTCTCCGGGTATGGGACCATGATGCAGCCTCTCCAGGTATGGGGCCATGGTGCAGACTCTCCAGGTATGGGGCCATGGTGCAGTCTCTCCAGGTATGGGGCCGTGGTGCAGTCTCTCCAGGTATGGGGCCATGGTGCAGCCTCTCCAGGCATGGGGCCATGGTGTAGCCTCTCCGGGTATGGGGCCATGGTGCAGACTCTCCGGGTATGGGACCATGATGCAGCCTCTCCAGGTATGGGGCCATGGTGTAGCCTCTCCGGGTATGGGACCATGATGCAGCCTCTCCAGGTATGGGGCCATGGTGCAGACTCTCCAGGTATGGGGCCATGGTGCAGTCTCTCCAGGTATGGGGCCGTGGTGCAGTCTCTCCAGGTATGGGGCCATGGTGCAGCCTCTCCAGGCATGGGGCCATGGTGCAGCCTCTCCAGGTATGGGGCCATGGTGCAGCCTCTCCAGGTATGGGGCCATGGTGCAGCCTCTCCAGGTATGGGGCCATGGTGTAGCCTCTCCAGGTATGGGGCCATGGTGTAGCCTCTCCGGGTATGGGACCATGATGCAGCCTCTCCAGGTATGGGGCCATGGTGCAGACTCTCCAGGTATGGGGCCATGGTGCAGTCTCTCCAGGTATGGGGCCGTGGTGCAGTCTCTCCAGGTATGGGGCCATGGTGCAGCCTCTCCAGGCATGGGGCCATGGTGTAGCCTCTCCGGGTATGGGGCCATGGTGCAGACTCTCCAGGTATGGGGCCATGGTGCAGCCTCTCCAGGTATGGGGCCATGGTGCAGACTCTCCAGGTATGGGGCCATGGTGCAGCCTCTCCAGGTATGGGGCCATGGTGCAGCCTCTCCAGGTACAGGGCCATGGTGCAGCCTCTCCAGGTATGGAGCCATGGTGCAGCCTCTCCAGGTATGGGGCCATGGTGCAGCCTCTCCAGGTATGGGGCCATGGTGCAGCCTCTCCAGGTATGGGGCCATGGTGCAGCCTCTCCAGGTATGGGGCCATTATGCAGCCTCTCCAGGTATGGGGCCATGGTGCAGACTCTCCAGGTATGGGGCCATGGTGCAGCCTCTCCAGGTATGGGGCCATGGTGCAGCCTCTCCAGGTATGGGGCCATGGTGCAGCCTCTCCAGGTATGGGACCATGATGCAGCTTCTCCAGGTATGGGGCCATGGTGCAGCCTCTCCAGGTATGGGGCCATGGTGCAGCCTCTCCAGGTATGGGGCCATGGTGCAGCCTCTCCAGGTATGGGGCCATGGTGCAGTCTCTCCAGGTATGGGGCCATGGTGCAGCCTCTCCAGGTATGGGGCCATGGTGCAGCCTCTCCAGGTATGGGGCCATGGTGCAGTCTCTCCAGGTATGGGGCCATGGTGCAGTCTCTCCAGGTATGGGGCCATGGTGCAGCCTCTCCAGGTATGGGGCCATGGTGCAGCCTCTCCAGGTATGGGGCCATGGTGTAGCCTCTCCAGGTATGGGGCCATGGTGCAGCCTCTCCGGGTATGGGGCCATGGTGTAGCCTCTCCAGGTATGGGGCCATGGTGCAGCCTCTCCAGGTATGGGGCCATGGTGTAGCCTCTCCCGGTATGGGGCCATGGTGCAGCCTCTCCAGGCATGGGGCCATGGTGTAGCCTCTCCAGGTATGGGGCCATGGTGCAGCCTCTCCAGGTATGGGGCCATGGTGCATCCTCTCCAGGTATGGGGCCATGGTGCAGCCTCTCCAGGTATGGGGTCATGGTGCAGCCTCTCCAGGTATGGGGCCATGGTGCAGCCTCTCCAGGTATGGGGCCATGGTGCAGCCTCTCCAGGTATGGGGCCATGGTGTCTCATATCTATCTATCTCATATCTATCTATCTATCTATCTAACTATCTCATATCTATCTATCTATCTATCTATCTATCTCATATCTATCTATCATCTATCTATCTATCTATCTATCTATCTATCTACCTCATATCTATCTATCTATCTATCTATCTATCTATCTATCTATCTCATATCTATCTATCTATTTATCTATCTATCTATCTATCTATCTCATATCTATCTATCTATCTATCTATCTATCTATCTATCTCATATCTATCTATCTATCTATCTATCTATCTATCTATCTATCTCATATCTATCTATCTATCTATCTATCTATCTATCTATCTATCTATCTCATATCTATCTATCTATCTATCTATCTATCTATCTATCTCATATCTATCTATCTATCTATCTATCTATCTATCTATCTATCTATCTCATATCTATCTATCTATCTATCTATCTATCTATCTATCTATCTCATATCTATCTATCTATCTATCTATCTATCTATCTATCTATCTCATATCTATCTATCTATCTATCTATCTATCTATCTATCTATCTATCTCATATCTATCTATCTATCTATCTATCTATCTATCTATCTATCTCATATCTATCTATCATCTATCTATCTATCTATCTATCTATCTATCTACCTCATATCTATCTATCTATCTATCTATCTATCTATCTCATATCTATCTATCTATCTATCTATCTATCTATC
>CM051235.1:2384400-2424400 GCA_027917425.1 Gastrophryne carolinensis
ATGTATATACTGTATGTTCTCGGTATCTTATGTATATACTGTATGTTCTCGGTATCTTATGTGTATACTGTATGTTCTCGGTATCTTATGTGTATACTGTATGTTCTCTGTATCTTATGTGTATACTGTATGTTCTCTGTATCTTATGTATATACTGTATGTTCTCTGTATCTTATGTGTATACTGTATGTTCTCTGTATCTTATGTATATACTGTATGTTCTCTGTATCTTATGTGTATACTGTATGTTCTCGGTATCTTATGTGTATACTGTATGTTCTCTGTATCTTATGTGTATACTGTATGTTCTCTGTATCTTATGTATATACTGTATGTTCTCTGTATCTTATGTGTATACTGTATGTTCTCGGTATCTTATGTGTATACTGTATGTTCTCTGTATCTTATATATACTGTATGTTCTCTATATCTTATGTGTATACTGTATGTTCTCTGTATCTTATGTGTATACTGTATGTTCTCTGTATCTTATATATACTGTATGTTCTCTGTATCTTATGTATATACTGTATGTTCTCTGTATCTTATGTGTATACTGTATTTTCTCTGTATCTTATGTATATACTGTATGTTCTCTGTATCTTATGTATATACTGTATGTTCTCTGTATCTTATGTGTATACTGTATGTTCTCTGTATCTTATGTGTATACTGTATGTTCTCTGTATCTTATATATACTGTATGTTCTCTGTATCTTATGTATATACTGTATGTTCTCTGTATCTTATGTATATACTGTATGTTCTCTGTATCTTATGTGTATACTGTATTTTCTCTGTATCTTATGTATATACTGTATGTTCTCTGTATCTTATGTATATACTGTATGTTCTCTGTATCTTATGTGTATACTGTATGTTCTCTGTATCTTATGTGTATACTGTATTTTCTCTGTATCTTATGTATATACTGTATGTTCTCTGTATCTTATGTATATACTGTATGTTCTCTGTATCTTATGTATATACTGTATGTTCTCTGTATCTTATGTGTATACTGTATGTTCTCTGTATCTTATGTGTATACTGTATGTTCTCTGTATCTTATGTGTATATACTGTATGTTCTCTGTATCTTATGTATATACTGTATATTCTCTGTATCTTATGTGTATACTGTATGTTCTCTGTATCTTATATATATACTGTATGTTCTCTGTATCTTATGTGTATACTGTATGTTCTCTGTATCTTATGTATATACTGTATGTTTTCTGTATCTTATGTGTATACTGTATGTTCTCTGTATCTTATGTATATACTGTATGTTCTCTGTATCTTATGTGTATACTGTATGTTCTCTGTATCCTATGTACATACTGTATGTTCTCTTTATCTTAGGATAGATGGAGGCTTATCCCAGACATGTGCTCATTCACTTACTGTCCATTTTTCAACCACCAAGTTTGTTCCCGGCATCTACTACTCTTTCTGTAACATAATATTTTCTAACATTGCTCCTGATCTTCCCTCCGACCAGCTTCAGGTTGGGCCCCTTGTTCTATCATTAAGTCTCTTCCCTCCTGAACCTTATTCCCTCTTGTCACATATATAAAGGTCTCCATCATGTCCCCTCTCCCTTCTTTCCTCCAGACTGTACAAATTAAGTTCTTTAAGTCTCTCCTGATAAGTTTTAAGTTTAAATCCTTCCACCATTTTTGTTGCCAGCCTTTGGACACGTTCTATTTGAATAATGTCTTTTTGCAGGGGAGGTCTCCAGAACTGCACACAGTATTCTAGCTGTGGCCTCACCAGGGCTCTATACAGCAGCATCACAACCTCCCTCTTCCTACTGGTGATGCCTCGAGCTATGCAGCCGAGCATCCTGCTTGCTTTCCTCACTGCCTGGCTACACTGTCCAATCATCTTGCAGCTATCAGTAATCACTATCCCTATATCTCTCTCCTCCGAGGCCCTGGATAACACAGCGCTGCCCATACGGTGCCGGAATTCCTTCTACCCAAGTGCAGGGTTTTACATTTAGAGACATTAAACTCTAGTTTCCACAGTTTTGACCATTTATCCAGTAAAGCTAAATCATTTTCCATGTTGCTGACCCCTTCAGGAATATCCACCCTATTACTAACCTTTGTATCATCATCAGAAATAAACAATATTACAGTATATAAAAACATAATAGAAGAACATAGGGGCATTCGTGGCCTAGAGGTAAGGAATTGTTCTTGTGACCGGTGAGCTGCAGTTTGGATTCCCGGCCATGGGACATAACTTGAGCCAGGCACCTGAACCCCCTTAACTGCTCCCAGGGCCCACTGCTTGCGTCTGGCTCGCTGCATGGATGGGTCCAATGCCGAGGAAAAAGTCCTATGTGTGCGCAAGGGTACAATGGCCAGATAGGCACAAAATGAACAAGCCAAAAAAAATCCACAGGCCAGGGGCATAGATAGGTTTCACAGGGCCCCATAACAAAAGTCATAGAGCGCCCCCTGTGGCCAGCCCTCAGCGTCAACTGTATTAAATAAATACCCCACACCCACACATAGCACAGTCCTTAGAATTAAAGCGGAACAAAATCTGGGATTTTGACACTCCCAGGCTTAGTTCCGTGTCCTAGGGTCATCCCAAATTGGGATGTTGTGCTTTGTGAAACCTCCCAGATTACCCATAATAACTCACCCCTTTCCCGGTCCAACAGCACATGCGCGGTCTCTCATCCAATTAGATCCGCTTTCCATGACTGTGTCACATCTCTGATAGGCTTCAGTGGAGAGCGCCCACATACCCAGCGGAGTGCGCGCTCCCTTCCCAGTCTATCCAAATGTCTGATGCAGGAGAGCGCCCACGGCCCAAAGGCTCTCTCACTCTTCATTGTAAGTAATCAGAGCCATTAGCCGAATTACACGACATGGCAAACTGTAAGTCCGGTGAAAGGTGAGTAAATAATGGCGACCTGATTTGGTTTCACAATTTGAATGCCCTGGGAGAAGGCTAGGTTTTGTTCTGCTTTAAAGTGGACCAAAACCCAGGATTTTGCGCTGTGTGAAACCCCCAGATCGCCCGAAGGCCGCTTGTCCAATCAGCACGCTCAGAGCCATTGGCGTCACGCTATATAAGACGGCGTCTAAACCAGCGGCTCCGAGCGCGCTGGCGGCTGCGTCCCCCCTTTCCTCTAACAGGGAGTGTGCCCACGCTGGCCAAAAAAATGGGGATGGCAGGGATGCGGCCATGGTCTACGCATGCACCGTTGGACCGGGAAGAAAGGTAAGTGAACGGGGCGACCTGGGGGGTTTTACACACCGGGGCATCCAGATTTTCGATGCGCCGGGGGAGGGAAAAGATCGGCCTGGGAATCTTTTAGATTCCCCGGTCGATTGAGCTGGGTTTTGGCCCACTTTAAGTAGACCATCCCCTTACAGTTATGCAGATAGCCAGGGAATGACACTGGGTCAGACACTGGGCCCCTGTGCACTATTCAGCATGGAGGGAAATCGATCTGGTGACTTCTAACCTCTGCCTTGTGTAATATATAACCCGGGTATGGCAGTAGGCAGGGAAATGGTAGCAACGGTGCTCCTCCAGTCCTCCGGTGGCCCAGTCTGGGCACAGGTGTTGCATTGTGGGGGGAGGCAGATACTGTAGCTTCGGTCATGGGCCCTCTATCAGCTGGCCCCCCCCCCTCCCCCGCCACTATGCCAAGTATGCACCTGATGTAGGTAATTGCTTGGGTGGATACAATAGTCTGTTGCCAGGTAATCGAGCAACTTATTCCACAAACATTCGGCAAGAAATACATTTGAAGCGGATTCATTCTTTACGCTCTCTGCCATTGCGCCGCAGCCGAATAAAGACACGGGAGGAGGAAATGCGAATCAGCCGGAGATTTCTCTCATTGTCGCCGTTCTTTATTCCTCGAGCGCTCTTAATGCCGGCCGCGGCTCCAATTTCACATTGAACGCTGGATATCTGCCATTGCGAAAATGCAATTTTTCCCATCACATTATCGGTAATGGCCGTCTGAATGGACAGCTGGGGAGAGTTTGCCAACTGCTTTTTCCACCAACACAGCTAAACAAACTAACCGACGGTATATTAACCCCCGGAAATCCCATCAACGCCAATATATGCAATCTGTAAATGGGAGTTATTCGAGCAAATAAAATATTATTGATTCCGGGAGCCAGGGAAAAGCCGAGCCTCGCGTCCGCACTTATCCGTCTGTTCTTAATTTAAACAAATCTCCGTAATGTGACATCGCCGCCGTATATTCTGCGGGAAAAGCGGTGGATAATATAGCGACTGTTAATTCACTGAACTCCCGCAAGAACATAAAAAATATCTGTAAATTAGGTTTGTAGATTTAAACCCTAAGCCACAAAAGGGTCCTCGGAAATTTTCACTCGTAGATTTAGACGATGCATTTTTTTATGGTAATAGAAGGTTTAGTAGCCATCTTGGTAGAAAGGTCGGACTAGAGCTGTGAAGGTTCTCAGTTATCCAGATCAAGGTGTATCTGTAGTAATACGTTAAAGCAACTGGACTTGTTACTTTGGAGACAGTCGATGAAACATCATCAGGTATTTAATCCATTCCTCTCTAGTTCACTCAGAGCATAGGATGAGGCCATTCGTGTATGTAAACTAAAATCAAAACATTCTCCTCTAACTTCTCTGAATTTATCCCAAGAATGAGCTCTAAAGAAGGGGTGGCGGCCACGCAGACCAATTTTTCTAACCTAGGAGGTGCACGTGAACATACACAAATTTTGAAGGAGCCACAGCACTCAAACCTGTTAGCTAGACACTAATCCTATGATATGTCTCTAAATCTGGGTAAAAACAGAGGTCTCGGTCGGCACACACAAGCTAAACCACCAAATGCCAAAATGCATCTGTGTAGGTGCTATCCTAACTCAAGCACTTGAGGTTATATGGCAACCTCAGGTAAGCTGCTCCTAATGTATCTATTGCATTGTATGTCCCAAAGGGGGCTCCCCTAGATTAAACTTAGGGCTGCACCTACACAGTTGCACCATGGTGTTTGGTGGTGCAGCTATAAAAATTTTTTGCAGATGTGTGCTGACCCATACCTCATTTTTTATCCAGATTTAGTGACAGATTATAGGATTGGTAGCAAGTAGTGTTTACTGAACCCAAACCACAAGGAGATCTGTGGGTCGAGATTTAATTTAAAGGACCGGCATGACCTTTCCTTCAGAGCAGTTAAGAGCTCTCTCAATACTCTCTCAATACACATTAAACTTCTATTACGGTGGTTATTTTTGGTGGCAAGGAATGTTAGAGATTACCCTGCATCCTCTACTGGATCTTAGAGGATGCGCTCACGCACAGATTAGGGTGCCTCAAAGTCTGCGAGCAAGCATGTGTATTGGAATTTTAGCGCAAGTGTGTGCATAAATACCCAATAGGGCATGCAATGTGCTCAGATACTTCTATGACTCAGTGTCGTGTGGTCAACTGAACCTGCATCCCTCGTTCTTGATTTCCCATGTTGACCTGGCGTGCTTGACCATCTGACTTCCCGGTTTATCTTTGTCTCTGAACCTCCATCGGTTGCCTCTAATTCTGAACTGTCTTACAATTCTAAACGCCACGAGCTGGCTCTGACCCTGTCCAGTTTCTCGACTCTGAACCTCCACTGGCTGCCTTCAACTCCAGCCTGTTTTTTTACTCTGAACCTCCAGCGGTTGCCTCCGACTATGGCCTGTTTTTTTAATCTGAACCTCTGCTAAACTGCCTCCAACACAAGCCTGTTTCTTGACTCTTATTCTTAGTTGCCTGCCTCATACTCTGATTCTCAATTCTGATTTTTAGCTGCCTGTCCCAGACACCAGCCGGTTTCTTCAATCTAAACCTCCACTGGCTGCCTCCAACTGGGGTCTGTTTCTTAACTGTAAATCTCTTCTGCCAGCCTCCAACTACATCCTGATTGTTGACTTGGAACTTCCACTGGCTACTTATCACTCTTGACACTTTATCAGCTCTGAACCTCTGCTGGTTGCCTCTGACTCTGGCCTGTTTTTTTTACTCTGAACCTCTGCTAATGTCTTAAGATTCCAGCCTGTTTATTGAATCCGAACCTCCACTGGCTGCCTTCGACTTCGGCCTGTTTTTTGACACTGGACCTCGACTAGTGACCTCGAACTCTGGCCTGTTTATCATCTCTGAACCTCCACTGGTTGATTCTGATTCCAGTCTGTTGTGCTATTATTAAACTTCACTGGCTGCCCCTGACTCTGACCTGTTTATCGACTCTACACCACCACTGGCTGCCTGTGACTCTGAACGGTTTTGCAACTCATAACCTCCACTGGCTGCCTCCAACTCTAGCCTGTTTATCAATGCTGAACCTCTACTGGCTACATCTGACTACAGCCTGTTTCTCGACTTTTCTTGAGTTTCTCGTTTCTCGAATATTTGCTGGCTGCCTTAGACGTTGGCTTGTTTTTTTTTTAATCTGAACTGTCGCTGTCTGCCTCTGACTTCAGCCTGTTTATCAATTCTGAATCTCCACTGGTTGACTCTGATTTTGGCCTGCTTTACAATTCTTAACCTCCACTGGCTGCCTCTGACTCCAGGCCGTTTATCGAATCTGAACCACACCCGGCTTCCTGTTTGTCAATGCTGAACCTCCACTGGCTGCCTCCCACCACAGCCTGTTTCTTGACTACATTCTGTTTCTCAACTCTGAACCTCTGCTGGCTGCCTCCAACTACGCCCTGTTTGTCGCTTTGGAACTTTCATCGGCTAGCTTAAACTCTGAACCTCCACTGGTTGCCTCTGATTCCGGCCTGTTTATCAAATCTGAACCTCCGCTTGTTGGCTTCTGCTCTGACCTGTTTTCTGACTCTGAACCTTCAATCATGTCCTCTGTCTCCAACCTGTTTATTGACTCTGAACCTCCACTGGCTGCCTCTGGATCCAACCTGTTTCTCAGCTATGAACCTCCAATTGTTGCCTCTGGCTCTGTTTATGGATTCTGACGTTTAACGTCTTTAAAACTCTGCTGGCTGCCTCTCACTCTGGCCTGTTTTTCAACTCAGAACCTCCGTTACTTGCCTTCGTCTCGTGTCTGTTTCTCGACTCTGAACCTTCGCTGGATGTCTCCGACACCTACCTGCTTACAGACGCTGAACACTCTGGTTGTTATCTCAACTCCGAACCTCTAATACATTTTTGTTGCCTTCAGCCTATGTCTAAGGCTGTTCCAGTGCTTGTGCAATAAGACTGTGTCATTATTGCATCTGGTGGTTGGTCTTCATGACGAGTGTCGGGTCCAAATATTAAGTGTATTAGAATTGTATCATGATTGCATCTGATGGTTGGTCATGTGACCATAAGGTCGGTTCTAGTTAGGCTAGTGAGCCTGTAGCAACTGCACCAATATAATTTTAGGGTTACCTACAGGGCTGGATTATGAGGGGGTCACAAGGGGCGTGTGCCTCCACCACTTGCCCTGAAAAGGGGGCCTCCACCAACCTTTGGGTTATGGTCTGGCCCATGAGGCTTTTCAGTCTTTGGCCTGACGGGCCACGAGACCGGAAACAAAGCTATCGGCGGCAGTGGGGCCCCTTGCGCTTAGGCAGCCAAAGCCACCACAGGTCAAGACGGAGGGGCTAGAGCAGCAAAGCCACCAACCAGTCAATCGGCGGCCACTCACTGCACATAAGCCACCAAGCACAGATGCTGGCAGCTCAATGCAGGGAACTGTTTTCTGTTGGACCAGCTGGGCCACTATACCCCCCCCCCCTCCGGAGCAGCACGCACCCACACAAGGGTGGCACAAGGGACTCGATCTGACGTTCCAGTAATTAGGCGGGTGCCAGACAACCACCAATCAGTTACTTGGCTGGACTATTATTATTTTAAAGGAAACAAATGCTGTATCTGGGGCCTCCACCAGATTTTGTGCCCTGGGGCCTCAACCGCACCTAATCCAGCCCTGGTTACCAGGCAGGTATGGCAGAATAAAAAACATTAGGATGTGATTGCTTCCTGTTGATCTTACATTCGCCGCCATAAACGTATCAGCGCATTTCCTCCTCGCCAGTAAACAGCGCCATTTGTCAGGCGTGTAATCAGCGCGCCTCTCTGGAGTTCCTTAGCAGCGATCTCTCGCGCTTCATTAACCGTCTAGTGTTGTGTATCAGTCTAGTTAAAACTTCAGCGCAAGTTCATTCGTTCTATCACCGGCGGGGGCTGCGCCGACGCCGATCCCCACACAGGGTTAACCAGGCGCCTTTATGGGGAACTATGAAAATCCCCCCGGCGCTCGCCTTTTTATTCCCCATTTCCGGATTTTACTGTCCGGTCGCACTCCATAGATTTTTACACATTTTGTCTATTGCGGCGTCTTTGACGCGGGCAATGGGATTTTTAGGGGGCGGCGGCGGAGCGGGGTGACCGCGTTATCATTTCATAAGGCAAATATTTTCTCTGGAATTATGGAGGTCGTTAACCGAGCCGCGGAGGAGATGCTGAATTATCGGTGGCCGAGGGTCTGCCTAGCCTGAGGCAGAACGAGAGAATGGCGGCAACCTTGCACAGGTGTGCAACTGGCGAATGGACGTAGGTGGGCTCATGTTACAGTACTTACTGTACAGCATCCACAGGGTTCTGGGCTGGAGCACTCACACAGCCAAAAAGACGTCTTGTCCCAATGGTCAAGTCGGGTCTATCGCCACTTTCAGGCAGGGCCACTATCAGGCCAGTACATATGGGGCCCAGCCATAAAGGTAAGCCAACGGCAGGCCCTGATGGGACATGGGGGCAACTTCTGCTGACCTCCCCTGGGAGCTGCCAGCCACTAAAGGAGGTAGATTATCGCACGTTTCCTTTCTTAGCTCCAATTCTGCCCTCCCCCAGTGCCACTAACCCACCCACCTCCACTCATTCCAATCCCCCCCCTTCTGCACACCCCTGTCCAGTTCCTCTAATCCACCCCTCCAGTGCCACTGACCTAGCCCTCCTACAGCTCCTCTTATCAACCCCCACAGCTCTACTCATCCGCTCCCCCTCCTAGCTCCACTCATTTATTTCCCCCCAGCTCCATTAAATTACACCCCACTCGTGCCACTTACCCACCACCTCCACTCATTCCAACCTCCCTTCTGCACACCCCTGTCCAGTTCCACTCATCCACCCCTCCAGTGCCACTGACCCACCCCTCCCATGGCTGCTCTTATCAACCCCCACGGCTCTACTCATCCACCCCCCCCCCAGCTCCACTCATTTATCCCCCCCCCCAGCTAAACTTCATTTACCCCTTCTAGTGCCACTTACCCACCAACCTCCACTCATTCCAACCCACCCTGCTGTACTATTTATCCTACTTCCAAATCCACTCATCCACCCCCTCGCACATTTACTCATCCACCCTCCTAGCTCCACTCTACTCTGCATCTCCATCTATCTTATCAGCAGCCTAATGAAGTTGGCCTTGTGACCCGTTGGCTCCCTTGGAGGTGGTAGATGGTGAGGAGACATCATGGAGATTGGTGTTATTTTCTGATTGGATTTGGTTGTGTAATTAATACTCATTGGTTATTGTTATTGGTACTTTCACCTGAATATGTTGATTGATGTTGATATTCACTATAGTTGATTTAGTTGTAACATAGAAACATAGAAACATAGGCGGGTGACATCTAGTCAGCCCTTATGTGTATACTGTATGTTCTCTGTATCTTATGTATATACTGTATGTTCTCTGTATCTTATGTATATACTGTATGTTCTCTGTATCTTATGTGTATACTGTATGTTCTCTGTATCTTATGTGTATACTGTATGTTCTCTGTATCTTATGTGTATACTGTATGTTCTCTGTATCTTATGTATATACTGTATGTTCTCTGTATCTTATGTATATACTGTATGTTCTCTGTATCTTATGTGTATACTGTATGTTCTCTGTATCTTATGTATATACTGTATGTTCTCTGTATCTTATGTATATACTGTATGTTCTCTGTATCTTATGTATATACTGTATGTTCTCTGTATCTTATATATATACTGTATGTTCTCTGTATCTTATGTGTATACTGTATGTTCTCTGTATCTTATGTGTATACTGTATGTTCTCTGTATCTTATGTGTATACTGTATGTTCTCTGTATCTTATGTATATACTGTATGTTCTCTGTATCTTATGTGTATACTGTATGTTCTCTGTATCTTATGTGTATACTGTATGTTCTCTGTATCTTATGTATATACTGTATGTTCTCTTTATCTTAGGATAGATGGAGGCTTATCCCAGGCAAGTTTAAATTCAGTTACTGTTAATTTTTCAGCTACCTCTGCTGGAAGTTTGTTCCCGGCATCTACTACTCTTTCTGTAACATAATATTTTCTAACATTGCTCCTGATCTTCCCCCCAACTTGCTTCAGGTTATGCCCCTTGTTCTATCATTAAACCGGACCTTCACCATGATTTATTGAAAAGCACAAACCCTTATAAAACGATTCCCCAGCATCTAAAATTAATATATTTTAAGTTTTTAGTCACTTACTTATTATTCTTCCCCCACTGGGCTGCAACTCTTTTCAAGACTTTAGGATACGGGCGCTGCTAAATTGACTCATAAGCATCACACTTACTTAGGAGAGGAGAGTGGTATAAAGTACAGAGGGGCGGGTTATAGCTGTGCTTTGCTCAAACAGAGCAGAGCTGGGGTCAGGAAAAGGTCAGCAATCCCAGAATGCAGAGCAGCACAGTCAGAAGGCACTTCCTGTTTGCAGGCCGCCTGATGTTCCATTAACCGCCATCTTGGATGGCTCATAACATGCAGTAGATGCAGGTAGGATGATTTTTAATGTGGGCAATCTGTATGTACAGGGTGTGGGAAACATATAAGATAGGCTCTTATTCAGGGTGAAGGCCCGGATTAATGTGAGCAATCTGTATGTACAGGGTGTGGGAAACATATAAGATAGACTCTTATTCAGGGTGAAGGCCCGGATTAATGTGAGCAATCTGTATGTACAGGGTGTGGGAAGCATATAAGATAGGCTCTTATTCAGGGTGAAGGCCTGGATTAATGTGAGCAATCTGTATGTACAGGGTGTGGGAAACATATAAGATAGACTCTTATTCAGGGTGAAGGCCCGGATTAATGTGAGCAATCTGCATGTACAGGGTGTGGGAAACATATAAGATAGGCTCTTATTCAGGGTGAGGGTCCGGATTAATGTGAGCAATCTGTATGTACAGAGTGGGAAACATATAAGATAGGCTCTTATTCAGGGTGAAGGTCCGGATTAATGTGAGCAATCTGTATGTACAGGGTGTGGGAAACATATAAGATAGGCTCTTATTCAGAGTGAAGGACCGCTTTAAGTCTCTTCCCTCCTGAACCTTATTCCCTCCTGTCACATATATAAAGGTCTCCATCATGTCCCCCCTCTTCCTTCTTTCCTCTGTACAGATTAAGTTCTTTAAGTCTCTCCTGATAAGTTTTAAGTTTAAGTCCTTCCACCATTTTCGTTGCCGGCCTTTGGACACGTTCTATTTGAATAATGTCTTTTTGCAGGGGAGGTCTCCAGAACTGCACACAGTATTCTAGCTGTGGCCTCACCAGGGCTCTATACAGCGGCATCACAACCTCCCTCTTCCTACTGGTGATGCCTCGAGCTATGCAGCCGAGCATCCTGCTTGCTTGTCCCACTGCCTGGCTACACTGTCCAATCATCTTGCAGCTATCAGTAATCATTTGTATTTATTTGCTCTGTAGGTTTTACAGCACTTTATATGAATTGATGCCGTTAAGGTGGCTTACAGATTAACACAAGCACTTTGTATACACGTGTATTTTTAATATAATTAGGATCCAGATCATAGCCAATAGATTTTTGGGGTTGGTGACTATGCTGATTTGAGTTTATTTATATTGGTGGAGTAATATGCGCTTTATTTATTGTTGTACTAGTTATGATCTTTCTCCCTTTTGCCTACTCGTCTATTCATGTTAGTTTGTCCTGTGTGTATTTGTGTTTATGTATTGTAATGTTTTTTTTTTCAATTATTTTTATTGAAGATATCTATAAACACTTTTGGTCTATCTGATATAACACATCATAGACATCCTTATAGAAACCAATCTGTGCACATAAACACATTTAAATTCTATATTCTAATTATAAAGTATAAAAGGCTTATGTCATAAAAAACTAGACACAGTACATATTATCAATTCTATGGGGAGGCCGATTCATTAATAGCGCCAGGTAGCGACAGATGAGCGACTGTAGCGTGATTTTTTCAGCGCCAGCCAGTATTCGCTGTGCTTGGCCGGCGTTAGCTTGATGACAGCGACTCAGTCGGTGTGCGGTAATGTTGAATACGGGCTGGGGGGTCGCTGTTTCACAGGTTCAGCGTTGTATGTGAGCGCCTGACAACGAATGGCCAGAGCGAACGGCTAGCTTCATATTCATTAACAAATCACGCTCCGAATGTGCTGTCGCTGTCCATTCCTTGTTTAAACCCCAGAGCGCTGGCGGCGATGGGTATTAACTTGTTTTTAACCCCTAAACAACCATATTTTTTGAATGTAACATTATACATGTTTTTAGAATCATTTTGTAATATGAATACATTAATCTCAGACCTGTTAGATCAATTCTGCCCAAATTTTTTTTTAAATTTTTTTGTACTTAAAAATAAATCCTAACATTGCAGAAGTGGTCTCCGAATTTTTGACATTAAAAAAAAAAAAAAAATTAATACCAATTAATTATGATTAATTATAGATTGCTCCATTGAAATGCATTGGACATCGCCAGGGAGCGACAGCTCATACCTGGCGCTGTGAAAGAATTTGCAGCGGCGCTGTTCGGTCCAGGCGGCTTCATGATGAATGCCGCGCTAGCCGTCGCTCTCGCCGGCGCTAGCCTCATTTTGCTTGATAAATGCGTCATTGTGAGCGCCGCCGGGCGTACTTGAGTCGGTAGCCGCCAATAGCTGGCGGTACCTGGCGCTCGTCAGACACTACCTGGCGCTAGCTGTGATAAATAAGGGCCTAAATCTAACTCCTTCTCACACATTAATTAAAGTAAAAAAAGCATAAATTACAACAAAGAAATCGTCATATAATAATAAAAGGTTAGTATTAAAATCGGAAGGTAAGACATTTTCTATCCACGGAGCCCAAACCTCTGGAAATCCCTCAAGGTTCCCAATATTAATTGCTGACAGTTTTCCATGGCCATAATATTATTAACTCACAAAAACTCACAAAAACTTAAACCTTGTGATTTCCAGGAACTAGCAATGACCATTTTTGCTCCCGTCAAAATATGAAAGAACAGCTGTCTTAGGCCCTTATTTAAGAAGGGATAGCGTCAGGTAGCGGCTGGTTAATGAGAGGTAGCGACTGGTGAACGCCGGACACGGCAGCAATTACACATTTATCAAGCAGAATCTGTTTAGCACCTGGGATAGCGCCATGTAGCCTCTGATTCATCATTTTCACAGCCTCAGCGAACAGCGTCGGCGTTCAGCCTTGCACAGCGCCGGGTATGACCTTTCGCTACCTGTCGCTCTCTCATACATTTCAATGGACGAACCTTTTCTTCTCTTAAAACGGGTTTTTTTTTTTTTTCCAAAAAATCACAAATAATTCTGTGACCTCTCCTGACATTGAATAAGCAGTTTTTTCTTAATGTTTTCATTTTTTAAATATTTCCTTAAAAATGACATCACAGCTCTGCCATTAAAGTGTCATGTTACAATGTTGTTACAATGTAATTCCATATGTTTTCGCTTTGTTACTGGTGGATAGATGCTGAAAAACAGACTTTAATCACACCGCCTCCTGCGCTCTGGGCGTCAGAGAAGCATTTTTCAGCGCCAGAGATTTTTGCAGCTGTTTTTTTCCTGAATATGGTGTGAGTCGGTCGCTATGAGCAGTCGCTAACATGCGCTCCCATACAGCGCTGTACTGGTCAAATAGCAACTCCTCACAATGTATTCACCATTACTGAACAGCGACTGAGTCGCTATAAAGTAGCAACTCATGGCTGAGCACTGCGACTACTAGCGGGCGCTCTGAAAATGCCGCTACAGACGCTCATCTGTCACTTCCTGCCGCTAATGATGAATCAGCCTGTTTGTGTCACAGAGCTATTTCTAATGGAATAGTTGAAGAGTGCTATCCAAGGACTTCATTTAACTTCTGCTCCCAAAATCACTCCAAGGACATCAAAAACTTCCACTCCCACCAGATGTGACTATGGGATCCTATGGATTGACAGCCTCAGGAGCAAAATCCCTGGGATGCCCCCTGAGCCTGTTCCGGTGTTATATACCACCTTAATGCCACATTTACATTGGCTTCAATGGCCAGAACCGAAGCTGAAGGACCAAAAGATGCTTTCCACATCCTCTTCCAGGATTCATGGTCTCTCTCCTCCTTTAGCTCTCGCTGCCATCTCTTTCTATGCATCAGCTCCCCTTCATCTGTTCCAGAACTCAAGAGATTATAGATCTCTGAGACTCCCCCTAGAATCCTGTCTGCAACGTTTTTCCAGTGAGGAAAGGCATTGTAATTGTTTTTAATGTATTATGTTGTATGTGTTAATGTGTATGTTATATATGTATACATATATGTAATATGTATATTTATATAATATGATTTATATAATATTATATATATATATATATATATATATATATATATATATATATATATATATATTTTAGAATTTATATAATATTTATATAATATAATATTATGTAATATGCTGTATGTATTAATGTGTTATGTTGTATGCTATTATTGATACTTGCAATGCATTTGTTGCTGTGCCTCCCTATGTAACTTTGGTCCTATATATACATTGCTGTCATGGCTTTGGGAATGGCAACCGGTTTTTGATTTATTGTTTTGATTTTGTGAGTTGGTGCGGGCTTATGTTTGTGGTGCATCTCCACTTATCCACTCCCCCATCCTAGTCATTTACTTCCCCCTGCTCCACTCCCCCATCCACTGACACACACAAACTCACTCAGTCCAACCCACACTTTTATGCCATTTAACGCCTTCGTATATCCACTCACTTACCCTCAGCCCCCCTCTCTCCAGCCACTGTCCCCCTTACCTAACCTTTATCTCCAGCCACTGTCCCAAACCCCTTACCTAACCCCTCTCTCCAGCTGCTGGCCTACACACCCCCAAACCAACCATCCCCTCTCTCTAGCAGCTGGCCCAAATCCCTTACCTAACCCCCCTTTCCAGCCACTGTACCAAACCCCTCATCTAACCCCTTACTCCAGCCACTGTCCCAAACCCCTTACATAACCACTTCTTCCAGCAGCTGTCCTAAACTTCTTACCTAACCCCTCTCTCCAGCCACTGTCCCAAACTCCTTACCTAACCCCTCTCTCCAGACACTGGTCTGAACCCCTTATCTAACCTTTCTCTCCAGCCACTGTTCCAAACTCCTTACAAAACCCCTTCTTTCAGCCACTGTCCTAAACTTCTTACCTAACCCCTCTCTCCAGCCATTATCCCAAACCCCTTAATTAACCCCTCTCTCTAGCCACTCTCCCAAATCCCTTACCTAACCCCTCTCTCCAGCCACTGTAACAAACCCCACATCTAACCCCTTCTTCCAGCCGCTGTCCTAAACTTCTTACCTAACCCCTCTCTCCAGCCATTATCCCAAACCCCTTACCTAACCCCTCTCTCCAGCTGCTGATCTGGGCCCCTTACCCAGGGCTTCTCTCCAGCCGCTGTCCCTAATCCCTTACCTAACTCCTCTCTCCAGCTGCTGGCCCAAATCCCTTACCTAACCCCTCACTCTAGCCACTGTCCCAAACTCCTTACCTAACCCCTCTCTCCAGCCACAGGCCCAAATCTCTTACTTAACCCCTCTCTCCAGCTGCTGTCCCAAACTCCTTACCTAACCCCTAACTCCAGCTGCTCCTAACCCCTAACTCCAGCTGCTGGCCCAAACCTCTTACCTAACCCCTCTCTCTAGCCACTGTCCCAAACTCCTTACCTAACCCCTAACTCCAGGTGCTCCTAACCCCTAACTCCAGCTGCTGGCCCAAACCTCTTACCTAACCCCTCTCTCCAGGTGCTGGCCCAAATCCCTTACCTAACCCCTCTCTCCAGCCACAGGCCCAAACCCCTTACCTAACCCCTCTCTCCATCTGCTGTCCCAAACTCCTTACCTAACCCCTAACTACAGCTGCTGGCCCGAACCTCTTACCTAACCCCTCTCTCCAGCCACTATCCCAAACCCCTTACATAACCCCTTCTTCCAGATGCTGGCCCAAACCCCTTACCTAATCCCTCTCTCCAGCTGATGGCCTGGAACCCTTACCCAGCCCCTCTCTCCAGCCACTGTCCCTAATCCCTTACCTAACCCCTCTTTCCAGCCACTGTAACAAACCCCTCATCTAACCCCTTACTCCAGCCACTATCCCAAACCCCTTACATAACCCCTTCTTCCAGCTGCTGTCCTAAACATCTTACCTAACCCCTCTCTCAAGCCACTGTCCCAAATCCATTGCCCTAACCCCTCTCTCCAGTCACTGGCCTGGACCCCTTACCTAACCCCTCTCTCCAGCCGCTGGTCTGAACCCCTTATCTAACCCTTCTCGCCAGCCACTGTCCCAAACCCCTTACCTAACCCCTCTCTCCAGCCACAGGCCCAAACCCCTTACCTAACCCCTCTCTCCAGCCACAGGCCCAAACCCCTTACCTAACCCCTCTCTCCAGCCACAGGCCCAAACCCCTTACCTAACCCCTCTCTCCAGCCACTGTCCCAAACCCCTTACCTAACCTCTTTCTCCAGCCATTATCCCAAACCCCTCAACTCACACACCCCAACCACAGAGATTAACCAATCACGCACTCCCACAGCCACTGGCCAAACCACTTACCTTCCCCTTCCCCTAATCTCCCCTCACCAGCCACTAACTAGACCCACGAACCAAACTCGGTCCCCCAGCAACTGAGTTACACCTTTTTTAGCTGTTGACCTGGACCCCTCACCTAACCTATGGAGACCCCTCACCTAACCTCTGGAGACCCCTCACCTAATCTCTGGACCCCTCACCTAACCTCTGGACCCCTCACCTAACCTATGGACACCCCTCACCTTACCTATGGAGACCCCTCACCTAACCTATGGAGACCCCTCACCTAACCTCTGGACCCCTCACCTAACCTCTGGAGACCCCTCACCTAACCTCTGGAGACCCCTCACCTCACCTCTGGACCCCTCACCTCACCTCTGGACCCCTCACCTAACCTCTGGACCCCTCACCTAACCTCTGGACCCCTCACCTAACCTCTGGACCCCTCACCTTACCTCTGGACCCCTCACCTCACCTCTGGACCCCTCACCTCACCTCTGGACCCCTCACCTAACCTCTGGACCCCTCACCTAGCCTCTGGACCCCTCACCTTACCTCTGGACCCCTCACCTTACCTCTGGACCCCTCACCTCACCTCTGGACCCCTCACCTAACCTCTGGACCCCTCACCTAACCTCTGGACCCCTCACCTAACCTCTGGACCCCTCACCTTACCTCTGGACCCCTCACCTAACCTCTGGACCCCTCACCTAACCTCTGGACCCCTCACCTAACCTCTGGAGACCCCTCACCTAACCTCTGGACCCCTCACCTTACCTCTGGAGACCCCTCACCTTACCTCTGGACCCCTCACCTAACCTCTGGAGACCTCTCACCTAGCCTCTGGACCCCTCACCTTACCTCTGGACCCCTCACCTAACCTCTGGACCCCTCACCTAACCTCTGGACCCCTCACCTAACCTCTGGAGACCCCTCACCTAACCTCTGGAGACCCCTCACCTAACCTCTGGAGACCCCTCACCTAACCTCTGGACCCCTCACCTTACCTCTGGACCCCTCACCTAATCTCTGGAGACCTCTCACCTAGCCTCTGGACCCCTCACCTTACCTCTGGACCCCTCACCTAACCTCTGGACCCCTCACCTTACCTCTGGAGACCCCTCACCTTACCTCTGGACCCCTCACCTAACCTCTGGAGACCCCTCACCTAACCTCTGGACCCCTCACCTAACCTCTGGACCCCTCACCTAACCTCTGGAGACCCCTCACCTAACCTCTGGAGACCCCTCACCTAACCTCTGGACCCCTCACCTTACCTCTGGACCCCTCACCTAACCTCTGGAGACCTCTCACCTAGCCTCTGGACCCCTCACCTTACCTCTGGACCCCTCACCTAACCTCTGGACCCCTCACCTTACCTCTGGACCCCTCACCTTACCTCTGGACCCCTCACCTAACCTCTGGACCCCTCACCTAACCTTTGGACCCCTCACCTAACCTCTGGAGACCCCTCACCTAACCTCTGGAGACCCCTCACCTAACCTCTGGACCCCTCACCTTACCTCTGGACCCCTCACCTTACCTCTGGAGACCCCTCACCTAGCCTCTGGAGACACCTCACCTAACCTCTGGACCCTTTACCTAACCTCTGGAGACCTCTCAACTAACCTCTGGAGACCCCTCACCTAACCTCTGGAGACCTCTCACCTAGCCTCTGGACCCCTCACCTTACCTCTGGACCCCTCACCTAACCTCTGGAGACCCCTCACCTAACCTCTGGACCCCTCACCTAACCTCTGGAGACCCCTCACCTAACCTCTGGAGACCCCTCACCTAACCTCTGGACCCCTCACCTTACCTCTGGACCCCTCACCTAATCTCTGGAGACCTCTCACCTAGCCTCTGGACCCCTCACCTTACCTCTGGACCCCTCACCTTACCTCTGGACCCCTCACCTAACCTCTGGACCCCTCACCTTACCTCTGGAGACCCCTCACCTTACCTCTGGACCCCTCACCTAACCTCTGGAGACCCCTCACCTAACCTCTGGACCCCTCACCTAACCTCTGGACCCCTCACCTAACCTCTGGAGACCCCTCACCTAACCTCTGGAGACCCCTCACCTAACCTCTGGACCCCTCACCTTACCTCTGGACCCCTCACCTAACCTCTGGAGACCTCTCACCTAGCCTCTGGACCCCTCACCTTACCTCTGGACCCCTCACCTAACCTCTGGACCCCTCACCTTACCTCTGGACCCCTCACCTTACCTCTGGACCCCTCACCTAACCTCTGGACCCCTCACCTAACCTTTGGACCCCTCACCTAACCTCTGGAGACCCCTCACCTAACCTCTGGAGACCCCTCACCTAACCGCTGGAGACCCCTCACCTAACCTCTGGAGACCCCTCACCTTACCTCTGGACCCCTCACCTAACCTATGGAGACCCCTCACCTAACCTCTGGAGACCCCTCACCTAACCTCTGGACCCCTCACCTAACCTCTGGAGACCCCTCACCTAACCTCTGGAGACCCCTCACCTTACCTCTGGAGACCCCTCACCTAACCTCTGGAGACCCCTCACCTAACCTCTGGAGACCCCTCACCTAACCTCTGGAGACCCCTCACCTAACCTCCTTGTGACTGGGGACTATATTTGTATGTTAAACATAAAGCATTTGTGAAAGCCCTGGGATCAGCTATAAAAACAAACCTTCTGGTGATCCCAAGGTGCATGTGCTAGCCACACAGGAGAGAGCTGGCCGGCCCTTATACTGAGATTTATATGGAGGGACGGGCGGCTTTAAGCAGGGTCAGGGTGAGGTCACATGACCGATCCTTCTCTGCACAATAGAGAGCTGGCCGGCCATTAGACTGAGATTTATAAGGAGGGATGGGCGGCTTTCTGCAGGGTCAGGGTGAGGTCACATGACCGATCCTTCTCTGCACAGGAGAGAGCTGGCCAGCCCTTAGACTGAGATTTATATGGAGGGGGCGGAGCTTTCTGCAGGGTCAGGGTGAGGTCACATGACTGATTCTTCTCTGCACAGGAGAGAGCTGGCCGGCCCTTAGACTGAGATTTATATGGAGGGACTGGCGGCTTTCTGCAGGGTCAGGGTGAGGTTATATGACCGATCCTTCTCTGCACAGGAGAGAGCTGGCCGGCCCTTATACTGAGATTTATATGGAGGGTCAGGGTGAGGTCACATGACCGATCCTTCTCTGCACAGGAGAGAGCTGGCCGGCCCTTATACTGAGATTTATATGGAGGGTCAGGGTGAGATCACATGACCGATCCTTCTCTGCACAGAAGAAAGCTGGCCGGTCCTTATACTGAGATTTATATGGAGGGTCAGGGTGAGGTCACATGACGGATCCTTCTCTGCACTGGCCGGCCCTTATACTGAGATTGATATGGAGGTTCAGGGTGAGGTCACATGACCGATCCTTTTCTGCACTGGCCGGCCCTTATACTGAGATTTATATGGAGGGTCAGGGTGAGGTTATATGACCGATCCTTCTCTGCACAGGAGAGAGCTGGCCGGCCCTTATACTGAGATTTATATGGAGGGTCAGGGTGAGGTCACATGACCGATCCTTCTCTGCACAGGAGAGAGCTGGCCGGCCCTTATACTGAGATTTATATGGAGGGTCAGGGTGAGATCACATGACCGATCCTTCTCTGCACAGAAGAAAGCTGGCCGGTCCTTATACTGAGATTTATATGGAGGGTCAGGGTGAGGTCACATGACGGATCCTTCTCTGCACTGGCCGGCCCTTATACTGAGATTGATATGGAGGTTCAGGGTGAGGTCACATGACCGATCCTTTTCTGCACTGGCCGGCCCTTATACTGAGATTTATATGGAGGGTCAGGGTGAGGCCACATGACCGATCCTTCTCTGCACAGTATAATGATTATATTATATTGTAGCAGAGAATATTCTGGAACATCGGAGGCTGGAATTCGCTCCCTCTCACAGTGAGCCTCCCATCCGGGATTTCCCGGGAAAAGAAAGCCTCAGATACAGCGGTAACATTGGATCACAGAAGAGAAAGGGATGGAGGGATGGGGACAATGGTGGCCCGGATACATTGTAGCAAACCCTATGTGTCGCAGCCGCTTACCTTGATGACGGAGGCTCCCACTCTAGACAGAGGGCTGTGCATCTGCGCCGCCGCTGCCATGTTCGCTATGGTGTTAAGGTGATTCATCTGATTCATCGCCATAGCAACGGATGCGGGAGGTAGACTGACGGGCAGGAGGGGGTGCGGCATCATCATGAACGGTAACTCCAGGCCTTAAAAAAAAATCGCCAAAAACATCATCAGCTGGTTATATCAGTGGAAGAAAACTCACCTGTGCCGCACACACACTGCAATCACATAGGAGCATCACTCAGTCATCGCCATGGCAACAGATGCAGGAGATGCTGAGCCGGTACCCGCTACACTACAACTGTATCATTCCTTGTGTATGGGCCTTATATATATTATACAGTGATTAGATCCCCTCTAAGGCGTCTCTTTGTATTGGCCTTGTATATATTATACACAGTGATTAGATCCCCTCTAAGGCGTCTCTTTGGATTGGCCTTGTATATATTATACACAGTGATTAGATCTCCTCTAAGGCGTCTCTTTGTATTGGCCTTGTATATATTATACACAGTGATTAGATCCCCTCTAAGGCGTCTCTTTGTATTGGCCTTGTATATATTATACACAGTGATTAGATCCCCTCTAAGGCGTCTCTTTGTATTGGCCTTGTATATATTATACACAGTGATTAGATCCCCTCTAAGGCGTCTCTTTGTATTGGCCTTGTATATATTATACACAGTGATTAGATCCCCTCTAAGGCGTCTCTTTGTATTGGCCTTGTATATATTATACACAGTGATTAGATCCCCTCTAAGGCGTCTCTTTGTATTGGCCTTGTATATATTATACACAGTGATTAGATCCCCTCTAAGGCGTCTCTTTGTATTGGCCTTGTATATATTATACACAGTGATTAGATCCCCTCCATCCGCTCCCTATTCCCGATCCTTCTCTGATACTCACGGTTGGCTAGCAGGTGGTTTTGCTGCAGGGGGCTGAGCGGGTGGGCGCCTCCAATGCTGGTCTGTCCGGATATTGTGATGTGTCCCAATGCATGCTGGGAGCCACTGCTGTTGATGGGTGACTGGAGCTTCTCCTTATCCCACGAGGACTCGCTGCCACCTAAAAGATATAGACATTAGAGTGTGAGCTCTGAGGGACAGGAGGTCATGTGACTTCTTCTATGTACAGCGCTGTGGTATATGTCAGCGCTATATAATGTATAATAACAGTGTGTGAGTGTGGGGGAGACATTAGAGTGTGAGCTCTGAGGGACAGGAGGTCATGTGACTGCTTCTATGTACAGCGCTGTGGTATATGTCAGCGCTATATAATGTATAATAACAGTGTGTGAGTGTCGAGGGGACATTAGAGTGTGAGCTCTGAGGGACAGGAGGTCATGTGACTGCTTCTATGTACAGCGCTGTGGTATATGTCAGCGCTATATAAATGTATAATAGCAGAGTGTCAGCTCCTTTGGTGAGTTTACTATTCAGTAGATTTATTTTATCCTGTTTGGAATTTTCCAGCAATCACGGCGGATAAATGAGATGAAGGTGACTCGGCGTTCGAGCGTCTGTTGTCAGCGCTGTTATTGCAGCGGCGCTTTACTGTCCATATGTTGGGTGACGGCGCAGATATACGGCCCGGACAGGTGCTGCTGATATTGAGAAGAGCTTAATAGCCAGGAAGACTAGCGGCGAGCCCGGCATCTCTGAATGCAGAATCGGCAATTAAAATTTAGCGTCCTCGGCAGGATTCAGAAAACCGTCGTTTATCAGGTCGGAAAACCATCTAATTTGCATATCAAATGCCCGACATCGACCTTAACCCCTTGTGTCAGTCGTTTGACGCCGAGCAGGAAAAACCAACCGCAGCCTAGAAATAGAAATCGATGGGTAGTTGGGCACCGCAGGTAAAGTGTATGTATTGCGATGTATCTGTGGTGCCCTGAAGGACTATACTCACCACCACCGCTGCCCCGTCCCCTGTCACTACCTGCTCCCCCACCGTTGCTTCTCTTTCTCTGCCTGGTTTCCTGTAGTGACCTCCTCCTCTGCTGCCTGGTCCCCCACCGCCACTTCTTCTGTGCTGCTGTTTAACCACCGCTTCCCCCTCCTCTACTTCATGGTCCCCTGCCACTGCTTCCTCCTCCTCTACCTGGTCCTCCGCTGCCACTTCGACTCCACTGCCTGGTCCCCCACCTCCGCTTGTCCTCCACCACCAATTCTGCTCCGCTGCCTGGTCCCCCACCACCGCATCTCCCCCACCACCAATTCTCCTCTGCTGCCTGGTGCCCCATCGCCACTTCTCCTCTGCTGCCTGGTGCCTCGCCACCGTTTCTTCTCAACTGCCTGGTCCTCCATCACCAATTCTGCCCCACTGCCTGGTCCCCTGTCACCACCTCTTCTCCACTGCCTGGTCCCCCATCGCCACTTCTCCTCCACTGCCTGGTCCCCCATCGCCACCTCTCCTCCACTGCCTGGTCCCCCATCGCTACTTCTGCTCCACTGCCTGGTCCCCCATCGCCACTTCTCCTCCACTGCCTGGTCCCCCATCGCTACTTCTCCTCCACTGCCTGGTCCCCCATCGCTACTTCTCCTCCACTGCCTGGTCCCCCATCGCTACTTCTCCTCCACTGCCTGGTCCCCCATCGCTACTTCTGCTCCACTGCCTGGTCCCCCATCGCCACTTCTCCTCCACTGCCTGGTCCCCCATTGCCACCTCTCCTCCACTGCCTGGTCCCCCATTGCCACCTCTCCTCCACTGCCTGGCCCCCCATTGCCACCTCTCCTCCACTGCCTGGTCCCCCATTGCCACCTCTCCTCCACTGCCTGGTCCCCCATCCCCACTTCTCCTCCACTGCCTGGTCCCCCATCGCCACTTCTCCTCCACTGCCTGGTCCCCTGTCGCCACCTCTCCTCCACTGCATGCCCCCCATTGCCACCTCTCCTCCACTGCCTGGCCCCCCATTGCCACCTCTCCTCCACTGCATGGCCCCCCATTGCCACCTCTCCTCCACTGCATGCCCCCCATTGCCACATCTCCTCCACTGCCTGGTCCCCCATCCCCACTTCTCCTCCACTGCCTGGTCCCCCATCCCCACTTCTCCTCCACTGCCTGGCCCCCCATCGCCACTTCTCCTCCACTGCCCGGTCCCCCACCAGTGCTTCTGCTCTGCTGTCTGGTCCCCGCTCCCACTTCTACTCTGCTGACTGGTCCCCCATCAGTGCTTCTCCTCCGCTACCTGGTCCTCCAATGCCACTTCTGCTCCACTAGCTGGTCCCCAGCCATCTCTTCTCCTTCGCTGTATATGAAGACCTTGATTTAGTAAGCTTGCCTTAAAGTGGAACAAAACTTGGGATTCTCACATCCTCACCAATGCCATGAGGCATGCGTGGGCCTCCTCCAATCACCATTTATCGCTGTGCATGTTCATGATCCGCAATAAATGAGCATTGGATTCTTGGGCTCCTATCGGGCTGCGTGCACCGGGTGTGTCCAGCAGAAGGAGGGGTGCAGGGGATGTCACAAGTAACCTGTGAATGTCGGATTCAGATGGGCACATGGGCAACCAAAGGGTCATTTCCTTTTGTCATGTGCAGCTGTTTGGTGCCGAGAAAGCAAGATGGAGTTCTGAGGTAACAAACCTCAGTAGCCACCAATAAGGGAGCACAACCGGTGCACATATAAGGGTTCATTCAGAGCCCCTTTCTCATCATTTTTTTGTGTGAAAATTTCTGTTCTCATCCATTTTTCAACCTCATCTGATTCAGCGAAGCCTTTTTTTCTGCAAGAATTTTTATGTGAAATGTTTTCTTTTTTGTGCGTTTTTTTGTTTGGTAGTAATACCTCCCAAAAAAATGTTGAGAAAGGTTCTCTGAATCAACCCTATAATTAGTAATTTTATTGAGAGCACAAAACTTAAAATCTTCATATACATAAAGGACACTTAGGCCCTTATTTATGAAGGAATAGCGACAGGTAGCGACTGGTGAGCGGCCGGTAATGACGGGCACCGCCACGAGAACGCCGGCTCCCCACCACAATCACACATTTATCAAGCCAATCCTGCTTAGCGACTGAGATAGCGCCAGATAGCCACTCATTCATCATTATTCCAGCCTCAGCCCACAGCGCCAGCGTCCGACCTTGAACAGCAACAGGTATGACCTCTCGCTACCTGGCGCTCTCCAATGCATTTCAATGGAACAACCTTTAAATATTCATAATTTATTGTTTTTTTTTTTTTTTTTTTTTAAATGTGAAAAATTCTGTGACCACTTCTGCCATGTTAGATAATTTTTTTAAGGGAAAAAAAAAAAAATTGTGCAGAATTGATATTGCAGGTCTGATATTAATGTATTCATATTACTAAATTATTTAAAATACTTTTTTTTTTTGGTTTCCAAAAATATGGTTGTTTGGGGGTTAAAAAACTACTTTTAACCCATCGCCGCCAGCGCTCTGGGGTTTAAACATGCATTTTACAGCGCTAGAATTTTTTGTTTTTTGAGTGTGATTTTTTGATGAATATGGTGGAAGCCGGTCGCTCTGACCAGTCGCTATCATGCGCACCCATACATCGCGGAACCTGTCAAATAGCGACTCGTAACCTTGTATTCAACATTACGCCACACCGACTGAGTCGCTGTCAACAACCGAACAAGCCAAGCACAGCGACTACTAGCGGGTGCTGTGAAAATACCGCTACAGTCGCTCAACTGTCGCTACATGTTGCTATTAATAAATCAGCCTCTACTACCGCAATCTGCAAATAATCCTCTAAATTATCTTATACAAGATTCTAATATCTAAAAGAGTTCAAAAATGATCATGTGCAAATGAGTTAATAAGGAAATATATAAATATACACGTATTGTTTGTGCCGCCACCAAAAATAATCAATAAGAAAAATGATTGTTTATATTTTATATAATTAGAAACAATTTGAAAATATCTATCTACTAGAAAAACTCGGGTATACACAAGTGAATTAATAATGGGAGCACCATAAATAAGCAGCAGGTGAATAACAAAGATAATATTGCTAAACCTAACCTCTAGCCAATCTGCAACTAACAATCAAGAGTAAAATTGCACAAAATGTGTTCAGGAAATAGCAAGAAAGTGCAACGAATGTATCAAGAGGCGAGCCTTGGACAAAGATAAAGTGACGAAGTGCAAAGATACAAAAAAGAAACAATGTATAAAGTGCAGTGCCTGGTCACAGAGAGTTTCATTTACCAAGGGGGTAATTTAAGAAGGGATAGCGTCAGGTAGCGCCTGGTTAATGGGAGGTAGCGACAGATAGCGACTGGTCAACGCCAGACACGGCAGCAATTACACATTTATCAAGCAGAATCTGTTTAGCGACTGGGATAGCGCCATGAAGCGTCTGATTCATCATCATTTTCAAAGCCTCTGCGAACAGCGCCAGCGTTCAGCCTTGCACAGCGCCAGGTATGACCTCTCGCTACCTGTCGCTCTCCCATACATATCAATGGACGATCCTTTTCTTCTCTTTAAATGGGTTTTTTTTTTTCCCCAAAAATCACAAATAATTCTGTGACCTCTCCTGACATTGAATAAGCAGTTTTTTCATAATTTTTTCATGTTTTATATATTTCTTCAGAAATGACATCACAGCTCTGCCATTAAAGTGTCATGTTACAATGTTGCTACAATGTAATTCCATATGTTTTCGCTTTGTTACTGGTGGATAGATGCTGAAAAACAGACTTTAATCACACAGCCTCCTGCGCTCTGGGCTTCAGAGAAGCATTTTTCAGCGCCAGAGATTGGTGAGGCTGTTTTTTTGCTGAATATGGTGTGAGTCGGTTGCTATGAGCAGTCGCTAACATGCGCTCCCGTACAGCGCTGTACTGGTCAAATAGCGACTCCTCACAATGTATTCATCATTACTGCACAGCGACTGAGTCGCTCTGAAATAGCGACCCACGGCTGAGCACAGCGACTACCAGCTGGCGCTCTGAAAATGCCTGCTACAGACGCTCATCTGTTGCTACCTGGCGCTAATGATGAATCAGCCTCCCTGTCAGCACATGTTAATGTAACAATGAGGTGGAGGGTGGAAGGGGCTGCAGGGGTTATGAACCACCTGCAGCTGTTTGGTGGCAGTCTGGTGATCAGTAACGGACAGGCTGATTCATCATTAGCGCCAGGTAGCGACAGATGAGCGTCTGTAGCAGCAATTTCAGAGCGCCCGCTAGTAGTCACTGTGCTCAGCCGTGGGTCGCTATTTCAGAGCGACTCGGTCGCTGTGCAGTAATGATGAATACATTGTGAGGAGTCGCTATTTGACCAGTACAGCGCTGTATGAGAGCGCATGTTAGCGACTGCTCATAGCGACCGACTCACACCATATTCATCAAAAAAACAGCCTCACAAATCTCTGGCGCTGAAAAATGCTTCTCTGAAGCCCAGAGCGCAGGAGGCTGTGTGATTAAAGCCTGTTTTTCAGCATCTATCCACCAGTAACAAAGCGAAAACATATGGAATTACATTGTAACAACATTGTAACATGACACTTTAATGGCAGAGCTGTGATGTCATTTCTACAGAAATATATAAAAAATGAAAAAATTGTGGAAAAACTGCTTATTCAATGTCAGGAGAGGTCACAGAATTATTTGAGATTTTTGGAAAAAAAAAAAAAAAAATCCCAGTTTAAAGAGAAGAAAAGGATCGTCCATTGAAATGTATGGGAGAGCGTCAGGTAGTGAGAGGTCATACCTGGCGCTGTGCAAGGCTGAATGCCGGCGCTGTTCGCTGAGGCTGTGAAAATGATGAATCAGACGCTACATGGCGCTATTCCAGTCGCTAAACAGATTCTGCTTTATAAATGTGTAATTGCTGCCGTGTCCGGCGTTCACCAGTCGCTATCTGTCGCTACCTCTCATTAACCAGCCGCTACCTGACGCTATCCCTTCTTAAATAAGGGCCTCAGTTTGTGCCGTAACCTCCTTTTCACAAGTTGTCTGAACTCCATTCACGAGCACTTGTGACCCGGTGCGGTCCCGGTCTCCATTCATCCATTCACTACAGTGGAGGTTGCGTGTCAGGCCTCGGTACATTGACGCTATATTAACGAATGGACAGGGTGTGGCAGTTCCGTGGCACTTTCAAAGCCCCGGGCCGCGTGGCAGTGGTGCGGGCCTGGATCCAGTGATCAGTTACTGATCGCCGGACTAGCACTGATCAGCTGCATGGGACAAAAGGCGAGTACCCTTTTAGTTTTAGCTGAATCACTCCCCCCCCCCCCCCAAGCCGCCACAACAGCCCACCCCACATAAGTATCTTGGACCAATTTATTTAAAAAGGGGGTTTCCATCACCGAAGCCACGTACTATTGCTCTAAATTGCAATTGCAGGCGGCTGGCCGCATCCCCAGCTTTCTGATTGAGCGTGCACACTCCCGTGCTCGGCCTATTTTAATAAATGAAGCAAAACTAAATGGATGTGCACAGCCAAATGTATTCAATAAAGGTGCAGGCTCAAGGGATAAAACAACTAGATAGCAATACTAACGCTGGGATCCTAGATGTATCCCCCCAAAAAAACCCTAAAAAGAGCCGCACTCAATTATAAAATCAAGTATTGTGGCGGCTGCTGCGGGGGAGCCGGACCTGAACCTCATTGGTGATGTTATTACTGTTTATGCTTCTGCCTCAATTAATTGCGTGTTTAATCATGGAGTATTCTTTGGCTTACTCTTTTCATATGTACAGCACTTTAGAATATCGTTTAATAGCACACTTCCCCATTTTGCACATTGATCTAGCACTTTTTTGTCCTTATAATTGATTGAAAGATACATTTTCAATAATTTTATTATTCATAGGCCCTTATTTATGAAGGAATAGCGACAGGTAGCGACTGGTGAGCGGCCGGTAATGACGGGCCCCGCCAGGAGAACGCCGGCTCCCCACCACAATCACACATTTATCAAGCCAATCCTGCTTAGCGACTGAGATAGCGCCATATAGCGACTCACTCATCATTATTCCAGCCTCAGCCCACAGCGCCAGCGTCCGACCTTGAACAGCGACAGGTATGACCTCTCGCTACCTGGCGCTCTCCAATGCATTTCAATGGAACAATCTTTAAATATTAATAATTAAGTGTTATTATATATATATATATTTTTTTTAAATGTGAAAAATTCTGTGACCACTTCTGCCATTTTAGATAATTTTTTAAGGGAAAAAAAAAATGTATAGAATTGATATTACAGGTCTGCTATTATTGTATTCATATTACTAAATTATTTAAAAAACTTGTTTTTTTTTTTGTTTCCAAAAATATGGTGGTTTGGGAGTTAAAAAACTACTTTTTACGTTTAAACATACATTTTACAGCCCGAGAATTTTTTGAGCGTGATTTTTTAATGAATATGGTGGGAGCCGGTCCCTAGGGCCAGTCGCTATCATGCGCTCCCATACAGCGCGGAACCTGTCAAATAGCGACACCTCACCCAATATTCAACATTACGACTACTAGCAGGTGCTCTCAAAATGCCGCTACAGTCGCTCAACTGTCGCTACCTGTCGCTATTCATGAATCGGTCTCCCCGACTCTTTATACCTTAATTCTTTTGCACAATACATACTATGAACTAATATTTATCAAACATTTTTTTTTTATAATACACATGTAAGCAAAATATATATATATATATATATATATATATATATATTATTTTTTTTTTTTCTTCTTTCTCCAAGATTGGGCGGCATATTATGCATATTTATTTTGCAAAATTTACTGTAGTCCATTCTTTGTGGTCCCCCCTCCAAACATTGTTGTTTGTGTATATGTTTTTTAATAGTGTCTTTTTTATTGTATGCTGCATTTCCTTATAGATTTTCAATAAAATTAAATACTTGATTTTATGTTTGAGTGTGGCTCTTTTTAGGGTTTTTTTTTGATACATCTAGGATCCCAGTGTTAGTATTGCTATTTTAATAATTGGGCATGGAAACCCGCTCAGCTACAGGGAAGCGAGGGATGCAGCCGCCAGTGAGCACAGCGTTGCAGGAGCCGTGGGTAAACTAACCTTTACTGGCAGCTACTGCGACCCTTTGTTCACACAGCAGGGCATCCCACTATAGGATGCCTCAGGGGCAAGGCTAGTGACCGGTCCTGCAGTCTTTTCGATTCCAGGGCCGGCCACAAAGGGTTGTGTTCCGCTTTAAAAATGAACTGTAACAAAAAGCAAAATAAAATAAAGTGTAAAAAAAAAAAAAAAATTATTTACAGACACAAATAAAACATACGTACAGAAAAGTTGTTCTGCGGCCTAATAAAAGGGCCTATAAAATTGTAAAATGAAAATGATATCAAAATGAAAACACATTAAAATTAAATAAAACATAAAAACGACAAAATATAAAATATAAACTATGAACTGTAAAACAAAACTGCTCCAGAAGCAATTACAGCAGATTAAAAAGAGGAAGTAAACCTGTTATTCGGAAATAACAATCTATATGATAAAAAGTAAAAACTGAAATAGAAAATAATTGATGTCAAATATTGATAGAAAAAAAATATGCCCCTTCCCTATATGTTATGTTATAAGCTAGTTATGCTGGTGTGTGTGTGTGGGGGGGGGGGTGATTTATTACAATGGTTGAGAGCCCCTCTAGTATATAATTAGAGATGAGCGAACTTTTGAAAAATTCGATTTGACTGATTCGCCGAATTTTCCGACAAAAATCGTTTCGACCCGAATTTATTCACGACACATCGCTACGATGCGTGCTGGGTTAGTGAAATAATACTGTAAATAATTAGGACATGCAGATCAGAGGCATCGCTATTAGAATCGCAGAGCGGCACAATTACAGAGAGTTGAGGTGGCATCACTATGAGGGGGCCCTATATTGCCTGAAAAACACACCCTGGAGCTGGCAGCAGCAGGAGCCCAAATATTGGCTGAAACACATCCTGGAGTTGGCAGCAGGAGCCCAAATATTGGCTGAATGACACCCTGGAGTTGCAAGCAGCAGCAGGAACCCAAACATAGCTTGAAAGAGACACTGGAGTTGGCAGCAGGAGCCCAAAAATTGGATGAATCACACCTTGGAGTTGCAAGCAGCAGCAGCAGCCCAAACATTACTTTAAAGAGACACTAGAGTTGGCAGCAGCAGGAGCCCAAAAAATTGACTGACACACCCTGGAGTTGGCAGCAGCAGCAGCAGGAACCTAGAAATTGACTGGAAGGCACCCTGAAGTTGGCAGCAGCATAAGCAGGAGCCCAAACATTGCTTGAAAGACACCCTGGAGTTGGCAGCAGCAGCAGCAGGAACCTAGAAATTGACTGGAAGGCACCCTGAAGTTGGCAGCAGCATAAGCAGGAGCCCAAACATTGCTTGAAAGACACCCTGGAGTTGGCAGCAGCAGCAGGAGGCCAAAAATTGGCTGAGAGAGACACTGGAGTTGGCAGCAGGAGCCCAAAAATTGGATGAATCACACCCTGGAGTTGCAAGCAGCAGCAGGAGCCCAAACATTGGCTGAAAGAGACACTGGAGTTGGCTTCAGGAGCCCACAAATTGGATGAATCACACCCTGGAGTTGCAAGCAGCAGCAGCAGGAGCCCAACATTGGCTGAAAGAGACACTGGAGTTGGCAGCAGGAGCCCAAAAATTGGATGAATCACACCCTGGAGTTGCAAGCAGCAGCAGCAGGAGCCCAACATTGGCTGAAAGAGACACTGGAGTTGGCTTCAGGAGCCCAAAAATTGGATGAATCACACCCTGGAGTAGCAAGCAGCAGCAGCAGGAGCTCAAACATAGCTTGAAAGAGACACTGGAGTGGGCTGCAGGAGCCCAAAAATTGGATGAATCACACCCTGGAGTTGCAAGGAGCAGCAGCAGCAGGAGCCCAAACATAGCTTGAAACAGACACTGGAGTTGGCTGCAGGAGCCCAAAAATTGGATGAATCACACCCTGGAGTTGCAAGCAGCATGAGCACAAACATTGGCTGAAAGAGACACTGGAGTTGGCAGCAGGAGCCCAAAAATTGGATGAATCACACCCTGGAGTTGCATGCAGCAGCAGCAGGAGCACAAACATTGGCTGAAAGAGACACTGGAGTTGGCTGCAGGAGCCCAAAAATTGGATAAATCACACCCTGGAGTTGCAAGCAGCAGCAGCAGGAGCAGCAGCAGCAGCAGCAGGAGCCCAAACATTGCTTTAAAGAGACACTGGAGTTGGCTTCAGGAGCCCAAAAATTGGATGAATCACACCCTGGAGTTGCAAGCAGCAGCAGGAGCCCAAACATTGCTTGAAAGAGAGACTGCAGTTGGCAGCAGCAGGAGGCCAAAATTGCTTGAAAGACACACTGGAGTTGGCAGCAGCAGCAGCAGGAGCCCAAACATTGCTTGAAGGACACACTGGAGTTGGCAGCAGGAGCAGCAGGAGCCCAAACATTGCTTGAAAGACACACTGGAGTTGGCAGCAGGAGCCCACAAATTGGCCTAAAGACACACAGGAGTTGCAAGCAGCAGTAGCAGGAGCCCAAAATTGCCAGAAAGACACACCCTGGAGTTGGCAGCAGCATTAAGAGAACATATACAGATTTTCGGCACAGATATCTTATCCGAAGAATATTAATAAAAAGTAAGAGTAATGTAAAGCAATTTCTCAATAATTACTTGTGGTCTGATGCAGAGGAATGTCTGTAACTGGAGAGCAGCACCTTAAATGTGTTTTGCACGATCCATATTTCTTTAGTGTTGGTCTGGCCCCATCATCAATCTACTCTAATGCACCAGGCATTGGTGGGTGGAAATCTTGGCTGATCCATGCCCGATTCAATTCCACGCAGGCCAGTCTCTAAAAAAAAAAACATTTTTGAAGCATACTGGAGCACATTGAATTGCTCTCATCAGAGCATCACTTACGCACATCTAAGAGTTTCATCACTTTGTTCGTGTTAAAGTCTTCAGGGCCTAGTTACTACTTAGTGAAAGACCATAGATAGTTACACACCTGCTCTTATCGACAAATCCTGTTTTAAGTGTAGTGTAGCGTTTTGTCCTCCTCTCATATACGCACTAAGTATGTCAAGCAGAGAAGTGGCAGGATGGGCACAGAGAAGTTGCAGAGGCCTAAATTCATCAAGCAGAGGTTGCAGCAGACTAGGGGGGAGTGGCAGCAGGAGTCTCAGCGAGAGGACTGATCTCCCGGGATCAGCTAGCAGTCGTGTCTTGACCAGCAACCTATCTGCCATCATCCATTGGTTAACATGATCATCCACTGCATCACAAGTGACTTCTGACACTCCCAGTCAACTGTTGGTTATGTCTTATGCTTAGGGTTCAGCTCCACTATTCAGTGAGGATGATCTGATAATCAGAAAAATCAGCAGCTACTGCCCAGCCAAGAAGTGGAGGAGACTCTCGCCGCTTCTTCCACTAGGCGGGCAAGTAGTGATGAGGAGAGTGGCGTGGGAGGTGGTGTTGCAAGCGTTTTGGCTTCTTAAGCAGACACTGTTGAGGAACCTGAGGAGGACATCAGTGAGTTTTGAGGGCACTTTTAAAGGCTTGGAGTGATGGATAGTGACAGATTTAGCGGCCAGCATGGTGGCAGAAGGGGAAAGTATGGAGGCAAATGTGCTCGGGGTAGACCACTTGCGTGGCAGGCTATCTTCCCAGGAGGTAGTGGAAGAGGGTCCCTGAAGTTAGCGGCGGCGGCAGCAGCAGTGAATTCGTGCGGACTGTTGCTAGGAAAAATCAGCTACAAGGCCATGTGGCAGTTTTTCATCAAGCATCTGCAGGAGGTTAACATGGCTATATGAAAGATGTGTAGGCAGAAGGTGAAGTGTGGCCAGGGTCCCAATGTTGGACCCATAGCCCTGCGTCAACATTTGCAGCATCACCATAAAGCGGCCTGGGAGAGTTGGCTCCAAAGTGGTGGCCCAGCCTGCTGCATTACCCAGTGGCACGCCGCTCTCTGTTCCAGCCAGCCAAGGCTCCACCACCTCCTGTGTGTCATACCCATCCTCTGTCGCTCCAGATGCTCCTCCTCCTCTTAATCCGAGTCAGTCATTCCGCCAGCAATCCATTGGCCAAGCCATGTCCAAGAGACAACAGTATGTGCCCACTCATCCAACGTGCAGAAGCTAAATGTGCTCCTGTATAAGTTGCTGGTGCTGCAGTCCCTCCCTTTTGAGTTGGTGGACCTTTTTAGAGAACTGATGGCTTGTGCCGAGCCGAGGTGGAGAGTCCCATGCTGTCATTTCTTTGCGAAGACAGCAGTACCAGCCCTGTACAATTTTGTTGAACAGAAGGTGGGCCAGTCCTTTAGCCTGTCAGTGTGTACCAAAGTGCACAGCAGTGCCTACGTCTGGAGCTGTAACTATGGTCAGGGACAATACATATCCTTTAAGGACCACTGGGTGATTGTGGTTCCTGCACAACCACAACAGCAACTTGGACAGGTCCCTCTGCTGTGGCCTCCACGCTCCTAGGCCGTTGTGCCTGTGACAGTGCACTTGCACTTAGCAATGGTGTCACAGAAAAAAGTGGCTAATTGTCAATTACATATTAATAGTTAACATTTATCTTATTTGAACATATTTATAATAATAACATATAATAACATATAACATAGCAACAATAACATCTAACATAATAGCAGTAACATATAAAATGTATCACATTTTTTATTTATTTATTTTTTTTTTTCATATTTTGTATTAAAAAAAAAAAAAAAAAAAATATATATATATATATATATATATATATATATATATATATATATATATATATAATTTTTTTTTAATATTTTTTTTCCATATTTTTTTTTTGTACAATTTTTTTTCATTTTTTTATTTTTTTTTTTGTATTTTGTTTTTTCTAAATATTTTTTTTTTATTTTTTTCCCCAGTGCCCTTCCAGCCTACCATGTGTGCAGGACACGACGGTTTCACGCTGTTCTTCACATGGTTTGCCTTGAGCCACAGAGCCACACATGGGAGGAACTGCTAAAAATGAGAACTCAATAAATTAAATCATGGCTTACTCCAGGAAAACTGCAAATGGGACCCATGGTGACTGACACTGGGAAGAACATCTTGTCTGCGCTGCGACAATGAAGCCCGAGCCATGCGTCCTGCCATGGCACACGTGTTCAATCTAGTTGTCAAGCGTTTTCTGAAGTCTTCCCCCCATCTGAAAGACATCCTAACAACGGGAAGGAAACTTTGCATGCACTTCAGCCACTCCTACTCCGCCAAGCACACCCTTCTTGAGCTTCAGCGTCAGAACGCTATCCCCAAACATAGTCTGATTTGCGATGTTTCCACCCGTTGGAATTCCACCCTCCATATGCAGGATCGACTATAGGAACAGAGAAAAGCCATCACGGACTTCTTGATGATCCAAACGGATAGGGGGACTCCCCTGTGTAACTTCAATGTAAACCAGTGGCAGCTCATACATGACACCTGCCGTTTGCTCAGGCCCTTTGAAGAAGCTACTTTATTAGTCAGTTGCCAGGACTATGAGATGAATGATGTGATTCCACTGCTTCATGTACTGTCTACAACACATGTTGGAAACCATGGCTGGTCAGGGCCCTGGAGACATGGCGCCTACATTTCACAGCCACATGAAGCCTGTGGGGGCTGAAGTGGAGGAGGAGGAGGGGCACAGCGAAACACAGTTTATTTTTGACAAAATGGCCATTTTATCTAGTCATCTGATAGGAGAGGAGGAGCAGGAGCAGCCAGAGGAGCTAGAGGATTGTGAGGAAGGTGAGACAGAGGACCCGGACACACCGTGGCAGTATGCAGTGGAGATGGAGACAGGTAGTCCCTCCGAGTCACTTGCACAAATGGCAGGAAGCATGCTCACGTGCTTGCGTAGTGACCGCAGAATGGTCTCCATTTGTCGGCGGGATGACTTCTGGCTGTCCGCCTTATTGGACCCTCGCTTCTGGCACAAAATGGGGGCATTATTTAAACCCGCCGAGAGGGAGGACAAACTGACCTACTACAAAGACATTCTACGTAGTCAGTTGGCCGATGCCCATCTGCGCCATAGTCCATACTGTGATGCCCAGCGGGACACCAGCCTTCTGTAAGCAGGCAACCCCCAATCTCCACCGCCGCTTTTGCCTATAGTCAAGCCCCCGTTTGCCGGGACGCTAGGTACGCCTCACCGGACACGGTTGCCCCCAGGTCTTAATAGGCGCAAAGGATGGCTGCTTACGGTGAAGGCCAATGAACCACGAGGGTATCCCGAAGCCGAGCTCGTTCACAGGTAGTCAATCCGGAGGGTGCGTCAGAGTACAGGGATGAGACAGGTGCGTAGTCAGGAGAAGCCAAAGGGTCAAGCCAGGAGGTCAGAGATCACGGGGTATCCAGTGGGGCAGGCAGCTTCGTGGTCAGACAAAGCAGAGGTCAGTACAGGCAGCAGACAGGAATGGTCGATCAAGCCGTGTCGGAACTGAACCGGCACAAAATGGGGGCATTTTTTAAACTCGCCGAGAGGGAGGACAAACTGAACTACTACAAAGACATTCTACGTAGTCAGTTGGCCGATGCCTATCTGCGCCATGGTCCATACTCTCGCAGATCTGACTCGGGGGGACCTCTGTGATCACCTTCCACTGCCATGGCTGCTGGGGGGGTGGAAGGAGCAGCAGCAGCAGCTCCATCAGCAGCAGCCTCAGTCTTCAGTCGCTAATGAGTAGCTTTCTACACCCGCATAGTGAGTCTACTCATGAGCAGCAGGAAGACCTGGAGCAGGACCTCAACCAGCAGGTCATGTCATACCTTGACATGACCATGCCAACGTACCTTGAGGATCCGCTGGACTTCTGGGCAGCCAAACTTGGCTTGTGGCCGCAACTAGCAAAGTTTGCCCTGGAAAAGCTGTCCTGCCCGGCCAGTAGTGTGCCATCTGAGCGGGTGTTTAGTGCGGCGGGGGCCATAGTCATGCCAAGGAGAACTTGTCTGTCCATAAATAATGTGGAGAGACTCACCTTTGTGAAGATGAATCAGGCATGGTTCAGCCAGGATTTCCAGCCACCAATGGCTGATCCATGGTAGTAGCTGATGTATGGTAGCTCCTTATGCTGCTGCCAACTCCAGGGTGTGTCTTTCAGGCAATATATGGGCTCCCCATGCTGCTGCCAACTCCTGGGTGTGTCTTTCAGGCAATATATAGGCTCCCTATGCTGCTGCTGCCAGCTCATATGTGTGTTTTTAGGCAATATATGGGCTCCCCATGCTGCTGCCAACTCCTGGGTGTGTCTTTCAGGCAATATATGGGCTCCCTATGCTGCTGCCAACTCCTGGGTGTGTCTTTCAGGCAATATATAGGCTCCCTATGCTGCTGCTGCCAGCTCATATGTGTGTCTTTCAGGCAATATATGGGCTCCTAATGCTGCTGCTGCCAACTCCAATGTGAGCACTCTTAAAAGACGCATGCTAGCATATTTGGGATGCCCCCCCGGTTAAAGGCAATGGCTGCTGGCAATTTGACAAAGTGACCTTCTTTACAAAATGCAACCAGTAAATAGACAGGTACTCTTGAAATATTACTGCTAGTGTTTGGGATGCCCCCTCCTCACATACAGAGGAGGCCTCCCTTGATTGTGGAAAAGTGACGTTAATTATAAAATGCAAGCAGTTATTAGACAGGTAGTTTTGAGATATTTATGCTAGTGTTTGGGATGCCCATGTGGGCTGGGGTTTTTACAGCAGACACAGAAACAATTCAAACTGCAATCAATTTATGAGAAATAGCTTTTAGAAGCTGCTTTAGTATAACAGATAGGGTCAAATGTGCAGGTTTGGGATACCCTGCGGCCTGGTGTTTTTACAGCACACACAAAAACAATTCAAACTGTGATATATTTATGAGAAATAGCCTTTACAAGCTGCTTTAGTGTAACAGATAGGGTCAAATGTGCTGAAATAGTATGCCCATGTGGGCTGGGGTTTTTACAGCAGACACAAAAAAAATTTAAACTAATCGAGTTATAAGAAATGCTTGTGTGTAACAGATAGGGTTAAATATGCCACTGCCAAGATGGGATGCACAGTGGCCAGGAATTTTTACAGCACAAACAAAAGCAATTTAAAACTGATCTGGCAAATGAAGTGAAATGAAAATAAAAAAAAAGTTTCCCTGTCACTTTCTCTGCTGTCCCTGCCTCGATCTTTCCCTATCTTTCCCTGGCTCTCTGTTAGTCTCTCCCTGGCTCTAAACAGCTCCGTTCTGGCCGCAATACAACGCTGAAATGCGCACAAGCAAGATGGCTGCCACTTTATATAGCACTGTGACGTCACCGGGCTTCCTGGCTGCTGATAGGCTGCATGTGACTTACCCATGATACCTTGCCCCAGGGGATATGTCCGGACATGTCCAGCCACCATTTTACAATGGCTGTGATTGAAATAAATGGAGTTTAAAGGAAAACATCGATCGAATCGCGGGAAAATTCGGATTCGTTCAGAATCAAATTTTTCCTGAAATTCTGAACGAATTCAGGTTCGTCCGGATCGATTCGCTCATCCCTAAAATAGATCATTCTATTATTACCATTATTCTATTATTTATGATATTATTATATCCTGGATCAATTAACAATTATTATATATAACTTGGAACAATAACGTCAGTGAAATATCTTCCCGCCTCTCTCCCTGGCAGTCAGCAGTGGTCGGGCAGCGAGGGGCCGGCGTGACGCGCGTCGGGTTCGGGTGTCAGATTGACGGGACGCCGGCGCGATGCCGTTACTGGGTCGGATCCAGGAATGTATCAAGCGCCTCAACAGATGTAATTACCGCGCGCCCCTGCCAAAGCGCCGAGACACAGCCATTAATCCCGCAATTCCCGGCCCGTCCGTCAGTCAGTCATACTTAAAAATTCTGTCCGTCACCGCTCAGGTGAGGTCATCTCTCCGTCATTATGCGGCAAAGAGACGAGGATAGCGGCGCAGACTAAAAAAACGGAGATTAAAAAAAAAAGTAAAGGAGGATGACGAGTGGCGAGCCTTCGTTTCGTAAGCATGAGCCTCTCCCAGCGCATAAAACAGCCTCGTACAAAGAGCTGACAATCAGCGAGATGAGATGGCCATATGAAATGCATCAAACAACTACAAACACAAACTTAAAGTGGACCAAAGCCCACGGTGATCGGCTCGGGACTCTCTAAGATTCCCGGCCAATCGATTCCCTCCTCCCAGGGCATCCAAAATCGGGATCCCCCGCTGTGTGAAACCCTCCAGGTCGCCCCATACACTTACCTTGTTTCCGGTCCAATGGTTTGAGCCGAGGCCAGATCCCCGCTATCCCTCTATCAGGGCGCGTGCCTGCGCCAGGCATTTGTGAATGGCTGTCACAATCAAGCTTTCTGGTAGAGGGAAGCGGGGGATGCGGCCATCAGCGCTCTCCGTGCCACTGGCCTTAGACGATGTGACGTCTAAAAGATTCCAGGGCCGGCAACTGACTTTTCCCCGGGGCATCCCAAATCGGGATGCTCTGCTGTGTGAACCCCCCTCCCCCAGGTAATCTCTCACCTCTCCCCGGTCCAACGGCTCATGCACCAGCTCTCGTCCAATGAGAGTCGTCTACATATTTCAGCATATGGGAATGATACATTAAAAGGGAGACCCCCCCCCAGAGCCTCACACAATAGTGGGGTTGTTCCACTTTATTCATTGTCTATTCTTCTACATAGGGGATGATTTCTCCGCGGCAACCAGCATAACTGGAGGCCCCAGTGCAGCAATAAACGTGGGCCCCAGAGAAGGCCAATGGCCTAATAATAATAATAATAATAATAATAATGATAGATAGATAGATAGATAGATAGATAGATAGATAGATATGAGATAGATATATAGATAGATAGATAGATAGATAGATAGATAGATAGATAGATAGTAGATAGATAGATAGATAGATAGATATGAGATAGATAGATAGATAGATAGATATGAGATAGATAGATAGATAGATAGATAGATAGATAATAGATAGATAGATAGATAGATAGATAGATAGATAGATAGATGATAGATA
>CM051235.1:2426900-2761900 GCA_027917425.1 Gastrophryne carolinensis
TATTCAGGGTGAAGGTCCGGATTAATGTGAGCAATCTGTATGTACAGGGTGTGGGAAACATATAAGATAGGCTCTTATTCAGGGTGAAGGTCCGGATTAATGTGAGCAATCTGTATGTACAGGGTGTGGGAAACATATAAGATAGGCTCTTATTCAGGGTGAGGGTCCGGATTAATGTGGGCAATCTGTATGTACAGGGTGTGGGAAACATACAAGATAGGCTCTTATTCAGGGTGAGGGTCCGGATTAATGTGAGCAATCTGTATGTACAGGGTGTGGGAAACATATAAGATAGGCTCTTATTCAGGGTGAAGGTCCGGATTAATGTGGGCAATCTGTATGTACAGGGTGTGGGAAACATACAAGATAGGCTCTTATTCAGGGTGAGGGTCCGGATTAATGTGAGCAATCTGTATGTACAGGGTGTGGGAAACATATAAGATAGGCTCTTATTCAGGGTGAAGGTCCGGATTAATGTGGGCAATCTGTATGTACAGGGTGTGGGAAACATACAAGATAGGCTCTTATTCAGGGTGAGGGTCCGGATTAATGTGAGCAATCTGTATGTACAGGGGGGAAACATACAAGATAGGCTCTTATTTAGGGTGAAGGTCTGGATTAATGTGGGCAATGTGTATGTACAGGGGGGAAACATACAAGATAGGCTCTAATTCAGGGTGAAGGTCCGCTTTAAAGTGGTTGGAAAACCGTTTTTGGGTCTGGTGACCCCGGCCCCTGTGTCCGAGCAGCCGGGCGCTGCTGGTGGCTTTTCCACAGCTGAAGCCACGTCCTGCGGCTCTGTTAGGAGAAAGTGCCTCCGTGACGGTCTGGCAGCAGTCCGGGCCTGCGCATGCTCCAGCGCCTCGCCATTCAGCGCACACGGCCATAGAGTAACCGAAGATCGCGGAGCAGGAGCCATGGGGATCAGGTAAGATTACCGTATGCCCCCGAGGTTTTACACAGAGGGACATCCCGTATAGGATGCCCCAGGGCCAGGAATGTTTTAGATTCCAGACCCAAGGCTTTTGACCCCTTTTAATGCCAGAACCTTCAACCGCCTTCTTCCCTTAATGGTGGATCCCCCCCCCCCCACCTCCTCATCTTATTCTCCGGGTGCCTCCAGTGCCGCTGCCTACAAAGGAATGTTTGACCTCAGGTCCGCATTAGTGAATTATCCATATCTTCCAATTGTTAAATGAAGCCACGCCCCCGTATTGAGGGATGGATGAAGCCACGCCCCCTCATCGATTGATGGATAGGAGATACATTGTAACAGTTACAACAATAGAAACACTTTGAATAGCGAAATGAATCATTTATTGCTGCAGATCTGCATGTTACACCTCAAAGAGGGACAAATGAGAACAATGAGGGACAGGGGGACATGGACTCAAAAGAGGGACAATATGTAAATGAAACCACGCCCCCTCATTGAGGGATGGATGAAGCCACGCCCCCTCATCGATTGATGGATAGGATGTAACACTTACAATAGAAACACTTTGAATAGGCAAATGAATCGTTTATTGCTGCAGATCTGCATGTTACACTTCAAAGAGGGACAATATTTAAATGAAGCCACGCCTCCTCATTGAGGGATGGATGAAGCCACACCCCATTATTGAGGGATGGATGAAGCCACGCCCCCCTCATTGAGTGATGGATGAAGCCACGCCCCCTCATTGAGGGATGGATAGGAGATACATTGTAACAGTTACGATAGAAACACTTTGAATAGGCAAATGAATCATTTATTGCTGCAGATCTGCATGTTACACCTCAAAGAGGGACAGTATGTAAATGAAGCCACGCCCCCCTCATTGAGGAATGGTGGAAGCCACGCCCCTCATTGACGGATTATGAAGTCACGCCTCCTCATTGAGGGATGGATAGGAGATACATTGTAACAGTTACAACAATAGAAACACTTTGAATAGGCAAATGAATCATTTATTGCTGCAGATCTGCATGTTACACCTCAAAGAGGGACAAAGGAGACCAATGAGGACATGGATTCAGAAGAGGGACAATCCTTTCAAATCAGGGACACTTGGGAGGTATGGAATTACTAATTACGAAACTGAAAATCAGTGACTGATGTTGGGATATAAGGTTATAAAGTAGAACTCCGCGGGGCCCTTTTCTCCTATGGGGCCCCCGTGTCCTGTTCCAGTGCACAAAGCCGGGACGCTTATCCCCTGGCACCTCGATGGGGCCCAGACTAAATATTGGCAGATCGGTTCCTTCCTCCCGTCGCCCATCTTGTGAGCTGCGCCATCTGGTGAAGGTGGCGGCGGCGCCCGGGTTCCATGGCGGCGAGGCTTGGCTGGCGTGTGGCGTTCAGGCGGAGGAGGAGGAGGGATCGCAGACTATTGATAATTTGCAATAATTGGGAAGAAATGAAGATGAATGAGCTGGAGGACGGGGAGGTAATTAGTTGTGCCGCCGGTACAGCTGCGTTTCTCGCTCGCGGCTCCCTTGGCCTTTCCGCCAGGAAGGAGCGTGCAAATTAAACATAATGACGAATACGCCCCCCCTCCTTCTCCGTGCCGAAACGCTGCCAACGCCGAATGCCGGAACGCCGGAGGACGAAGCGCTCAACGTTGCCGGAATGCTTTTACCTGGCAGCGGGGCCCCTGCTCTACAGCGACGGGGCCCCCAGGGAGAGTACCGAGCTCTGTGATAAAATAATACAACACTGTCTGTCTATAGGGTTAGAGTCCCCCTTAAAGTGGACCAAAACCCACAGTGATCCCGAGGAGCTGAGGCCGCATCACCGCTATCCCTCTAGCAGGGCGCGTGCCGTTGGATTTCCGAGCCGATTGCCGTGGGTTTGGATCCACTTTAATAAGAGGAGAAGCTGTAAAGTGAAAGAGCTTCCTTTTAATCACAGTATAATAACTAGTTATAAAGATAGATTCCCCCTTAAAGTGGACCAAAACCCATGAAGATCGCCCTAGGAATTGACTCCCTCCCCCTGAAGCATTCAAAATCGGGACACCCTGCTGTGTAAAACCCCCCAGGTCACCCGTCTTTCCCAGTTCAATGGCGCATGCACGAGCAGCAACCGCATCCCCGGTTTGTTCACGCAACCTGGGGGGGTTCACATGATCGAGGTGCCCCTGGGGGCAAGGACCAAAACCCAAGATCAAGTCAAAATCCTGGGTTTTGGTCCACTTTAATCAAAATAATTAATTATAAAATAATAATTGGCGTACTCTGCCTGAGGAAGTGACGTGACGTCACGAAACGCGTTGCAGGGCCTTTTGTTTGGGGGTTCCAATGGTGGCATGCACTTAGCACTTTATGGACGAGTAAGTCATTGAGTGGTGCATTTAGTTTGTGATTTGTACCTACCTCATATTTCTAGTGTCATTTACACGCCTCAGCCCGATTGTACTTGATTTTTATGCACTTTGAAAGCACCTGACACTTTTTTGTATTTGTATATTTATATAGTATATATTAATTACTTCATAGTTTTTAGAGTCCCCCACTGGCATACATTAAGGCCCTTATTTAAGAAGGGATAGCGTCAGGTAGCGACAGGTAGCGACTGGTGAACGCCGGACACGGCAGCAATTACACATTTATCAAGCAGAATCTGTTTAGTGACTGGGATAGCGCCATGTAGCGTCTGATTCATCATTTTCCCAGCCTCAGCGAACAGCGCCAGCGTTCAGCCCTGCACATCGCCAGGTATTACCTCTCGCTACCTGTCGCTCTCCCATACATTTCAATGGACGATCCTTTTCTTCTCTTTAAACAGGTTTTTTTTTTTTTTTTAAAAATAATAAATAATAAAAAACAATTCTGTGACCTCTCCTGACATTGAATAAGCAGTTTTTTCATATTTTTTTAATTTTTTAAATATTTCTTCAGAAATGACATCACAGCTCTGCCATTAAAGTGTCATGTTACAATGTTGTTACAATGTAATTCCATATGTTTTCGCTTTGTTACTGGTGGATAGATGCTGAAAAACAGACTTTAATCACACAGCCTCCTGCGCTCTGGGCTTCAGAGAAGCATTTTTCAGCGCCAGAGATTTGTGAGGCTGTTCTTTTGCTGAATATGGTGTGAGTCGGTCGCTATGAGCAGTCGCTAACATGCGCTCCCATACAGCGCTGTACTGGTCAAATAGCGACTCCTCACAATGTATTCATCATTACTGAACAGCGACTGAATCGCTAAGAACTAGCGACCCACGGCCGAGCACAGCGACTACTAGCGGGCGCTCTGAAAATGCCGCTACAGACGCTCATCTGTCGCTACCTGGCGTTAGTGATGAATCAGCCTGCCCGTCGCTATAAACTAGCGACCCACGGCCGAGCACAGCGACTACTAGCGGGCGCTCTGAAAATGCCGCTACAGACGCTCATCTGTCGCTACCTGGCGCTATTAATGAATCAGCCTCTAAGTCAAACTTCCCCCCCCTTCCCTCTATCTTTTGACGCCAGCATATATGTGTTATATGTTTTTTATAGTAAACCTTTTTAATATGTTTTAGTATGTGATTGTGATGTGAATAGTGATTTGGACTATTAAATAAATTGATCATGAACTACATATAACAGAATGCCAGTGTTAGTCTCTGGTTTTATCCCTCTCTTAGGGGAGTTGGGGCCCCCCTTCTGTATTTGTATTAATAAAAATAATAATAATAATAATAATAATCTACAGTGATACAATTATAACAGCTGCAGATACAAATGTAACATCCGCTGATACATCCTGATTCGGGGCGCCTGGGATGACCGTTATACTCACCACACATATTAAAGTGCACCCAAACCAGGAATTTTGACTATCCTGGGTTTTCCTGATTTGGGATGACCCAGTTCGCCTTACATGACCGCCAACCCAGTGGTGCATGCGCAGGCTCTCGTCCAATGAGAGCCGTCTGCCGTGAATATGACTCTCATTGGATGTTTGCCATTGGAACCAGGGCTGTGGAGTCGGTAGATAAATGTTCCGACTCCTCTGTATTAATCTGTGAATGTATTTTATATGTATTTTATAGATTCCTTGAAGGAAAGAAAGGCAACATACATGTCATTACTTCTAGCAGAGAGAGGTAGTTGGGCAGAAGCTGCCTTCTCCTTTCTGTGTGCTGATCTTCTGCTGAAGATAGGGCAGTGGGAGGAGCCAGAAAGGGGCCTTTATTATAAAACATGATTTCCCTCGTAGAATCCCATAGTTATGTTTAAAGTTTAAGCTAACAATCGAAGTTTACACGTTTTTCTAGCCTTTTGCTGAATGACAGCAGCTTTTCCTATGGTACAGCTTCAGTCTTGAACTATTGATCCTCCATTCCTTTCACTTATACAAGCGTCTCTAGTCCTGCAAAATACATATGCCCTTATTCATCAAGCGATAGCGCCAGGTAGTGTCTGACGAGCGCCAGGTCCCGCCAGCTAACGGCGGCTACCGACTCAAGTACGCCCGGCGGCGGTCACAATGACGCATTTATCACGCTAAATGAGGCTAGCGCCGGCGAGAGCGTCAGCTAGCGCGGGATTCATCATGTAGCCGACTGCAACGAACAGCGCCGCTGCTAATCCCATCACAGCGCCAGGTATGACCTGTCGCTCCCTGGCGATGTCCAGTGCATTTCAATGGAGCAATCTTTAATTAATCATAATTAATTGCTATTAATGGTTTTTTTTTTTTTTTTATGTCAAAAATTCTGTGACCACTTCTGCAATGTTAGATATTTTTTTAAGGTGAAAAAAAAAAAAAAATATGTACAGAATTGATATTACAGGTCTGATATTAATTTTAGAGATGAGCGAACTTTTGAAAAATTCGATTCGACTGATTCGCCGAATTTTCCAACAAAAATCGTTTCGACCCGAATAAATTCGCGACGAATCGCTATTAAAAACGGCTATTTCTGAGCCTCCTAGAGCCTCAATAAGGTTGTAAACCATTCTGCCTTGCTGTAACACGCACAGGATGCGTGCTGGGTTAGTTAAATAATACTTTGAAGAAATATCACATGCAGATCAGAGGCATCGCTAATAGAATCGCAGAGCGGCACAATTGAATTCAAGAGAGTTGAAGTGGCATCACTATGAGGGGCAGGAGCCCAAACATTGCTTTAAAGAGACACTGGAGTTGGCTTCAGGAGCCCAAAAATTGGATGAATCACACCCTGGAGTTGGCAGCAGCAGCAGCAGCAGGAGCCCAAAAATTGGATGAATCACACCCTGGAGTTGGCAGCAGCAGCAGCAGGAGCCCAAATATTACTTTAAAGAGACCCTGGGGTTGGCTTCAGGAGCCCAAAAATTGGATGAATCACACCCTGGAGTTGGCAGCAGCAGCAGCAGCAGGAGCCCAAAAATTGGATGAATCACACCCTGGAGTTGGCAGCAGCAGCAGCAGGAGCCCAAATATTACTTTAAAGAGACCCTGGGGTTGGCTTCAGGAGCCCAAAAATTGGATGAATCACACCCTGGAGTTGGCAGCAGCAGCAGCAGGAGCCCAAATATTACTTTAAAGAGACACTGGAGTTGGCTTCAGTAGCCCAAAAATTGGATGAATCACACCCTGGAGTTGGCAGCAGCAGCAGGAGCCCAAATATTACTTTAAAGAGACACTGGGGTTGGCCTCAGGAGCCCAAAAATTGGATGAATCACACCCTGGAGTTGGCAGCAGCAGGAGCCCAAACATTACTTTAAAGAGACCCTGGGGTTGGCCTCAGGAGCCCAAAAATTGGATGAATCACACCCTGGAGTTGGCAGCAGCAGCAGCAGGAGCCCAAATATTACTTTAAAGAGACACTGGAGTTGGCTTCAGTAGCCCAAAAATTGGATGAATCACACCCTGGAGTTGGCAGCAGCAGCAGGAGCCCAAATATTACTTTAAAGAGACCCTGGGGTTGGCCTCAGGAGCCCAAAAATTGGATTAATCACACCCTGGAGTTGGCAGCAGCAGGAGCCCAAACATTACTTTAAAGAGACCCTGGGGTTGGCCTCAGGAGCCCAAAAATTGGATGAATCACACCCTGGAGTTGGCAGCAGCAGCAGCAGGAGCCCAAATATTACTTTAAAGAGACACTGGAGTTGGCTTCAGTAGCCCAAAAATTGGATGAATCACACCCTGGAGTTGGCAGCAGCAGCAGGAGCCCAAATATTACTTTAAAGAGACCCTGGGGTTGGCCTCAGGAGCCCAAAAATTGGATGAATCACACCCTGGAGTTGGCAGCAGCAGGAGCCCAAACATTACTTTAAAGAGACCCTGGGGTTGGCCTCAGGAGCCCAAAAATTGGATGAATCACACCCTGGAGTTGGCAGAAGTTGGCAGTAGCAGCAGCAGGAGCCCAAACATTACTTTAAACAGACCCTGGGGTTGGCCTCAGGAGCCCAAAAATTGGATGAATCACACCCTGGAGTTGGCAGCAGCAGCAGCAGGAGCCCAAATATTACTTTAAAGAGACACTGGGGTTGGCTTCAGGAGCCCAAAAATTGGATGAATCACACCCTGGAGTTGCAAGCAGCAGCAGGAGCCCAAACATTACTTTAAACAGACCCTGGGGTTGGCTTCAGGAGCCCAAAAATTGGATGAATCACACCCTGGAGTTGGCAGCAGCAGCAGCAGGAGCCCAAATATTACTTTAAAGAGACACTGGAGTTGGCTTCAGTAGCCCAAAAATTGGATGAATCACACCCTGGAGTTGGCAGCAGCAGCAGGAGCCCAAATATTACTTTAAAGAGACCCTGGGGTTGGCCTCAGGAGCCCAAAAATTGGATGAATCACACCCTGGAGTTGGCAGCAGCAGGAGCCCAAACATTACTTTAAAGAGACCCTGGGGTTGGCCTCAGGAGCCCAAAAATTGGATGAATCACACCCTGGAGTTGGCAGAAGTTGGCAGTAGCAGCAGCAGGAGCCCAAACATTACTTTAAACAGACCCTGGGGTTGGCCTCAGGAGCCCAAAAATTGGATGAATCACACCCTGGAGTTGGCAGCAGCAGGAGCCCAAATATTACTTTAAAGAGACACTGGGGTTGGCTTCAGGAGCCCAAAAATTGGATGAATCACACCCTGGAGTTGCAAGCAGCAGCAGGAGCCCAAACATTACTTTAAACAGACCCTGGGGTTGGCCTCAGGAGCCCAAAAATTGGATGAATCACACCCTGGAGTTGGCAGCAGCAGGAGCCCAAACATTACTTTAAAGAGACCCTGGGGTTGGCCTCAGGAGCCCAAAAATTGGATGAATCACACCCTGGAGTTGGCAGCAGCAGCAGCAGGAGCCCAAATATTACTTTAAAGAGACACTGGAGTTGGCTTCAGTAGCCCAAAAATTGGATGAATCACACCCTGGAGTTGGCAGCAGCAGCAGCAGGAGCCCAAACATTACTTTAAACAGACCCTGGGGTTGGCCTCAGGAGCCCAAAAATTGGATGAATCACACCCTGGAGTTGGCAGCAGCAGCAGCAGGAGCCCAAACATTACTTTAAACAGACCCTGGGGTTGGCCTCAGGAGCCCAAAAATTGGATGAATCACACCCTGGAGTTGCAAGCAGCAGCAGGAGCCCAAACATTACTTTAAACAGACCCTGGGGTTGGCCTCAGGAGCCCAAAAATTGGATGAATCACACCCTGGAGTTGGCAGCAGCAGCAGCAGCAGGAGCCCAAATATTACTTTAAAGAGACACTGGGGTTGGCTTCAGGAGCCCAAAAATTGGATGAATCACACCCTGGAGTTGGCAGCAGCAGCAGCAGGAGCCCAAATATTACTTTAAAGAGACACTGGAGTTGGCTTCAGTAGCCCAAAAATTGGATGAATCACACCCTGGAGTTGGCAGCAGCAGCAGCAGGAGCCCAAACATTACTTTAAACAGACCCTGGGGTTGGCCTCAGGAGCCCAAAAATTGGATGAATCACACCCTGGAGTTGCAAGCAGCAGCAGGAGCCCAAACATTACTTTAAACAGACCCTGGGGTTGGCTTCAGGAGCCCAAAAATTGGATGAATCACACCCTGTGGAGAGTCATGTGGAGAAAAAGTAGCTTAGTTAGTAATATCTACATAAAATTATGAATAAACAAATGCAAAAGTTTGCCAAAGTGAAGTTTTGTTTGAGGGTGTGTTTCCACCTTTTAATTAAATCAGAAACAAGAAGGTATCATTGCCTCTGACTAATTAGCCCTCAAAAATTCTTGGAATTTTTAATCTGGAATCATGTCTGATCCGTCTTATCCGAAGAATATTAATAAAAAGTAAGAGTAACGTAAAGGATTTTTTATCAATACTTACTTGTGGTCCGATGCGGAGGAATGTCTGTAACTGGAGAGCAGCGCCTTAAATCTGTTTTGCACGATCCATCTTTCTTGGTCTGGCCCCGTCATCAATCTACTGGAATACATCAGGCATTGTTGGGAGGAAAGCTTGGCTGATCCATGCGCCATTCATTTCCACGCAGGGCAGTCTCTGGAAAAAAAAAGTCTGTATAAACCAGGGTCTTTTTCATATAAAAACAAATGGTTATTCTTGCTTTTCAACCATATGTTCCACAGCTTTACCAGTCATTGTGTCAGCCAATGAAGCAACTTTGTCTCGAAGTGCTGCAAAAGCAGTCCACTGCATCACAAGTGGCATCTGACACCCCCAGTCAACTGTCTGTCTGTTATGCTTTGGGTTCAGCTCCACTATCCATTGATCTGATATCCAAGATCTGATAATCATAAAATTCAGCAGCTACTGCCCAGCCAAGAAGTGGAGGAGACACTCGCCTCTTCTTCCACTATCCGGCAATTAGTGATGAGGAGAGTGTCGTGGGAGGAGGTGTTGCAAGCCGAGGTAGTGGAAGAGGGTCCCTGGAGTCTGCGGCGGTGGCGGCGGCAGCAGCAGCGAATTATTGCGGACTGTTGGTAGGAAAAATCAGCTACTCAGCGATGTGGCAGTGTTCCATGCAGCATCCTGTGGAGAAAAAGTAGGTTAGTTAGTGTATATACATAAAATTATGAATAGACAAATGCAATAGTATTGCGAAAGTGAAGTTTTGTTTGAGGGTGTGTTTCCACCTTGCAATTAAATCAGAAACAACTAGCTATCATTTGCCTCTGAATAATTAGCCCTCAAAAATTCTTGGAATTTTTAATCTTGATGTCTGAGGGATTTCTCCTCTCAGACAGCGTCACCATAAGTCCAGCCTGCTGCATTACCCAGTGGTGGACCTTTCAGAGAACTGATGGCTTGTGCCGAGCCGAGGTGGAGAGTCACATGGCATGGTTGTTGAACAGAAGGTGGGCCAGTCCTTTAGCCTGTCAGTGTGTACCAAAGTGCACAGTGTTGTCTACGCCTGGAGCTGTAACTATAGACTCATGGTGGACAATATATATCCTTTTAGGCCCCCTTGGTGATTGTGGTTTCACGCTGTTCTTCACATGGTTTTCCTTGACCATCAGAGTCACACATGGGAGGAACTACTAAAAATGAGAACTCAATCCATGAAAGCATTGCTTAATCCACGAAAACTGCAAATTTGGACCCATGGTGACTGACACTTGGAAGAACATCTTGTTTGCGCTGCGACAAGGAAGCCAGAGTCATGCGTCCTGACATGGCACACGTGTTCAGTCTAGTTTTGAAGTCTTGCCCCCATCTGAAAGACATCCGAACAACAGGAAAGAAAGTTAGCATGCACTTCTGGCACTCCTACACCACCAAGCACAACCTTATTGAGCCTCAGCGTCACAACGGTGTACCCCACCATAGTCTGATTTGCGATGTTTCCACCCGTTGGAATTCCACCCTCCATATGCAGGATCCACTATAGCAGTGGTCCCCAACCCTGTCCTCAAGGCCCACCAACAGGCCAGGCTTTGCAGATCTCCACAAAGATGCTCAGGTGGAGTAATTAGTGCAGCTGCAGAGCAATAGAGCTGGCTATTTGGAGATCCAAAAAACATGACATGTTGGTGGGCCTTGAGGACAGGGTTGAGGACCACTGCACTATAGGAACAGAGAAAAGCCATCACGGATTTCTGGATGATCCAAACGGATAGGGGGACACCCCTGTGTAAATTCAATGTAAACCATTGGCAGCTCATACGTGACACCGACCGTTTGCTCAGGCCCTTTGAGGAAGCTACATTATTAGTCAGTTGCCAGGACTATGAGATGAACGATGAGATTCCACTGCTTCATGTACTACAACACATGTTGGAAAGCATGGCTGGTCAGGGCACTGGAGACATGGCACATACATTTCACAGCCACATGAAGCCTGTGGGGGCTGAAGTGGAGGAGGGGGTGGGGCACAGCAAACCACAGTTTAGGTTTCACAAAATGACCATTTTATCTAGTCATCTGACAGGAGAGGAGGAGCAGGAGCAGCCACAGGAGCTAGAGGGTTGTGAGTAAGGCGAGACAGAGGACCCAGACACACCATGGCAGTTTACAGTGGAGATGGAGACAGGTAGTCCCTCCGAGTCACTTGCACAAATGGCACGATGCATGCTCACATGCATGCGTACTAGTGAGCGCAGAATTGTCTCCATTTGTCAGCGGGAAGACTTCTGGCTCTCCAACTTATTGGACCCTCGCTTCCGGCACAAAATGGGGGCATTTTTTACGCCCACTGAGAGGGAGGACAAACTGACCTACTACAGAGACATCCCACGTAGTCAGTTGGGCGATGTCTATCTGCGCCATGGCCCATACTCCCGCAGGTCTGACTCGGGGGGAAGTCTGCGATCACCTTCCACTGCCATGGCTGCTGGGGGGGTGGAAGGAGCAGCAGCAGCAGCTCCATCAGCAGCAGCCTCAGTCTTCAGTCGCTAGTGAGTAGCTTTCTACACCCGCATAGTGAGTCTACTCATGAGCAGCAGGAAGACCTGGAGCTGGACCTCAAACAGCAGGTCATGTCATACCTTGACATGACCATGCCAACACACCTTCAAGATCCACTGGATTTGCTGGGAAGCCAAACTTGACTTGTGCCCGCAACTAGCAGAGTTTGCCCTGGAAAAGCTGTACTGGCCGGACAGTAGTTGATTTAGATGGCAACTGGGCTGCTCTATATAACGAAGCAAAATGGCAAATTTACCTCACTATATAAGCTATTGCCCCTCAGATTTACACAGGGGCTGCTCTATATTATGCTGCAAAATGGCAAATTAACCTCACAATATAAGCTATTGCAGCTCTATATAAATAAAAATAAATAAATAAAAAAGGGCCTGTAGAAGCTTATTTAGTATAACAGATAGGGTGACATGTGCTGGTTTGGGATGCCCATATGGGCTAGTGTTTTGGCAGCAGTACAAAAACCAATGCAAAATGCAATAGCTTAATAAAGCTGATGCTGATCAACGCTTATTTAGTATAACAGATGGGGTGCAACATGCAGGTTTGGGATGCCCTGCGGCCTGGTGTATTTAAAGCAGACCAAAACCAATTCAAAATGCAATAACTTAATAAAGCTGAGGCTGTAGATGCTTATTTAGTATAAACAGGTAGGGTGCAAGGTGCAGCTTTGGGGTGCCCTGCGGCCTGATTAAATGAAAGCAGTCAAAAAGGAAGTGCAAACTGAAGTAGCTTAATGAAGCTGATGCTGATCAACGCTTATGTTGTATACCAGATAGGGTGCAAGGTGCAGCTTTGGGGTGCCCTGCGGCCTGGTTTATTAAAATCAGTCAAAAACAAGTGCAAACTGAAGTAGCCTGATCAACGCTTATGTTGTATAACAGATAGGTTTAAAATAGCATGTGCCTTGGGATGCCCGTGTGGCCTGTTATATTTCAAGCTGAACAAAAAGTAACAATAATCCAAGTATGAGACATCATTTTGACCTTCTTCACAGCGCCATACTTTGAAAAAAAAAAATTAATTTCATGCCGATCAATCCAAAGGTCAATGCCCCTAACAAAAATAGTGTTCGGCATAAGTTTTCCTTCTGGAAGGACGTAACCTTTAGTTTACATGGTTGGGGTAGGTTATCTTACAAATTGGGATACCCCAGGCAGCAGTGTCATTGAAAGAGACAGATTGTAATGCAGGCCATACGCAAGCAGAGAAACTCAGGCTGCAACAGGCCTATTTAGTTTACATGGTTGGGGTAGGTTATCTTACAAATTGGGATACCCCACTGTATATGAAACCGAATATAAATGCACACCCAAAAGTGGACACTCAGCCTCCAAGAGGCCTGCTTAGTTTAAATAAGAGAGCTGCTTAGTATGGTAGGTAGGTTATGTTATGTTACAGAATGGGATGCCCCAAGCAGACTTGAGATCAGTATATATGCACACAGCAGCAGTGTGTTAGCAGGCTCATACAGGCCAAATTTCTTTAAATAACTGTGCAGCTTACAGTAAATGCAGAGGCTAATGGTATGTTACAGAATGGGATGTCCCAAAAACCAGAGAGCACCTGGCAGGCAGCAGTAAGACTATGCACAGCAAAAGTGTCTTTATCATGCCTAATTTCAATTAGAATAGGTGCAAATGGTTAGGTTCTTAAATAGAGGCTGGTGTAGTCACAGAATGGGATGCCCTAAAAACCAGCAGTAAGTACACCTGGCAGGGACAAGTAGTGCTATGCCCAGCAAAAGTGTCTTTATCAGGCTAATTTCAAATATGATAAGAGCAAATGCTTATATGGTCTTAAACAGAGGCTGCTGTAGTCACAGAATGGGATGCCCCAAATAGGAGTGCACCTGGCAGGGTCCAGTAGTGCTTTGCCCAGCAAAAGTGTCTTTATCAGGCCTAATTTCAAATATGATAAGAGAAAATGCTTATATGGTCTTAAACAGAGGCTGCTGTAGTCACAGAATGGGATGCCCCAAATAGGAGTGCACCTGGCAGGGTCCAGTAGTGCTATGCCCAGCAAAAGTGTCTTTATCAGGCCTAATTTCAAATATGATAAGAGCAAATGCTTATATGGTCTTAAACAGAGGCTGCTGTAGTCACAGAATGGGATGCCCCAAATAGGAGTGCACCTGGCAGGGTCCAGTAGTGCTTTGCCCAGCAAAAGTGTCTTTATCAGGCCTAATTTCAAATATGATAAGAGCAAATGCTTATATGGTCTTAAACAGAGGCTGCTGTAGTCACAGAATGGGATGCCCCAAATAGGAGTGCACCTGGCAGGGTCCAGTAGTGCTTTGCCCAGCAAAAGTGTCTTTATCAGGCCTAATTTCAAATATGATAAGAGCAAATGCTTATATGGTCTTAAACAGAGGCTGCTGTAGTCACAGAATGGGATGCCCCAAATAGGAGTGCACCTGGCAGGGTCCAGTAGTGCTTTGCCCAGCAAAAGTGTCTTTATCAGGCTAATTTCAAATATGATAAGAGCAAATGCTTATATGGTCTTAAACAGAGGCTGCTGTAGTCACAGAATGGGATGCCCCAAATAGGAGTGCACCTGGCAGGGTCCAGTAGTGCTTTGCCCAGCAAAAGTGTCTTTATCAGGCCTAATTTCAAATATGATAAGAGCAAATGCTTATATGGTCTTAAACAGAGGCTGCTGTAGTCACAGAATGGGATGCCCCAAATAGGAGTGCACCTGGCAGGGTCCAGTAGTGCTTTGCCCAGCAAAAGTGTCTTTATCAGGCCTAATTTCAAATATGATAAGAGCAAATGCTTATATGGTCTTAAACAGAGGCTGCTGTAGTCACAGAATGGGATGCCCCAAATAGGAGTGCACCTGGCAGGGTCCAGTAGTGCTTTGCCCAGCAAAAGTGTCTTTATCAGGCCTAATTTCAAATATGATAAGAGCAAATGCTTATATGGTCTTAAACAGAGGCTGGTGTAGTCACAGAATGGGATGCCTCACAGCAGACTTAAGATTAGTTCAGTATATATGCACAGTTAGTTAGTATAAGCAGCCTGAAAACGCTAACAAAGCCTGTCAGGCTGGATGAAAAAAAAAAAAAAACTGACAGCCTCCGATTTTCCCTTCCTTTCCCTGTTTTTCGCTGACTTTCTGTCTGTCTCCTGTCTGTCTCCTGCCTGTCTCCAGCCTGTCCCTGTCTGTCCCTCAGCTACACAGCGTTCTGTCTGTCTCTCACGAATGCAATAGAGAAATGAGGAAAAGCAAGATGGCCGCCGTTAAATACCGCTGTGTGACGTCACCGGGCTTGCTGGCTGCTGATAGGCTGCATGTGACTGCCCCAGCTTGCACTGGCGCGGGATACATGTCCAGACATGTCCCGTCCGCCATCTTAGAATGCCTGTAAATGTAAATGAATGGATGTTAAAGGAAAACTTCGAGTGATCGAATCGCGGGGAAATTCGGATTCGATCCGAATCGAATTTTTCCTGAAATTCGGATCGAATCCGGGTTCGTCCGGATCGATTCGCTCATCCCTAATTAATTTATTCATATTACAAAATGTTTAGAAAAACTTGTTTAATTTTCACATAAAAAAAAAATGGTTGTTTGGGGGTTAAAAACTACTTTACACACATCGCCGCCAGCGCTCTGGGGTTTAAACAAGGAATTCACAGCGCGAGAAATTTTTGAGCGTGATTTGTTAATGAATCTGCAGCAAGCCGTTCTCTATGACCAGTCGCTGTCAGGCGCACCCATACAAGCGGAACCTGTGAAACAGCGACCCCTTAACCCCGTATTCAACATTACCGCACACCGACTGAGTCGCTGTCAACAAGCAAACCCCGGCCAAGCACAGCGAATACTGGCTGGCGCTGTGAAAATCATGCTACTGGCGCTCATCTGTCGCTACCTGGCGCTATTAATGAATCGGCCTCCCCATCCCTTATCAGTGAGAGGCTAGGTTACCCATGGGTTCTCTGTAACAGCAGAACACAACACTATGCAAAGTATAAGTATTGCCGCTTCGGGGAGGCCGATTCATTAATAGCGGCAGGTAGCGACAGTTGAGCGACTGTAGCGGCATTTTCAGAGCGCCCGCTAGTAGTCGCTGTGCTCGGCCGTTGTTCGGTAGTTGATAGCGACTCAGTCGGTTTGCCGTAATGTTGAATATTGGGTGAGGAGTCGGTATTTGACAGGTTCCGCGCTGTATGGGAGCGCATGATAGCGACTGGCCCTAGCGACCGGCTCCCACCATATTCATTAACAAATCACGCTCAAAAAATTCTGGCGCTGTGAAATGCTTGTTTAAACCCCAGAGCGCTGGCGGCGATGTGTTAAAAGTAGTTTTTTAACCCCCAAACCACCATATTTTAGGAAACCAAAAAAAAAAATATTTTAAATAATTTAGTAATATGAATACATTAATATCAGACCTGTAATATCAATTCTGCACAATTTTTTTTTTTCCTTAAAAAAATTATCTAAAATGACAGAAGTGGTCACAGAATTTTTCACATTTAAAAAAAAAAAAAATAATAAAACATTAATAACAATTAATTATGAATATTTAAAGATTGTTCCATTGAAATGCATTGGAGCGCGCCAGGTAGCGAGAGGTCATACCTGTCGCTGTTCAAGGTCGGACGCTGGCGCTGTGGGCTGAGGCTGGAATAATGATGAATGAGTCGCTATATGGCGCTATCTCAGTCGCTAAGCAGGATCGGCTTGATAAATGTGTGATTGTGGTGGGGAGCCGGCGTTCTCGTGGCGGGGCCCGTCATTACCGGCCGCTCACCAGTCGCTACCTGGCGCTATCCCTTCATAAATAAGGGCCTATGTACATATATACACACATTTTAAAAATTAATTAAAATACAACTCTTGAAAAAGAGGGGGGAGGGGGGCAGCACTATAAAGGCTGCCCAGATGTTATTTGCTTTTAGGCCACCAATTAATAATGCTCATATAACAACTTCCTGCTGCTATAATAATATATCTGTCTACCAGTGGCAAAATAATATAAACTTATATAATAACAAACCAATGCTATAAAACTGCCATTCAGTGCAAGTAAACTTATCTATAAAGTGCAATGTGCAAAAGCGTAACATTCACCTTTTATAAGGACAGCCGAGGGATGAAAAAGCAGACACACATATAAACACACATGGACTCACATAATAAGCATGGCCAGCCAGCATAACCCCCTCCGCTACAAGCCCACGCGTTGCGTGACGCCACACGTCACTTCTCCAGGGCAAAACAACAACACACTGCTGCTGATACATTGTACACAGATATATATATATATACAGATGTGTCCACCATTACTTCACAGGACACAGAAGAAAACGTTGGATTGTCCAATTTGGAGTTTTGTTCCGCTTTAAGACCTGAGAGCGGTGTTGCTCCTTGATTGGGGGATCTCAGGGGTTTCACACAGCGGGATATTCTAATTCTGGATGCCCCTGGAGCTGGGGGGTATTCACTCACCTTTCCCTGGTCCAACGGCGCATGCCCGGGCTGTGGTCCAATCAGAGCCGTTTGCCGTGACGATGTCATTCAGCCAATGGCTGTGATTGTTTTCTATAGAGAGCGAGCGCATCCCCTGCATCCTCCTGCTTCCGCCCCATTGGAGCCTATCAGAGCCGTTACCTGGATGAAATAGTCACAGTAAATGGCTCTGATTGGACGAGAGCCCCTTGGACTGGGAGGAGGTGAGTAGTAATGAGCGATCTGGGGGTTTCACATAGCGGGGAATCACAATTCCGGCACAGGACAGAACCCGGGATGGTCAAAATTTAGAGTTTTGTTCTGCTTTAGGGTGGTCCTGCTCCTCGGCAAGAAGGAGGAAGTGAAGAGAAAAAAGGAGGAAGAGAAGGGACGAGAAAGAAGGAAAGAAAAGAAGGAAATGAGGGGATGATGGAAGGAAGGAAAAAAGGAGGAAGAGAAGGGACGAGAACGAAGGAAATGAGGGGATGATGGAAGGAAGGAAAAAAGGAGGAAGAGAAGGGACGAGAAAGAAGGAAATGAGGGGATGATGGAAGGAAGGAAAAAAGGAGGAAGAGAAGGGACGAGAACGAAGGAAAGAAAAGAAGGAAATGAGGGGATGATGGAAGGAAGGAAAAAAGGAGGAAGAGAAGGGACGAGAACGAAGGAAATGAGGGGATGATGGAAGGAAGGAAAAAAGGAGGAAGAGAAGGGACGAGAAAGAAGGAAATGAGGGGATGATGGAAGGAAGGAAAAAAGGAGGAAGAGAAGGGACGAGAACGAAGGAAAGAAAAGAAGGAAATGAGGGGATGATGGAAGGAAGGAAAAAAGGAGGAAGAGAAGGAACGAGAAAGAAGGAAATGAGGGGATGATGGAAGGAAGGAAAAAAGGAGGAAGAGAAGGGACGAGAACGAAGGAAAGAAAAGAAGGAAATGAGGGGATGATGGAAGGAAGGAAAAAAGGAGGAAGAGAAGGGACGAGAAAGAAGGAAATGAGGGGATGATGGAAGGAAGGAAAAAAGGTGGGAGGGAGAAAGGAAAGAAGGAAGGAAGAAAAGGAAGAAGGAGCAAGGGAAGGGAAGAGAAAGAAGCAAAGCAAAGGAGGAAACAAGAGGATGGTGGAAGGAAGGAAGGAAAAAAGGTGGGAGGGAGGGAGGATGAAAGAAAAGGAGGAAAAACATGGAAGGAATGAAGGAAGAAGGAAGGAAAAGGGATATGAGGAAGATAGGGATGAAAGGAGAAAGAAGGAAAGAAAAGAAGGAAATGAGGGGATGATGGAAGGAAGGAAGGAAAAAAGGTGGGAGGGAGAAAGGAAAGAAGGAAGGAAGGAAGAAAAGGAAGAAGGAGCAAAGGAAGGGAAGAGAAAGAAGCAAAGGAAAGAAGGAAACAAGAGGATGGTGGAAGAAAGGAAAAAAGGTGGGAGGGAGGGAGGGAGGATGAAAGAAAAGGAGGAAAACATGGAAGGAATGAAGGAAGAAGGAAGGAAAAGGGATATGAGGAAGATAGGGATGAAAGGAAAGAAGGAGGCAGGAAACGGAAGAGAAAGAAGCAAAGCAAAGGAGGAAACAAGAGGATGGTGGAAGGAAGGAAGGAAAAAAGGTGGGAGGGAGAAAGGAAAGAAGGAAGGAAAGGAAGAAGGAGCAAGGTAAGGAAAGAGCAAGAAGCAAAGGAAAGAAGGAAACAAGAGGATGGTGGAAGGAAGGAAGGAAAAAAGGTGGGAGGGAGGGAGGATGAAAGAAAAGGAGGAAAAACATGGAAGGAATGAAGGAAGAAGGAAGGAAAAGGGATATGAGGAAGATAGGGATGAAAGGAGAAAGAAGGAAAGAAAAGAAGAAAATGAGGGGATGGTGGAAGAAAGGAAGGAAAAAAGGTGGGAGGGAGAAAGGAAAGAAGGAAGGAAGGAAGAAAAGGAAGAAGGAGCAAAGGAAGGGAAGAGAAAGAAGCAAAGGAAAGAAGGAAACAAGAGGATGGTGGAAGGAAGGAAGGAACAAAGGTGGGAGGGAGGATGAAAGAAAAGGAGGAAAACATGGAAGGAATGAAGGAAGAAGGAAGGAAAAGGGATATGAGGAAGATAGGGATGAAAGGAAAGAAGGAGGCAGGAAACGGAAGAGAAAGAAGGAAAGAAAAGAAGAAGAAAATGAGGGAAGGATGGGAGGAGTGAAGGAAGAAAAGAGGGGAGGAGGCATAGGAATCCAGGACGGAAGTATGTATGAAACGAAGAAGGGAGGGAGTTAAAAAAAAAAAGAAGGAAAGATGGAAGAAAGTTAGGAAGAAGGTAACTTGGGGAATGAGAAGAGGATGAAAGGAAAGGAGGAGAGAATGGAAAAGTAAAGGGAAGGAATGAAAGAAGGATGGAATATGCGAAGAAGGAAAGTGGTGGAAGGAAGTAAGAAATGAAGGATGGAAGGAAGGAGGAAAAGGGGGAAAGAAGAATGTAAGGAGGTTTGGGAAAGAAATGGTGGAAAAAAGATGGGAGAAAGAGAGAGAAGAGAACGGAATGGAGGAAGAAAAGAAAGGAAGAGATACATTTACAAAGGATGAATGAAAGGAATGAAAGAGGAAAAGGAAGGCTGGAACAAATGAAGGAGAGATGGAAGAGAGGAAGGAAAGAAAAAGGTTAGGAAGAGAAAGAGGGAAGGAAGGAAAGAAGGATGGCAATTGGGAAGGAGGAAAGGGGTGGAAGGAATTTAGAGTTTTGTCCTGCTTTAGGGTGGTCTTGCTCCTTGGCGATCTCGGGGGTGTCACACTGGGGGGGGTATCACACTGGGGGGGGTATCACACTGGGGGGGGGGTATCACACTGGGGGGGGTATCACACTGGGGGGGGAGGGGTATCACACTGGGGGGGGTATCACACTGGGGGGGGTATCACACTGGGGGGGGGTATCACACTGGGGAGGGTATCACACTGGGGGGGGGGGGCGTCCCAATTCTGGATGCCCATCAAGAGGGAGACCAACCCTCCTAAGAGTCATGAACTCGAGTGCGGGGTATTTACTCACTTTTCCCCGGCACATGACCGGACTCCTCCAATCAGAGCCATTTGCCGTGACTATATCATTCATTCAATGGCTGTGATTGTTTTCTATAGGGGCGAGTGGTGCTGCTCCTTGATTGGCCGATCTCGGGGGAGTCACACAGGGGAGGGAGGGGGGCGTCCCAATTCCGGATGCCCATCTATAGGTAGACGAGACTATATCATTCATTCAATGAAGGAAAAGAAGGAAAGTGAGGGAAGGAAGGAAAAGGGATGGAAGGAGGAAGGAGAAGGAAAGGAAGAAAGAAGGGGGGAGAGAAAAAAGGAGGAAGAGAAGGGAAGAGAAAGAAGGAAAGAAAAGAAGGAAATGAGGGAAGGATGGAAGGGAGGAAAAAAGGAGGGAGGAAGGAAAGAAGGAAGGAAGAAAGAGCAAGGGAAGAAAACAAAGAGGGAGGAAGGGAAGAAAATAAGGAAATGAGGGAAGGAAGGAAAAGGGATGGAAGGAAGGAAGAAATAAAAGGAGGAAGAACGAGAAGGAAGGAAAGAAAGAAGGGGGGAGAGAAAAAAAGGAGGAAGAGAAGGGAAGAGAAAGAAGGAAAGAAAGAAATAGAGGAAGGATGAAAGAAAGGGAGGAAGAGAGGAAGGAAGGAAGGAAGGAAGGAAAGTAGGAGGGAGGAAAGGGAAGAAAAGGAGGAAAACACAGAAGGAAGGAAGAAATAGAAGGAAGGAAAGTAGAGGGAGGAAAGGGAAGCGAAAGAAGGAAAGAAAAGAAGGAAATGAGGGAAGGATGGAAAAGGGATGGAAGGAGGAAGGAAGGAAGAAATAAAAGGAGGAAGAAAGAGAAGGAAGGAAAGAAAGAAGGGGGAGAGAATAAAAGGAGGAAGAGAAGGGAAGAGAAAGAAGGAAAGAAAAGATGGAAATGGAGGAAGGATGAAAGAAAGGGAGAGAGGGAGGAAGAGAGGAAGGAAGGAAGGAAAGTAGGAGGGAGGAAAGGGAAGTGAAAGAAGGGAAGAAAAGAAGGAAGTAAAGGGAAGGAATGAAAAGGGATGGAAGAAAGAAGGAAGGAAGAAATTCAATGGCTGTGATTGTTTTCTATAGGGTGGGAGGGCGGGCGAGTGGTGCTGCTCCCTTATTGGCCGATCTCGGGGGGCGTCCCAATTCCGGATCCCCACAGGGCGCAGAACACAACACAGGAGAGTCAGAATTTGGAGTTTTGTTCCGCTTTAAGACTTTGGGGTGTTGCTCCATGATTGGGTCATAGGGGAGGTTTCACAGGAAGGGAAGAGAAAGGAAAAAGGAGGAAGGGAAGAGAAAGGAAAAAGGAGGAAGGGAAGAGAAAGGAAAAAGGAGGAAGGGAACAGAAAGGAAAAAGGAGGAAGGGAAGAGAAAGGAAAAAGGAGGAAGGGGAGGGAAAGGAAAAAGGAGTAAGGGAAGGGAAAGGAAAAAGGAGGAAGGGAAGAGAAAGGAAAAAGGAGGAAGGGAAGAGAAAGGAAAAAGGAGGAAGGGAAGAGAAAGGAAAAAGGAGGAAGGGAAGAGAAAGGAAAAAGGAGGAAGGGAAGAGAAAGGAAAAAGGAGGAAGGGAAGAGAAAGGAAAAAGGAGGAAGGGAAGAGAAAGGAAAAAGGAGGAAGGGAAGAGAAAGGAAAAAGGAGGAAGGGAAGAGAAAGGAAAAAGGAGGAAGGGAAGAGAAAGGAAAAAGGAGGAAGGGAAGAGAAAGGAAAAAGGAGGAAGGGAAGAGAAAGGAAAAAGGAGGAAGGGAAGAGAAAGGAAAAAGGAGGAAGGGAAGAGAAAGGAAAAAGGAGGAAGGGAAGGGTAGAGAAATAAGGGAAGGAAATGAGGGAAGAAAGGAAAGAAGGAGGGAGGGAAGGGAAATGAAAGAAGGGAAGAAAATAAGGAAATAAGAGAAGGATGAAAGAAAGGCAGGAAGGAAGAGAGGAAGGAAGGAAAGTAGGAGGGAGGAAAGGGAAGAAAAGGGAAAACACATAAGGAAGGAAGGAATAAAGAGAAGGAAGGAAAGTAGCAGGGAGGAAAGTGAAGATAAAGAAGGAAATGAGGGAAGGAAAGAAAAAAGGAGGGCGAGAGGAAGGAAGGAAGGAAAGAAAAGAAAGAAAAACATGATGAAGGAAGAGAAAGAAAGAAGGAGGAAGGGAAAAGAAGAGAAAGAAGGAAAGTGAGGGAAGGAAGGAAAAGGATGGAAGGAGGAAGGAAGGAAGAAAGAAAAGGAGGAAGAAATAAAAGGAAGGAAAGAAGAAGGGGGGAGAGAAAAAAGGGAGGAAGAGAAGGGGAAAGAAAGAAGGAAAGAAAAGAAGAAAATGGGGGAAGGATGAAAGAAAGGGAGGGAGGAAGAGAGGAAGGAAGGAAAGTAGGAGGGAGGAAAGGGAAGAAAAGGAGGAAAACACAGAAGGAAGGAAGGGAGAAAGAGAAGGAAGGAAAGTAGCAGGGAGGAAAGGGAAGATAAAGAAGGAAATGAGGGAAGGAAAGAAAAAAGGAGGGGGCGAGAGGAAGGAAGGAAAGAAAACAAAGAAAAAAATGATGAAGGAAGAGAAAGAAAGAAGGAAGAAGGGAAAAGAAGAGACAGAAGGAAAGAAAAGAAGGAAAGTGAGGGAAGGAAGAGGGATGGAAGGAAGGAAGAAATAAAAGGAGGAAGAAAGAGAAAGAAGGAAAGAAAGAAGGTGGAAGAGAAAACAGGAGGAAGAGAAGGGAAGAGAAAGAAGGAAAGAAAAGAAGGAAAGTGAGGGAAGGAAGGAAGAAATAAAAGGAGGAAGAAAGAGAAGGGAGGAAATAAAGAAGGGGGAAGAGAAAAAAGGGAGGAAGAGAAGGTAAGAGAAAGAAGGAAAGAAAAGAAGGAAATGGGGAAGGATGAAAAAAGGGAGGGAGGGAGGAAGAGAGGAAGGAAGGAAAGTAGGAGGGAGGAAAGGGAAGCGAAAGAAGGGAAGAAAATAAGGAAATGAGGGAAGGATGGAAAAGGGATGGAAAGAGGAAGGAAGGAAGAAATAAAAGGAGGAAGAAAGAGAAGGAAGGCAAGAAAGAAGGGGGGGGAGAGAAAAAAAGGAGGAAGAGAAGGGAAGAGAAAGACGGAAAGAAAAGAAGGAAATGAGGGAAGGATGGAAGGGAGGAAAAAAGGAAGAAAGAGCAAGGGAAGAGAAACAAAGAAGGAGGAAGGGAAGAAAAAGAAGGGAAGAAAATAAGGAAATGATGGAAGGATGGAAGGGAGGAAAAAAGGAAGAAAGAGCAAGGGAAGAGAAACAAAGAAGGAGGAAGGGAAGAAAATAAGGAAATGAGGGAAGGATGGAAGGGAGGGATGCTCATTACGAGATAGACCTGGATCGGGGGGTTTAGCTCCTCTTGAAGCCTCAGCTTCCGTTTCTCTGGGAGAGATAAGACTGAATTAAATGTAATAAAAACCAGATATAAAAAGTGATGATAATAATAGAAGCTGGTCCCGGGCTGGTCTGAGGTTTGCGGTGTCGCAGCTCTGATCGATCATATGAAAGCTGATACAGATGTGGGGGCGGGGCAGGGGGCGGGGTTATCCCGCATATAATTATTATTCCTGTATCATCTGTTACACGCCCCCGCCAATTCCCCCGTCTAATTACACAGCAACATCCCAGACACTGCCGCCAGCCAATCACATCGCTCCCCCCGGATCCCTCCTTTCCCAACATCGGGAGAATCATATGAAAAATCATATGAATCATATGAAAACTGATACAGATGTGGGGGCGGTGCAGGGGGCGGGGCAGGGGACGGGGCAGGGGCGGGGTTATCCCGCATATAATTATTATTCCTGTATCATCTGTTACACGTCTAATTACACAGAAACATCCCAGAGAGATTAGAGGAAATACATGACACTGCCGCCAGCCAATCACATCGCTCCCCCCGGATCCCTCCTTTCCCAGCATCCGGAGAATGCGATTGTGTCCGGGATGGATTTGGGAAAGAAAAGAAGGAGAGAAAAGGGGAAAAGGATGGAGGCAAGGAAGAAAGCAGGGGGGAGGAAGAATGGATGGGAAGAAAAAGAAAGAAAGAAAGAAAGAAAGAAAGAAAGAAAGAAAGAAAGAAAAAGATAGATAAAGGAAGGAAAGTAGGAGGGAGAGAATGGAAGAAAAAGAAGGAAATTAGTAAAGGATTGCAGGAAGGAAAAAAGGAGGGAGGAAGGAAATGAGGAAGAAAGAGAATGAAGGAATGAAAGAAGGAGGAAGGGAAGAGAAATAAGGGAAGAAAGGATGGAGGCAAGGAAGAAAGGAGGGGAGGGGGAAGAAAGAAAGAAAGAAAGAAAAAGGAAGCAAAGTAGGAGGGAGAGAATAGAAGAAAAAGAAGGAAATGAATAAAGGATTGCAGGAAGGAAAAAAGGAGGGAGGAAGGAAAGAAGGAAGAAAATGAGGAAGAAAGAGATGGAAGGAATGAAAGAAGGAGGAAGGGAAGAGAAATAAGGGAAGAAAAGATGGAGGTAAGGAAGAAAGCAGGGTGGGGGGAAGGGAATCAAGAAAGGAAGAATGGATGGGAAGAATGAAAATGGAGGGAATGAAGGAAGGAATGAGGGAAGGGGAGAGAAAAAAGGAAAGAAAAGAAGGAAGTGAGGGAAGCATGGGAGGAAGAAATGAAGGAGGGAGGGAAGGGAAAAGAAAGATGGGGAGAAAAGAAGGAAATGGGGGAAGGTTCGAAGGAAGGGAGGGAGAGAGAAAGGAAGGAAGAAAAGGAGGAAAACACAGAAGGAATGAAGGAGGAAGGAAAGAAACTAGGAGGGAGGAAAGGGAAGAGAAAGAAGGAAATGAGGAAAGGATGGAAGGAAGGAAAAGGGAGGGCAAGAGGAAGGAAAGGAGGAGGAAGGGAAGAGAAAAAAGGAGGAAGAGAAGGGATGAGAATGAAGGAAAGAAAAGAAGGAAATTATGCGATGATAGAAGGAAGGAAAAAAAGATGGAGGGAGGGCTGGAGGAAGGAAAGAAGGAATGAAGGAGGAAAAGGAAGAATGAGCAAGGTAAGGGAAGAGAAAGAAAGGAAGAAGGAAGAATGCAAGGGAAGATAAAGAAGGAAAGGAAAGAAAGAAACAAGAGGATGATGGAAGGAAGAAGGGATATGAGGAAAAAAGGGGTGAAAGGAAAGAAGGTGGCAGGGAATGGAAGAGAAATAAGGAAAGAAAAGAAGAAGAAAATGAGGGAAGGATAGGAGGAGTGAAGGAAGGAAAGAGGGGAGGAGGCATAGGAATCCAGGAAGGAAGAATGTATGAAACGAAGACGGGAGGGAGATAAAAAAGGAAGGAAGGAGGAAAAGGGGGAAAGAAGAAGGTAAGGAGGTTTGGGAAAGAAATGGTAGAAAAAAAGGTGGGAGAATAAGAGAGAAGGGAAAGGAATGGAGGAAGAAAAGAAAGGAAGAGATACATTTAAGAAGGACGAAAGAAAGGAATGAAAGGGAAAGGAAGGCTGGAAAAAATGAAGGAGAGATGGAATAAAGGAAGGAAAGAAGAAGGTTAGGAAGAAAAAGAGGGAAGGAAGGAAAGAAGGATGGCAATTGGGAAGAAAGAAAGGGGTGGAAGGAAGGAGGAAAGGAAGGAAGTAAGAAATTAAGGATGGAAGGAAGGAGGAAAAGGGGGGACAAAGGATGAAACAAGGTCTGTTTCAGAAGGAAATAGTGGAAAGAAGGTGGGAGAAAAAGAGAGAAGGGAAGGAACGAAGAAAGAAAAGAAAAGAAGAGATACATTTAAGAAGGACGGAAGAAAGGAAGAAATGAAAGAGGGGAAGAAGAAAGGAGGAAAGGCTGGAAGAAATGAAGGAAAGATGGAAGGACAGAAGAAGGTAAGGAAGAGAAAGAGGGAAGGAGGGAAAGAAGGATGGCAATTGGGTGGCAAGGAGGAAAGGGTGGAAGGAAGGAGAAAAGGAAGGAAGGAAGAAATGAAGGCTGGAAGTAAGGAAGGAGGAAAAGCGGAAAGAAGGATGTAAGGAGGTTTGGGAAGAAAATGGTGGAAAAAAGGTGGAAAAAAGAGAGAGAAGGGAAGGAACTGGGGAAGAAAAGAAAGGAAGAGATACATTTATGAAGGACAGAAGAAAGAAATGAAAGAGGGAAACAAGAAAAGAGGGAAAGGAAGAGGGAAGAAATGAAGGAGAGATGGGAGGAAGGAAGGAAAGAAGAAGGAAAGGAAGAGAAAGAGGGAATGAAGGATGGCATTTGGGAAGGAGGAAAGGGATGGAAGGAAGAAAGAAATGAGGGATGGAAGAAAGGAAGGAGAAAAAAGGGGAAAGAAGAATAAAATGTGGTCATTTGGGAAAGAAATGGTGAAAAGACGGTGGAAGAAAGAGAGAGAGGGGAAGGAACGGGGAAGAAAAGAAAGGAAGAGATACGAAGGACGGAAGAAAGGAATGAAACCGGGGAAAGAAAAAAGAAGGAAATGAAGGCTGGAAGAAATGAACGAGAGAAGAAGGTAAGGAAGAGAAAGACAGAAGGAAGGAAGGAAAAAAGGATTGGGAAAAAAAAAGGAAAAAGCATTTGGGAAGGAGGAAAGGGGTGGAAGGAAGGCGGGAAGGAAGACATGAAGAATGGAAGAAAGGAAGGCGGAAACAGGGGAAAGGAGGATAAAAGGGAGTAATTTGGTAATTATATGGTAAAAGAAGGTGAGAGAAAGAGAGAGAAGGGAAGGCACGAGGGAAGAGATACATTTACAAAGTACAAAGGAAAAGCATGAAAGAGGGAAAGAAGAAAGGAGGAAAGGCTGGAAGAAATGAAGGAAAGATGGAAGAAAAGAAGGAAAGAAGAAGATAAGGAAGAGAAAGAGAGGGAAGAAAGAAGCATGGTATTTGGGAAGAAGGAAAGGGGTGGAAGGAAGGAGGAAAGGTAGGAAGTAAGAAATGAAGGATGGAAGAAAAGAAGGAGGAAAACGGGAAAGAAGGATAAAAGGAGGAAAGGCTGGAAGAAGTGAAAGAGTAATGGAAAAAAGGAAGGAAAGAAGAAGGTTAGGAAGAAAAAGAGGGAAGGAAGGAAAGAAGAATGGCATTTGGGAAGGAGGAAAGGAGTGGAAGGAACGAAGAATCAAAGAAAGTAAGGAGGAAAAGAAGGATGAAACGATGTACGTTTGAGAAAGAAATGGTGGAAAGAAGGTGAGAGAAAGAGAGAGAAGGGAAGGAAAGGGGGAAGAAAAAGAGAAGATATACATTCATGAAGGACGGAATAAAGGAATGAAAGAGGGAAAGAAGAAAGGAGGAAAGGAAGGCTGGAAGAAATGAATGAGAGATGGAAGAAAGGAAGGAAGTTAGGAAGGGAAATCGGGAAGGAAGTTTGGGAATGAAGGAAGGAACAAATGAGGGAAGGAAGGAAGAAAGGAGGAAAGGAATGAAGGATGAAAGGAAGAAAAGGAAGGAAGGAAGGATGAAAATAAGAAGGGAGGGAGGGAGATAAGAACGGAAGGAAGGATGAAAGAAAGGAGGTAACTTGGGGAATAAGAAGCAGATAAAAGCAAAGGAGAAAAGAGTGGAAGAGTAAAGAGAAGGAAGTAAATAAGGATGGCATTTGTGAAGGAGGAAATGGGTGGAAGGAAGAAAGAAATAAAGGATGGAAGTAAGGAAGGAGGAAAAGGTGGAAAGAAGGATGTAAGGAGGTTTGGGAAAGAAATGGTGGAAAAAAGGTGTGAGAAAGAGAGAGAAGGGAAGCAACGGCGAAAGAAAAGAAGAGATACATTTACGAAGGATGGAAAAAAGGTAAGAATGAAAGTGGGAAAGAAGAAAGGAGGAAAGGCTGGAAGAAATGAAGGAGAGATGGAAGAAAGGAAGGAAAGAAGAAGGTTAGGAGGAGAAAGAAGGAAGGAAGTTTGGGAAAGAAGGAAGAAGCGGGGGAGGTATGGAATTGGGTAAATATGGAAGGAGGGAAATAATAAAGGCGAAATGGAAGTAGGGAAGTAAATTTGGGGGTAAAAGAAAGAAATAGGTGAAATTGGGAGGGTGGGAATGAATAAAAAGAGGAAGAGAAGAATTAAAAGAGAAGATTACGGCAATCCCTTCCTCCCCCCACTACACATCCACTTTCCACTAGCACGTTCCATGAAAAAAAAACAAAGCGTTGTGCGGCCTGTCCTCCCTGACTCAGGACTTCAAATCAAAATTACAGCGCTCGTTTCGTCACAGCAAAGACGTCATCAGTTAGAATAAATGCGATGTGTAGGAAAATAAACAAAGCCTTGAGTGGCCTGTCCTCCCTGACACAGGAACGCGAATCAAACGCAATAACAGCGCTCGTCTCGTCACAGCAAAGACGTCATCAGTTAGAATAAATGCAATGTGCAGAAATTAAACAAAGCCGTTGTACAGCCTGTCCTTCCTGGGCACAGAAACTCAAATCAAAATTGCAGCGCTCGTCTCGTCACAGCAAAGACGTCATCAGTTATTGAGAATAAATGTGACGTGCAGCAAAAAGCAAAGCCGTTGTGCATCCTGTCATTGCGCACCCACCAGATATATGAGGCCCGGCCTTTCCTCCTGAATAAAAACCACACAAATCTATTCGCATCCCCTGAAAATGTAGAAAAGGGGTGAGGGGGGATTTTTACTCCCCGCCGGACGCGTAATGACTGGTATTGGGCGGCGGGCGTGAAGCAAGAGAGGATCTTCGCCGGTGCATTTTGCTTCTAATTCGGAGGAGTCACAGGACTTGTGCCAAGTCACCAATCACACGGCTGAGAGATCAGGACTCGCCTCAGTTACGCCTGTGATTTCCTTTTATTGCGCGCTGCTGCGGAGGCATCGGTTCTGCTCTCTGCAGCGCCGGTTCCTCCCGACAACACGCCATTAAACCTATGAGCTGCCACCTTCCCATTGCCAGGGGTGCTGGTCCTGTGTATCCCCCTGTGACCGCCCGTAAACCCACATTTTCCTTACTCTCGGGGGATGCGCGGGTCCGCTCAGCCAATTAGCAGCGCTCGTTTCGTTCAGATATCCTTTGCCACACTCAGCTCAGAGCAAATAGAAAACGTAAATGTAGCGAGTGCCTCCACCCAAATCCTCACCGAGTGCCTCCGCCCACATCCGCACCGAGTGCCTCCACCCACATCCAAACTGAGTGCCTCCGCCCACATCCTCACTGAGTACCTCAAGCCACATCCGCACCGAGTGCCTCCGCCCACATCCAGACCGAGTGCCTCCACCCACATCCGCACCGAGTGCCTCTACCCACATTCACACCAAGAGCCTCCACCCACATTCGCACCGAGTGCCTCTACCCACATCCACACCGAGTGCCACCACCCACATCCGCACCAAGTGCCTCAACCCACATCCGCACCGAGTGCCTCCACCCACATCCGCACTGAGTGCCTCCGCCCACATCCGCACCGAGTGCCTCTACCCACATCCGTGCCAAGTGCCTTTACCCACATCCGCACCGAGTTCCTCCGCACACATCCAGACCGAGTGCCTCTACCCACATCCGCACCAAGTGCCACCACCCACATCCGCACCAAGTGCCTCAACCCACATCCACACTGAGTGCCTCCACCCACATCCGCACCGAGTGCCTCCAGCCACATCCGCACTGAGTGCCTCCACCCACATCCGCGGCAAGTGCCTCCGCCCACATCCTCACCGAGTGCCTCCACCCACATCCGCACCGAGTGCCGCCACCCAACACCCAAATCCGCAGCAAGTGCCTCCGCACCGAGCACATCCGCACCGAGTGCCTCCACCCACATCCACACCAAGTGCCTCCGCCCACATCCGCACCAAGTGCCGCCACCCAACACCCAAATCCGCAGCAAGTGCCTCCGCACCGAGCACATCCGCACCGAGTGCCTCCACCCACATCCACACCAAGTGCCTCCGCCCACATCCGCACCAAGTGCCTCCGCCCACATCCGCTCCAAGTGCCTCCGCCCACATCCACACCGAGTGCCTCCACCCACATCCATGCTGAATGCCTCCGCCCTCTGATCTCAGTGGACCAAAAACCCCACTGTACCCTGCTCTAAGAGACTGTAGGGCTGTGAAACAGACTTTCCCCTGGGGCATCCCTATTTTGGTTGCCCCATTGTGTGACCCCAGTTTGGCCATAGATTACCCTCAGAAATTGATCCCTCGGTGCATGCGCGGTCCTCCGGCAGCATCCACTAGTGCTTCCCATCTAGCCAGAGGTATCCAGGCCCTTCCTTCATTTAGAATAAATTGCCCCTCATTAATATGCACCGCAATCTATACTGATTGGATGATGGCCTGCACATGTGCTGCAGGACCCCCATCTGGGCTCCAGAACTCTTTCTGAATAAGGACCATAGAGACTCAGATGAGCTCCGTCCCGAACTCTGGGGAAAGTCATTCTGCCCCGTCAGCACTTTATTTTAAAACAAAGTCGCCCCGTGCGCCCACGACTTATCTTAATCTTCTCTTTTTTCACTCTTTAACAAAAAAACCAATCAGGCCGCCAATATTCCGATCAATTATCTCATCTCATCCCGATTGCACAAAAAAAAAAACGCACTAACAATGATTGACGGCAGACGCCGTAAACGTCTCCGATCCTCCGCATCCCGGTGCCCATCCAATCCGGCGGTGGGGGCGCGACGGGCGGAGGGGTGATGAACGATCGCATCAGATATCTCCGACTTGATTGAGACGAGACATCAAGATGCAAATGAGCCCATTCTGCGGAAGCATAATTGTAATGATGCGAAAAAGCGGAAAAAAAGGAAAAAAAAAGGGGGGCAAACGGGCCGAGAGGCAATCACAGCGAAACGCGCGTTGGGTGATTTATCTGGGCTGCGGCTGCCAGAGACCTCTATCCACTTACTCTGTAGACATTAACCGCGACGCTTTAATGCCATAGTAAAAAAAAAAAACATGGCGGGCGCGAAGATAAATGGGCAACGCGCTTTTTTAATTAACACATTTCAGCCAACAATATATATATATATATATATATATATATATATATATATACACAATGTAGAAAAATATACCTTGTAAAGTGGACCAAAACCCCGAATTTTGACTGTCCTGGGTTTTGGTCTTTGCCACCTGGGGCACTCCAATCAGGGATGCCCTGCTGTGTGAAACTCCCCCGGGTCGCCTGATCTCACTTACCCTTCTCCAGTCCTATAATGCATGTGCAGCCCTTTCATCCAATCAGAGCACTCGGCCGCATCCCCTGCTACCCTTTAACAGGGAGTATGCCCACGCTGGCCATTCACAAATGCCTGGCACGGGTAAGTGCCCTGCTAAAGTTATAGCTAGGATGCAGCCGCTGCTTGCAGCTGATCTATAGATTTTTACATCTCTTCTTTGCAGCACTGTGCAATGTAACAAGACCCTTTTTGTTCTGCCATTACATTGTAAAAAAAAAAAAAAGACCTGGTCATGGCTGTATTACACTGTAACAACCAAGTGTAAGACTGGTGTGCCAATTTAAACAGGTACCACACTCTATAGACACTAGCAGCTGACTCACAGCTCTCTGTGATATGTGAGTCATCTCTCTCGTATGACTGTGAAATGCAACAAGCTAGGCAGATACCCTGTTGCAACACTGTAAAAAGCCAACCAGGTCCCTGTTGTGGTACATTGTAACAGCCACGTGTCAAACAGATTTTACGATCATAACTTATACCACACCCTGCTGATTTACATTGTATAGCGGACACAATCCTGGTAGTATGATGTAAACAGCCTATAGCTGACTCACAGCTTGCTGCTATGCGCGAGTCAGCTCTCTATCACAACACTGTGTAATATCCACTCCCTGCAGTAACATTATAAATGGTGCTGTGTTACATTGTAACGGCCAGGCTTGAGGCTGGTGTTAGTTGTAACAAGACTGCACTGGAGCCTGCTAGGTGTGAGAGAGGTGTTACAATCGTTACGTGCACCACACCCTGCTGAGTTACATTGTATATCAGACACAATCCTGCTAGTGTGTTGTAAACAGCCTATGGCTGACTCACAGCTTTCCGATATGCACAAGCCACCTCTCGCAGCACTGTGCAATATAACAAGCCAGGAACACTCCCTGCAATAGCCTATATAAATGTTGCTGTGCTACATTGTAACGGCAAGGCTTGAGGCTGGTGTTGTAACAAGACCGCACTGGAGCCTACTATTACAATGTAAACAGCTTACAGCTTTCTTCAATGTTAGTGAACATTGCAACAGCCAACATGTGACACACCCTGCTGAGTTACATTGTATAGCAGACACAATCCTGCTAGTACGATGTAAACAGCCTACGGCTGACTCACAGCTCATCTCTCTATTGCAGCACTGTGCAATATAACACTCCCTGCAATAACATTATAAATGTTGCTGTGCTACATTGTAACAGCCAGTCGAGAGGCTGGTGTTAGGTGTAACAAGACCTCACCGAAGCCTGCTATTACATTGTAAACAGTTTACAGCTTTCTTCAATGTTATTGAACATTGCAACAGCTAGGTGTGAGGCATGTGTTACAATTGTAACACACCCTGCCAAGTTACATTGTACAGCAGACACGGTGCTGCTAGTATGATGTAAACAGCCTATGGCTGACTCACAGCTTTCTGCTATGCGCGAGTCATCTCTCTATCGCAGCACTGTGCAATCTAACACTCCCTGCAGTAACATGATAAATGTTGCTGTGTTACATTGTAACGGCCAGACTAGGCTGGTATTAGTTGTAACAAGACCGCACCGGAGTCTGCTATTACAATGTAAACAGCTTACAGCTTTCTTCAATGTTAGTGAACATTGTAACAGCCAGGTGTGAGGGAGGTGTTATATTTGTTACATGTGCCACATCCTGCTGAGTTACATTGTATAGCAGACACAATCCTACTACTATGATGTAAACATTCTACAGCTGACTCACAGCTTTCTGCTATGTGCAAGTCATCTCTCAGCCAGGCTAGAGGCTGATGTTAGGTGTAACAAGACCGCACCGGAGCCTGCTATTACAATGTAAACATCTTACAGCTTTCTTCAATGTTAGTGAACATTGTAACAGCCAACATGTGACACACCCTGCTGAGTTACATTGTATAGCAGACACAATCCTGCTAGTATGATGTAAACAGCCTACGACTGACTCACAGCTTTCTGCTATGCGCGAGTCATCTCTCAATCGCAGCACTGTGCAATATCCACTCCCTGCAGTAACATGATAAATGTTGCTGTGTTACATTATAACGGCCAGACTAGGCTGGTGTTAGTTGTAACAAGACCGCACCGTAGTCTGCTATTACAATGTAAACAGCTTACAGCTTTCTTCAATGTTAGTGAACATTGTAACAGCCAGGTGTGAGGGAGGTGTTATATTTGTTACATGTGCCACATCCTGCTGAGTTACATTGTATAGCAGACACAATCCTGCTACTATGATGTAAACATTCTACAGCTGACTCACAGCTTTCTACTATGTGCAAGTCATCTCTCAGCCAGGCTAGAGGCTGGTGTTAGGTGTAACAAGACCGCACCGGAGCCTGCTATTACAATGTAAACAGCTTACAGCTTTCTTCAATGTTAGTGAACATTGTAACAGCCAACATGTGACGCACCCTGCTGAGTTACATTGTATAGCAGACACAATCCTACTAGTATGATGTAAACAGCCTACGACTGACTCACAGCTTTCTGCTATGCGCGAGTCATCTCTGAACCGCAGCACTGTGCAATATCCACTCCCTGCAGTAACATTATAAATGTTGCTGTGTTATATTGTAACGGTCAGGCTAGAGGCTGGTGTTAGGTGTAACAAGACCGCACCGGAGCCTGCTATTACATTGTAAGCAGTTTACAGTGATGCTTCTGAGTCAAGATGGCGGCGCCCGTATCCTAGAGCCCTGAACAGAGTTGCAGCCCAGTGGGGGAAATAATAAAAAGCAAGTGACTAAAAACTTAAAATGTATTAATTTTAGAGGCTGGGGAATCGTTTTATAAGGGTTTGGGCTTTTCAATAAATTATGGTGAAGGTCCGGTTTAGGATTATATAAGCAACAAGTAATGATAAGCAATGAAGTAAAGCAGTGCAACTAGTGGATTTAGGACACCATAAAAAAAAACCCAACGTTTCGGTGCTCAGACCTTCATCAGGAGGGCGTCCCCCTTTTTCGGGATACCCCGCTGTGTGTCGGGTGCTGTTCTTACCTTTCCTCAAGCCCACACCGCAGATGCGTCTCTCGTCCAATCAGCTTCTCCGGGCGCGCATATTAATGAAGCTAAATAGAATCGCATCCCCGCTATCCCTCTAGCAGGGCGCGCTCACTGTTAAAGGGAAGCGGGGGATGCGGCCGGCAGCGTGCCGATTGGACGAGAAGCCGGGAAGAGTAGCGTTTCTTCCAGTGATCTGGGTCTCCCTGATCGGGGACCAAAATCCAGGATAGTGAAATTCCTGGTTTTTTTTATGCTTTAGGCATACGGCGTCTGTACGCAGTGTCAGTGTGCTTCCTGCAGGGGGCGCCAGGTGTCAGGCTCATAGGCAGGGCCGGCTACAGGTCTATGCGGGCCCTTGGGCGATAGAGCCTCAGTGGGCCCCTTGCCTTGTGGTATGACGCGTCTTACATGGTGATAAAGGCCCTTATTTAAGAAGGGATAGCGTCAGGTAGTGGCTGGTTAATGAGAGGTAGCGTCAGGTAGCGGCTGGTTAATGAGACGTAGCGACAGGTAGTGGCTGGTTAATGAGACGTAGCGACAGGTAGCGCCTGGTTAATGAGAGGTAGCGACAGGTGGCGACTGGTGAACGCCGGACACGGCACGCAATTACACATTTATCAAGCAGAATCTGTTTAGCGACTGGGATAGCGCCATGTAGCGTCTGATTCATCATTTTCACAGCCTCAGCGAACAGCGCCGGCGTTCAGCCTTGCACAGCGCCAGGTACGACCTCTCGCTACCTGTTGCTCTCCCATACATTTCAATGGACGATCTTTTATTTCTCTTTAAACAGGGATTTTTTTTTTTTTTTTATAATTATTCTCAAATAATGTTGTGACCTCTCCTGGGCCTAGAAAAAGCCATTTTTTTAAATATTTTTCATGTTTTATATTTTTATGCACAAATGACATTACAGGTCTGGCATTAAAGTGTCATGTTACAATGTTGTTACAATGTAATTCCATATGTTGTCGCTTTGTTACTGGTGGATAGATGCTGAAAAACAGACTTTAATCACACAGCCTCCTGCGCTCTGGGCTTTAGAGAAGCATTTTTCAGCGCCAGAGTTGTGTGAGGCTTTTTTTTTTCTTGAATATGTTGTGAGTCGGTCGCTATGAGCAGTCGCTAACATGCGCTCCCATACAGCGCTGTACTGGTCAAATAGCGACTCCTCATAATGTATTCAACATTACTGGACAGCGACTGAGTCGCTATGAAGTAGCGACCCACGGCCGAGCACAGCGACTACTAGCGGGCGCTCTGAAAATGCCGCTACAGACGCTCATCTGTCGCTACCCGGCGTTAGTGATGAATCAGCCTGCCCGTTGCATGTATGGTGAATACTGGACTAGTAGATAAAGATAAATGTTTTGGGGTTCAGCACTGCTACAATCTCTTTTGGGTGCTGGCCTAAAGTGGGACCCAGACACAGTTGCGTCAGTATAGACAAAATGACAAAAGGTGAGCCGCCAGATCAGCTCAGATAGAAAGGCCGCACAATCCAAAGTATAGTAAAAAGTATATCTGTGCCTTTAATGTCAAATCAAGCAATTACATATATATGTACATAAGACATATGTATCAATTACATACACTCATAATTGTCCCTAGCCCAGGGAATTATTTCTTGGCGGATTTAAGGGTGTAATTGTCATAATATTTCTCCCTTTAATATTTAATTTATTTTACTTAATATTTATTTTTACTTAATATTTCACCGGATAATGTTTTACTGAATATTTATTTAATATTTAATTTATTAATTAGTCCAGAATTAATTTAGTAATTAATTTAGTAATTACTCCCAAGAAAATTAATCCACTGTTAACTGTTAATCCACTGTTATTAAGAAAATTATTACATTAATATTAATTTAGTAATTCATTTAGTAATTAATCTTAATTTAGTAATTAATTTAGTAATTTATTTTAGTTAATATTTATTTTTACTTAATATTTCACCGGATCATTTTTAACTTAATATTTATTTAATATTTAATTTATTAATTAGTCCAGAATTAATTTAGTAATTCATTTAGTAATTAATCTTAATTAAGTAATTAATTACTCCCGAGAAAATGAATCCACTGTTAACTGTTAATCCATTGTTATTAAGAAAATTATTAAATTAATATAAATTTAGTAATTAATTTAGTAATTAATCTTTATTTAGTAATTTATTTTACTTAATATTTATTTTTACTTTATATTTCACCGGATAATTTTTTACTTAATATTTATTTAATATTTAATATTTCATTTATTAGCCCTTTAATATTGGATTTAAGGCGCTATTATTTCTACGGCGAGCACCCTTGGGGACTGATTATAATATAATTATGATTATAATATATCAATTACATACATATGTACATAAGACATATGTATCAATTACATACACTCATAATTGTCCCTAGCCCAAGGAATTATTTCTTGGCGGATTTAAGGGTGTAATTGTCATAATATTTCTCCCTTTAATATTTAATTTATTTTACTTAATATTTATTTTTACTTAATATTTCACCGGATCATTTTTAACTTAATATTTATTTAATATTTAATTTATTAATTAGTCCAGAATTAATTTAGTAATTAATTTAGTAATTAATCTTAATTTAGTAATTAATTACTCCCGAGAAAATGAATCCACTGTTAACTGTTAATCCATTGTTATTAAGAAAATTATTAAATTAATATAAATTTAGTAATTCATTTAGTAATTAATCTTTATTTAGTAATTTATTTTACTTAATATTTATTTTTACTTTATATTTCACCGGATAATTTTTTACTTAATATTTATTTAATATTTAATATTTAATTTATTAGCCCTTTAATATTGGATTTAAGGCGCTATTATTTCTACGGCGAGCACCCTTGGGGACTGATTATAATATAATTATGATTATAATATATCAATTACATACATATGTACATAAGACATATGTATCAAATCAAATCAAGCAATTACATACATACATTTAGTACAAACAACAATAGACTCACATACATACAAACATATGAAACACTGCCTGAGGGTGTGGACCTCGTTATGGCTCTGTCACTAGTTATTGCCCATATAAATATATAAGAAATCTATCTATCCAAATGAATCAATGCTGAATCAATAATGTTATGTGCAAAGATGCAGATACTAAGGGAATTAATAATCAATGTGCAAAACCATATGGCAAAAATATAGTGAGCATACTATACATAAATACCTAGATGAGCTAAAACATTAAACAAAGTGCAAAGTGACAAAATGAATTTTTGATTTGTGCAAACACAAGTGTAAACATCCATTCAATCCAGAAAGAATCACCAAATAAAGATAACAATTCAGGGAAAGGAAAGGTAAATAAATTTCATATCACCATGATCACAAGAGTCCAGGTCCACATCGAGACAGGCCAAGATGGCACCGACGCGTTACGTGCTCTCCGCTAGTCCCACTTCATCAGGATGCTATTTGGCACAAAAAGTCCTTTCACTCCCCTTTCGTTATTACTGGCCGCTATAAAGGGGAGTGAAAGGACTTTTTTTGCCAAATAGCATCCTGATGAAGTGGGACTAGCGGAGAGCACGTAACGCGTCGGTGCCATCTTGGCCTGTCTCGATGTGGACCTGGACTCTTGTGATCATGGTGATATGAACTTTATTTACCTTTCCTTTCCCTGAATTGTTATCTTTATTTGGTGATTCTTTCTGGATTGAATGGATGTTTACACTTGTGTTTGCACAAATCAAAAATTAATTTTGCCACTTTGCACTTTGTTTAATGTTTTAGCTCATTTAGGTATTTATGTATAGTATGTTCACTATATTTTTGCCATATGGTTTTGCACATTGATTATTTATTCCCTTAGTATCTGCAACTTTGTACATAACATTATTGATTCAGCATTGATTAATTTCTTATATATTTATATGGGCAATAACTAGTGACATAACGAGGTCCACACCCTCAGGCAGTGTTTCATATGTTTGTATGTATGTGAATCTATTGTTGTTTGTACTAAATGTATGTATGTAATTGCTTGATTTGATACATATGTCTTATGTACATATGTATGTAATTGATATATTATAATCATAATTATATTATAATCAGTCTCCAAGGGTGCTCGTCGTAGAAATAATAGCGCCTTAAATCCAATATTAAAGGGCTAATAAATTAAATATTAAATAAATATTAAGTAAAAAATTATCCAGTGAAATATTAAGTAAAAATAAATAGTAAGTAAAATAAATTACTAAATTAATTACTAAATTAATATTAATTTAATAATTTTCTTAATAACAGTGGATTAACAGTTAACAGTGGATTAATTTTCTCGGGAGTAATGAATTACTAAATTAAGATTAATTACTAAATGAATTACTAAATTAATTCTGGACTAATTAATAAATTAAATATTAAATAAATATTAAGTAAAACATTATCCGGTAATATATTAAGTAAAAATAAATATTAAGTTAAATAAGTTACTAAATTAATAACTAAATTAAGATTAATTACTAAATTAATTACTAAATTAATATTAATTTAATAATTTCTTAATAACAGTGGATTAACAGTTAACAGTGGATTAATTTTCTCGGGCATAATTAATTACTAAATTAAGATTAAATTACTAAATTAATTACTAAATTAATTCTGGACTAATTAATAAATTAAATATTAAATAAATATTAAGTAAAACATTATCCGGTGAAATATTAAGTAAAAATAAATAGTAAGTAAAATAAATTACTAAATTAATTACTAAATTAATATTAATTTAATCATTTCTTAATAACAGTGGATTAACAGTTAACAGTGGATTAATTTTCTCGGGAGTAATTAATAACTAAATTAAGATTAATTACTAAATGAATTGCTACATTTATTCTGGACTAATTAATACATTAAATATTAAATAAATATTAAGTAAAAAATTATCCAGTGAAATATTAAGTAAAAATAAATATTAAGTAAAATAAATTAAAGGTAGAAATATTATGATAATTACACCCTTAAAGTGGACCAACACCCAGGATTTTGACTATCCTGGGTTTTGGTCCACTTCGGCGGGGCACCCCGATCGGGGGTGCCCCGCTGTGTGAAACCCCCCAGAAAGCCCCAAAAACTCACCTCTCCCCGCTCCCACGTGACTGGACGGTCCAATCCCCGCCAACGTCCAGGCGGGGATCAGGAACGTCCAGGCGGCTGCCGCCGCCGCCGCCTCCCTCGCGTCACTTTCGGCGCGCGCGCGCCCCCGCCGGCCATTCGCAGACGGCCGGCGCGGGCGCGCGCACGCCTACAGGGGCGCGAGGGAGGCGGCGGCGGCCGGCCGCCGCCGAAGATAAGGTAGGTGATTTGGGGTGTTTGGGGGGGTTTCACCCCGCGGGACATCCCGATCTCGGATGTCCCGCGGGGTGGGAGGTGATCGGCCCGGGAATCTTATAGATTTCCGGGCCGATCACCTCTCGGTGTTGGTCCACTTTAAATCCGCCAAGAAATTATTCCCTGGGCTAGGGACAATTATGAGTGTATGTAATTGATACATATGTCTTATGTACATATGTATGTAATTGCTTGATTTGATTTGATACATACCTGTATGTCTTATGTACATATGTATGTAATTGCTTGATTTGATTTGATACATACCTGTATGTCTTATGTACATATGTATGTAATTGATATATTATAATCATAATTATATTATAATCAGTCCCCAAGGGTGCTCGCCGTACAAATAATAGCGCCTTAAATCCAATATTAAAGGGCTAATAAATTAAATATGAAATATTAAATAAATATTAAGTAAAAAATTATCCGGTGAAATATTAAGTAAAAATAAATATTAAGTAAAATAAATTACTAAATTAATTACTAAATTAAGATTAATTACTAAATTAATTACTAAACTAATATTAATTTAATAATTTTCTTAATAACAGTGGATTAACAGTTAACAGTGGATTAATTTTCTCAGGAGTAATTAATTACTAAATTAAGATTAATTACTAAATGAATTACTAAATTAATTCTGGACTAATTAATAAATTAAATATTAAATAAATATTAAGTAAAAAATTATCCGGTGAAATATTAAGTAAAAATAAATAGTAAGTAAAATAAATTACTAAATTAATTACTAAATTAATATTAATTTAATCATTTCTTAATAACAGTGGATTAACAGTTAACAGTGGATTAATTTTCTCGGGAGTAATTAATTACTAAATTAAGATTAATTACTAAATGAATTACTAAATTAATTCTGGACAAATTAATAAAATAAATATTAAATAAATATTAAGTAAAAAATTATCCGGTGAAATATTAAGTAAAAATAAATATTAAGTAAAATAAATTAAAGGTAGAAATATTATGATAATTACACCCTTAAATCCGCCAAGAAATAATTCCCTGGGCTAGGGACTATTATGAGTGTATGTAATTGATACATATGTCTTATGTACATATGTATGTAATTGCTTGATTTGACATTAAAGGCACAGATATACTTTTTACTATACTTTGGATTGTGCGGCCTTTCTATCTGTGAGACCGATCTGAGCTGATCTGGCGGCTCACCTTTTGTCATTATGGTGAATGGAAAGAAAAAAATAATAGAAGAAATGGCAAAGAATACAAAGAAAGACAGAAAAAAGAGGCTTAAAGAATAATATATGCAGTAGAATTACAGGACAGAAAAAGAGAAAAATAGATGGAAATAAATACATCTAAAAAATTTATGTAAAGAAAGAACAAAAGCAAATAATGAACGACAGAAACAAAGAAATGATACAAGGGATGACAGAAAAAAACAAGCAGGAAAGAAAGAATGAAGGAATGGGAGAAAAAAAAAATAAGAGATGGAAGGAAAGAAAGAAAGAATAGAAGGACTGACAAAAAAAATTAATAGAAGGAAAGAATGAAAAAAAAAAGAATAGAAGTAAAGAAAGTGTCTGCCAATGGCGACTCTGCCCCTGGCTGACAGTCCTTAGTCCTGGTTACTACACGGCCCCGCGTCCTGCATAGGGGCTGCCCAGGGTAAAAGGAATGAGGTGGGGCCCTCCCAAGGTGCAGGGGCCCCGGCACCTGCCCAGTGCTGACGCCGGCCCTGCTCATTGGTTCCTCCAGCGCTCCATACACATGTGCTGGCATATTTTGGTGGCACCCTGGACCATAGTGGGTGACCCCTGGGTGCTGCAGGGTCAGGGGAGGGGCAGCTTGGGGTAACAGGCCTGGTAGCAGCCGCGCCCCCGCCCTAGAGCTACATAATAGCGCCCTAAAGCTCCAGCAAGAAGGTCTTGTGATACGTGAGGATGTTCGGCCTGCTGAGCCGCTGCTTTTTCTGGAAGGATCCAGGGGTCACCTTGCAATCATCACATCTCCTCGCATTGTATTTACCGTCCTGGCCGACGGCCAAACGGCCAATAAACCCCGACACAAACAGCAGATGCAGCGCTAATGCGTTTCGGGGGGGGGGGAGCGGCAAACCTGCAGCGTTGCCTGAGCCATGTGCGGGGGGAGGGGGGTATCTCAGGGTGATCATGAGATCCTAGACAGCTCATCGATATTTAGAGGAAACATGGACAACAAATCCCCGGTGTTACTGGTGCCACCATATACACAGCTCATACCTCCCAGGTGATTTGGAGGGAATGTCCCTCTTCTGAGTCCATGTCCCCCTGTCCCTCGTTGTTCCCATTTGTCCCTCTTTGAGGTGTAACATGCAGATCTGCCGCAATAAATGATTCATTTGTCTATTCAAAGTGTTTCTATTGTTGTGACTGTTACAATGTATCTCCTATCCATCAATCAATGAGGGGGCGTGGCTTTATCCATCTCTTAATGAGGGGCGTGGCTTTTTCCATCCCTCAATGAGGGGGTGTGGCCTAACTTAACAAAGGTCCCTTTTCCACTCTAAAATGTAACAAAAAACTTGGAGCACTACCCCCTGTACCAGGCCGAAGCCAGACCATGGGGAAAAAAAAACACCTAGAGAGGTTCCTAGAACCTGTGGGTAGGGGCCAATCAGTGGGGGGGGGGGGGGGCATAGGGAAGCACCCTAGAGGAGCTTCCTACTTGAGGGACCTTGAAGGTTGGTGAGGACCAAGTACCTCCTGTAACAGGCCGGAGCCGAACCATGGAGACGAAAACCCACCTAGACAGACTCCAAGAAGGTTGAGTGGGTAAGGGCCAATCAGTGGAGGTCGGCACCCTGAGGAAAGCCTATGTATCAGGGACCACGTGGGGGTGAAGAGATGGAGAACTACTGCCTGAGGAGGGAGCACTGGTGGATACCCTCAGAGGGGTGCATAGGAAAGCACCCTTGAGGAGCTTTCTACCTGAGGGACCTTGAAGGACACTGAGGAGCAGTACCCCCTGCAACAGGTCAAAGCTGGGGGAAAACCCGCCTGGACAGACTCCTAGAAGGTGGAATGGGTAGGGGCCACCCAGAGGAAAGCCTACGTATCAGGGATCACATGGTGGGTGCCGGTGGATGAAGCACTGTTGGATACCCTCAGAGGGGGTGCATAGGGAAGCATCCCAGAAGAGCTTCCAACCTGAGGGACCTTGGAGGATGGTGAGGTGCAGTACCCCCTGTACCAGGCCAAAGCTGGACCATGGAGAGGAAAACCCACCTGGACAGACTCCTAGATGGCAGAATGGGTAGGGGCCACCCTCAGAGGGGGCGCATAGGGCAGCACCCCAAAAGAGCTTCTTACCTGAGGGGCCTTGAAGGATGATAAGTAGCAGGACCCCCTGTAATGGGCTGGAACCAGAACACGGGGAGAAAACTCCTTCTGGAATGGGTAAGGGGCAATCAGTGTAGGTGGGCCCCTCAAGGAAGCCCTGTGCGTCAGGGACCCCTTGCTTGAAGCATCTCGAATAAAGATGGGAAGTTTCTTTCTACACTGAAGGGGACCTGAAGCCGCTTGGAAGTACAGACCGTGAGACTACCCTGGGGCATGAGTGAATACCTACCCATCACCCGCTTTAACCTGCGGGGGGAGACTGAAGGTCTCCATTAATTCAAGGTTAAGGAAAGAGGGCAAACGGGTTTTGGACCATCCCCCCGGCCAGATTTGTTTATATGGGGCTCACCAAAAAGATCTAACCTCCCCACCATGAAAATTATGGAAAACTCATAAGATACAAACAAATCTGATCGCAGCCTTTAAAACGACAAAGATCTAATAGCAGAGTAACTAGAAAAGTTTAAAATACAATTCTGTATGCAATGTCTAGAATCCCACGGCAGCAGTTTCAAGATCCTATGGGGCCGACTAGTTTCACCTTGTCTGGCTTCTTCAGTGCCCTCTGGAACTCGGAAATTCAACTATACATAATGTAAAGAAATACGTTGTAACTTCTCAGAAAATGATACACATCCTAGACATTAGTAGTATTAGTATTAGTATGGTTAGTATTTCCAAATATTCCCTGTGTATGAGAGGCAGCTGCTCCCATAATGGGAGATAAAATTTCTCCCGAAGATGAAATGACACAATGGGTTATTAGATGGGGGTCAATAGAATAGTGTCCTCTGGTGTGTTGTCAATTTTTGGATTGCCCGTTAGTCTGGAAATTTTATTAGAGAAAAGATTTTATTTTATAAACTTATAAAAGATTTTTTTTTGTAAAATAAAATCTTTTCTCTAATAAAATGTCCAGATTAACGGGAAATCCAAAAATTGGATTTTAATTTTAAAGGCTACAATAAAATTTATTTGTATCTTATGAATGTTCCATAATTTTCATGGTGGCGAGGTTAGATCTTTTTGGTGAGCCCCATATAAACAAATCTGGCCGGGGGGATGGTCCAAAACCCCTTTGCCCTCTTTCCTTAAAGTGGACCAACACCCAGGATTTTGACTATCCTGGGTTTTGGTCCACTTCGGCGGGGCACCCCGATCGGGGGTGCCCCGCTGTGTGAAACCCAGAACACACCTCACCATGCTCCTACGTGGGCGCTCGTCCAATCAGAGCGCTCAGAGCCGCTGTGGTATGCACGTACAAGCGGCGTCCAACCACAGTGGCTCTGAGCGCTGGAGGCCGCGTCTCGCGCTTCCCTGTAATGGGGAGCGCGCCCGCGCCGACCATTCACAAAGGTGCCCTGCTAGAGGGAAGCGTGAGACGCGGCCCGCGCATGCGCCGTTAGAACGGGGTTAAGGTAAGGTTTCTGGGCTTCCTGGGGAGTTTCACCCCGTGGGACATCCCGATTTCGGATGCCCCACGGGGAGGGATCTGATCGGCCCGGGAATCTTATAGATTCCCGGGCCGATCCCCCCTGGGTGTTGGTCCACTTTAACCTCATTAAGGGGGTCACATATCTAACCAGCCTTTTTCCCCCTCTGGGGTTTCACTTTAAACATTACTACAATAGAATTTCATTAGGTAAACTGGTGGGTTGGGCAAGATAAATTTTGACCCCATCCCTGGGGCAATCTCTCTAGGCTCCTTTAATTAAAGCTTGGCTGCTCTCTACCTCACCACCCAATCGGGTGCAGACAAGAGGCGATGTGCAGAAGCCGGAGGCGTATTCTACAAATAAGTTAAATGCCAGCACGGCCTGAATGAAACAACACTCTCGAGCTGCTGTAATGCTGCTGAAAAGGAGGAAAACCAAAGCCAACAAGGACTTTATGTTCTACAAACAACTCGGGACTGCACTTGCTGTACAAGTATACGACTCCCTTTTCCATAGGGGAAGAGGTGGAAAGATTGGAGAGTTCCCCATGTTTGTAATAAGTAACCCCTTAGAGAGTTTCTCTGCTTCTTGTCCCCCCTTCCCAATCCCCAGGTCAGGATTGAGCCATGGAATTTCTCTTGCGCCTAATTGGGTGATACTTTAATAAGCAGCCGTCTGTGCGCCATTGGGAAAAAGAATAATTGTCAAGATTAATTAAAATACAAAGCAGACAATGTTCACAGTGTTCTCTCCATAACAGCAGCGTGATGCACACGTCACAAAAAGCTGCGAGTCAGCTGGGAGCGGTTACAATGTATCACAGCTGAATACAGTAGAAACAAATTCGATACATTGTTATAACTAGGCTGCAGGTGATGTTACATGATGTAACTCTCACCATGAAACTGGCAGGCTTTTCAGGATGACTCATCTTGTTTGATATAGACCCAGCAGGAAGGAGTTTAATGCCTGCACGGCCAGACTGTAACAGCACTCTCAAGTTGCTGAAAGGCAAAAGTGGAAAACCAAAGCCAACAAGGGCTTTATGTTCTACAAACAACTCGGGACTGCACTTACATTTGCTGTACAAGTATACGACTCCCTTTTCCATAGGGGAAGAGGTGGAAAGATCGGAGAGCTTCCCATGTTGTTTGTAATAAGTAATCCCCTTAGAGAGCTTCTCTGTCAGTCCCCAGGTCACAAGTGAGCCATGGAATTTCTCTTGCACCTATTTGGGTGATACTTTAGTAAACAGCCGCCTCTGCGCCAGTGGGAAAAAATCATTGTCGGAATAATTGAAATAGAAAGCAGACAATGTTCACAGTGTTCTCTGCATAACAGCAGCGTGATGCACACGTCACAAAAAGCTGCGAGTCAGCTATGAGTGGTTACAATGTATCACAGCTGAATACAGTAGAAACAAATTTGATACATTGTTATAACTAGGCTGCAGGTGATGTTACACGGTGTAACTCTCACCATGAAACTGGCAGGCTTTTCAGGATGACTCATCTTGTTTGATATAGACCCAGCAGGAAGGAGTTAAATGCCTGCATGGCCAGACTGTAACAGCACTCTCGAGTTGCTGAAAGGCCAAAGAAGAAAACCAAAGGCAACAAGGACTTTATGTTCTACAAACAACTCGGGACTGCACTTTCATTTGCTGTACAAGTATACGACTCCCTTTTCCATAGGGGAAGAGGTGGAAAGATCGGAGAGCTCCCCATGTTTGTAATAAGTAACCCCTTCAAGAGGTTCTCTGCTTCTTGTCCCCCCCCCCCCCAATCCCCAGGTCAGGATTGAGCCATGGGATTTCTCTTGCGCCTAATTGGGTGATACTTTAATAAGCAGCCATCTGTGCGCCATTGGGAAAAAGAATCATTGTCAAGATTAATTAAAATACAAAGCAGACAATGTTCACAGTGTTCTCTCGATAACAGCAGCGTGATGCACACGTCACAAAAAGCTGCGAGTCAGCTGTGAGTGGTTACAATGTATCACAGATGAATACAGTAGAAACAAATTCGATACATTGTTATAACTAGGCTGCAGGTGATGTTACATGATGTAACTCTCACCATGAAACTGGCAGGCTTTTCAGGATGACTCATCTTGTTTGATATAGACCCAGCAGGAAGGAGTTTAATGCCAGCACGGCCAGACTGTAACAGCACTCCCAAGTTGCTGAAAGGCAAAAGTGGAAAACCAAAGCCAACAAGGACTTTATGTTCTACAAACAACTCGGGACTGCACTTACATTTGCTGTACAAGTATACGACTCCCTTTTCCATAGGGGAAGATGTGGAAAGATTGGAGAGCTCCTCATGTTGTTTGTAATAAGCCACCCCTTCAAGAGGTTCTCTGCTTCTTGTCCCCCCCCCCCAATCCCCAGGTCAGGAGTGAGCCATGGAATTTCTCTTGCACCTAATTGGGTGATATATTAGTAAACAGCCATCTCTGCGCCAGTGGGGAAAAAAAAATAATTGTCAGAATAATTAAAATACAAAGCAGACAATGTTCACAGTGTTCTCTCCATAACAACAGTGTGATGCACACGTCACAGAAAGCTGCGAACCAGCTGTGAGCCATTTGCATTTCACTAGCAGGCTCCTGATTACAATGTATCACAGCCGAATACAGTAGAAACAAATTTGATACATTGTTATAGCTGGGCTGCAGGTGATGTAACATAGTGTAACTCTCACCAGGAAGCTGGCAGGCTTTTCAGGATGACTCCTCTTGTTTCATATAGACCCAGCAGGATGGAGAGATAATGCATCCCAATTTATTAAACCTCCCTTCGAGCAGGAGCCATCGGGAGACCCGGGACAATGCCCGGTGGGCCGCACTGCTTTGGGGACAGTTGGGCTGCTGCTTATAACACCCACATTCAATCCCTGCCCACTTGGAGGCTGATTCACTACTAACTCCAGGTATTGCCAGTTGAGCGTCTGTATAGCGGCGCTTAGAGCTACCACTAGTAGACGCTGTAAGAGGGTATCGAGCGCTGTAACAGAGCGTCTCAGTCGCTGTAGTAACCTACCCAGCCATGATGAATGTGATGTATGTTGGGAGCTGCAACACAAGTACAGCGCTGCAGACAGCGAGAGGTAGCGCCAGCTCAGTGCGCCCGGCACTCGGCGCTCCACACCATATTTAACAAAACACTAGACACACACTGCATCGGCGCTATAAAGCTGGGCGCTGTAGCATAGAGAGCCAGACGCTATGTTATTAAAGTCTGTTTCTGATCACATATCCACCAGTAACAAAGCGAAAACACATGGAATGACATTGTTATAACACTGCGACGTTAACACTTTAATAACAGACCTGTAATGACAATTCTGCATAAAAATATAAAAGGTCAAAAAAGTGTATAAAAGTGTTTGTTTGCAGCCAGAAGACGTCACACAATGATTGGAGCAAAAAAAAAAAAAAAATTAATTGGCAAATAAACTGTTTATACACAACTAATGAAACCCCATTGAAATGTATGAGAGCGCGACACTGAGCGACAGGTACTACATGGTGGCTGCTGAAACTAAAGCGCCGGCGCTATACACTGAGCCGCCTGTAATAATACATGTGACGCTACATGGCGCTGTTATATTTAATAATACATGTGATGCTACATGGCGCTGTTATATGTAATAATACATGTGACGCTTCATGGTGCTGTTATATGTAATAATACATGTGACGCTACATGGCGCTGTTATATGTAATAATACATGTGACGTTTCATGGTGCTGTTATATGTAATAATACATGTGAAGCTACATGGCGCTGTTAGAGGCGCTATACACTGACCTGCCTGTAATAATACATGTGGCGCTACATGGCGCTGTTATATGTAATAATACATGTGACGCTACATGGCGCTGTTATATGTAATAATACATGTGACGTTTCATGGTGCTGTTATATGTAATAATACATGTGACGCTACATGGCGCTGTTATATGTAATAATACATGTGACGCTACATGGCACTGTTATATGTAATAATACATGTGACGCTACATGGCGCTGTTAGAGGCGCTATACACTGACCTGCCTGTAATAATACATGTGACGCTACATGGCGCTGTTAGAGGCGCTATACACTGACCTGCCTGTAATAATACATGTGACGCTACATGGCGCTGTTAGAGGCGCTATACACTGACCTGCCTGTAATAATACATGTGACGCTACATGGCGCTGTTATATGTAATAATACATGTGGCGCTACATGGCGCTGTTATATGTAATAATACATGTGGCGCTACATGGCGCTGTTAGAGGCGCTCACCAGATTCATAAATGTGGTTTTGCCTACAGCGCCTGGCATTCAACAGCCGCTGCCTGCCGCTACGAGGCGCTACCTGGCGCTATCCCTTCTTACATAACACCCTTAATCTCCCTTTCAGCCCCACTGTACCCACAAGCTGAGATATCTCAGCCCCCCATTGCTATAGCCCCAGGATCATTGCTGCAGGAGCCTGAGCAGGGAGGTCTGGGGCCGGCCAGGGCTGATTTTTGGCCCCAGTCTATACGTGCCTCTGCGAGCTCTGTCACCTATAGTGTATGGGAAACAATATGTCTGACATTAGAGGCACTTAGCGCGCACCCGCACTGCGACTTTGTAGTAGATACTTATAAAGCAGCGCACAGGGGAAGCCGGTGGGTAACTGAAAGTGACAGGAAAATAGGAACATTTTTGTATTTTGAGCGAATGTTTCATTTGAAACCATAACAATTAAGATCTGAAAGTCTGTCACGTCGGAGAAACTATTACACAAAACGTCTCCTAACAGTGACAGCGCGGAAACAATGGCGGCCACTGAGCATCAGAGGCTGATATAATGCCAAACCCTGCCCCACTAATGAGCCAAGAAAAAAACTCCAGATACAAAAAGGTGAAAGAGCTTACACTCTATTAGGGTATAAGGGAGGATACAGGAGGAGAAGAGCTTACACTCTATTAGGGTATAAGGGAGGATACAGGAGGAGAAGAGCTTACACTCTATTAGGGTATAAGGGAGGCTACAGGAGGAGAAGAGCTTACACTCTATTAGGGTATAAGGGAGGATACAGGAGGAGAAGAGCTTACACTCTATTAGGGTATAAGGGAGGATACAGGAGGAGAAGAGCTTACACTCTATTAGGGTATAAGGGAGGCTACAGGAGGAGAAGAGCTTACACTCTATTAGGGTATAAGGGAGGATACAGGAGGAGAAGAGCTTACACTCTATTAGGGTATAAGGGAGGATACAGAAGGAGAAGAGCTTACACTCTATTAGGGTATAAGGGAGGATACAGAAGGAGAAGAGCTTACAATCTATTAGGGTATAAGGGAGGATACAGGAGGAGAAGAGCTTACACTCTATTAGGGTATAAGGGAGGATACAGGAGGAGAAGAGCTTACACTCTATTAGGGTATAAGGGAGGATACAGAAGGAGAAGAGCTTACACTCTATTAGGGTATAAGGGAGGATACAGGAGGAGAAGAGCTTACACTCTATTAGGGTATAAGGGAGGATACAGAAGGAGAAGAGCTTACACTCTATTAGGGTATAAGGGAGGATACAGGAGGAGAAGATCTTACACTCTATTAGGGTATAAGGGAGGATACAGGAGAAGAGCTTACACTCTATTAGGGTATAAGGGAGGATACAGGAGGAGAAGAGCTTACACTCTATTAGGGTATAAGGGAGGATACAGGAGGAGAAGAGCTTACACTCTATTAGGGTATAAGGGAGGATACAGGAGAAGAGCTTACACTCTATTAGGGTATAAGGGAGGATACAGGAGGAGAAGAGCTTACACTCTATTAGGGTATAAGGGGGATACAGAAGGAGAAGAGCTTACACTCTATTAGGGTATCAGGGAGGATACAGGAGGAGAAGAGCTTACACTCTATTAGGGTATAAGGGAGGATACAGGAGGAGAAGAGCTTACACTCTATTAGGGTATAAGGGAGGATACAGAAGGAGAAGAGCTTACACTCTATTAGGGTATAAGGGAGGATACAGGAGGAGAAGAGCTTACACTCTATTAGGATATAAGGGAGGATACAGAAGGAGAAGAGCTTACACTCTATTAGGGTATAAGGGAGGATACAGGAGGAGAAGAGCTTACACTCTATTAGGGTATAAGGGAGGATACAGGAGGAGAAGAGCTTACACTCTATTAGGGTATAAGGGGGATACAGAAGGAGAAGAGCTTACACTCTATTAGGGTATCAGGGAGGATACAGGAGGAGAAGAGCTTACACTCTATTAGGGTATAAGGGAGGAAACAGAAGGAGAAGAGCTTACACTCTATTGTTATGAATGATACATAGGGAGCAGATCCGGGCGCCTGGTTACCTGCGTTGGAGTTTAGCTCCTCGTTGTCGGACTCGGTGCCGTTCTGGCTGCTGTTCCCATGATGGAGGCTGTTCATCGCCATCAGCTTCATCTTCTGCAGCTTCATCGCTTCTGCCATGGCGGCTGCAGTGAGGCCTGAAAAATGAACAGGGAAGCCGTTACACCGGAGCTCGGCCCCGCAGGTCGGCAGATGCAGCATCCGAGGAAAACCTCTTCCGATGAACGTGACGCCAATGATTTCTTTAAGGGGGAGACAAAAGAAGGAAAGGAAAAAAAAAAAAAAAACAAGAACAAGGAAAGGGTGAGGAAAAAGCCTTTAAAAATGGAAGATAAAGAAACAGAAACTAAAATAAAAACTGTAGAGGAAAAGAAAAGACAAAAAAGAAAAGTACATAGCAGAAGAAGAGCGGGAAAAGAAGAAGAATAGGGACAGCAGGAAATGAAACAGTAGAATTAAAAGGAAGAAAAGAACAAGAACAAGGAAAGAGTGAGGAAAAGGCTTTAAACATGGAAGATAAGGAAACAAAAACCCCCAAAAAAATGAGAAGAGGAAACAGCGAAAAGAAAAGGCGAAAAAGAAAAGTAAATAGGAGAAGAAGAGCAGGAAAAGAAGAAGAAGAATAGGGACAGCAGGAAATGAAACAGTAGAATAAAAAGGAAGAAAAAAAACAGAACAAGGAAAGAGTGAGGAGAAAGGCTTTAAAAATGGAAGATAACGAAACAAAAACTAAAAAAAAAACTGTAGAGGAAAAGAAAAGACAAAAAAGAAAAGTAAATAGCAGAAGAAGAGTAAGAAAATAAGAAGAATAGGGAACGCAGGAGATGAAACAGTAGAATAAAAAGGAAGAAAAAACAAGAACAAGGAAAGAGTTAGGAAAAGGGCTTTAAAAATGGAAGATAAAGAAACAAAAACTAAAAAGAAAACTGTAGAAAAGGAAACAAAGAAAAGTAAATAGGAGAAGAAGAGCAGGAAAAGAAGGAGAAGAATTGGAAACGCAGGAAATGAAACAGTAGAGTAAACAGGAAAAAAAAAGAAAGAAAACATCAAAAAAGGAAATAAAGGAAAATAGAAACTGAAATTGAATAGCAAACAGTGGAAATAGAAACATATGTTAAATTAGGCCACGCCCCCTCGTTGAGGGATGATAAAACCACGCCCCCTCATTGAGGGATGATAAAACCACGCCCTCTCATTGAGGGATGATAAAACCACGCCCCCTCATTGAGGGATGATACAACCACGCCCCCTCATTGAGGGATGATGAAGCCACGCCCCCTCATTGAGGGATGGATAGGAGATAGGATGTAACAGTTACAACAATAGAAACGCTTTGAATAGGCAAATGAATCATTTATTGCTGCAGATCTGCATGTTATCCCTCCAAGAGGGACAGTATGTAAATGAAGCCACGCCCCCTCATTGAGGGATGGATGAAGCCACGCCCCCTCATTGAGGGATGGGTAGGAGATACATTGTTGCATTTAATACAATAGAAACACTTTGAATAGGCAAATGAATCATTTATTGCTGCAGATCTGCATGTTACACCTCAAAGAGGGACAACTGAGAACAACGAGGGACAGGGACTCAAAAGAGGGACAGTCCCTCCAAATCAGGGAGACTTGGGAGCTATAGTTTATTCATTACAATGGCATTATTCTGTTCTTGGAGTGAGCGGAATCTCTCTGTGCGCCGCTGCAAACGTATATAATTGAGGCCAAAAATGTTCAATCCAAAGTGTATTAAATCCATCAGAGGTGAAAACATAATCCAAGCAGCCCATAGAGTCCAGCGTTTCGGGATATAAAGGCTCCCCATCATCAGGACCTGACTGCTAAAATAGGTGTGGTCAGTAGGTTCCCGCCTGACGTCACTATGACATCATTGTTACCAAAGTTCAAACAGCAGCCCACTCACCCTGGCGAAGTGGAACCCGGCCACGCAACGCGTCGGTGGTAGGCTGCTGTAGGAGGACCCTACTGGACTATACTGGTAATGTGATTCATTTATTTATTCATGATTTGACTGGTTGAATTGTTTCATGGCTCTATTAGCCTTGTTCTTTATGCACTTTACTTATAGCCATCACTTTAATATCTGATACTTTTTGTCTGTTTGGTACATAGACATAGGGATTCAAGGTCTCGCACTCTCTTGGCTCACCTCTTACCTCTCTGACAGATCATTCAGTGTTTCCTATTCTAACACAGTCTCATCCTCCCGTTCCCTTTCTGTTGGTGTGCCGCAAGGTTCTGTCCTAGGCCCCCTACTTTTCTCGGTCTACACCTATGGAACTTATAGCGTCACTAGGCTTCCAATACCACTTCTATGTGGATGACACTCAGATATATCTCTCTGCCCCAATCTGTCCTCTCTCCTATCTCGCCTCCTCAACTGCCTCTCAGCTATTTCTTCATTCATGTCATCTCGCTACCTCAAGCTAAACATGGACAAGACAGAACTGTCTTCTAACTCCCCTCCCCTCTCGAGCACATCTATCACTGGTAACAATTACACAATAACAGCAACTCCCCAAGCTCGGTGCCTGGGAGTCATTCTGGACTCTGCCCTCTCTTTCAAACCACATATTCACTCCCTGGCCCCTCCTCCTATCATATCCTGGCCCCGCCCCCTTCTCACACCATATTCACGCCCTGGCCACCTCCTGTCGCCTCCAACTTAAAAACATCTCCCGCATCCGTCCTTTCCTCTCACCTGACACCACTAAAATGCTAGTGCATGCCCTGCTCATATCCCGACTGGATTACTGCAACATCCTTCTTTGTGGCTTACCAACTAACAGACTGGCACCCCTCCAATCTATCCTGAACTCTGCTGCTCGCCTCATCCATCTCTCCTCTCGCTCCTCCAGCTCTGCTCCTCCATCTCTCCAATCTATCCTGAACTTTGCTGCTCGCCTCATCCATCTCTCCTCTCGCTCCTGCATCCCTCCAATATATTCTGAACTCTGCTGCTCGCCTCATCCATCTCTCCTCTCGCTCCTCCATCCCTCCAATATATTCTGAACTCTGCTGCTCGCCTCATCCATCTCTCCTCTCGCTCCTCCATCCCTCCAATATATTCTGAACTCTGCTGCTCGCCTCATCCATCTCTCCTCTCGCTCCTCCAGCTCTGCTCCTCCATCCCTCCAATCTATCCTGAACTCTGCTGCTTGCCTCATCCATCTCTCCTCTCGCTCCTCCAGCTTTGCTCCTCCATCCCTCCAATCTATCCTGAACTCTGCTGCTCGCCTCATCCATCTCTCCTCTCGCTCCTCCAGCTCTGCTCCTCCATCCCTCCTCTGCTGCTCGCCTCATCCATCTCTCCTCTCGCTCCTCCAGCTCTGCTCCTCCATCCCTCCAATCTATCCTGAACTCTGCTGCTCGCCTCATCCATCTCTCCTCTCGCTCCTCCAGCTCTGCTCCTCCATCCCTCCAATCTATCCTGAACTCTGCTGCTCGCCTCATCCATCTCTCCTCTCGCTCCTCCAGCTCTGCTCCTCCATCCCTCCTATCTATTCTGAACTCTGCTGCTCGCCTCATCCATCTCTCCTCTCGATCATCCAGTTCTGCTCCTCCATCCCTCCAATCTATCCTGAACTCTGCTGCTCGCCTCATCCATCTCTCCTCTCGCTCCTCCAGCTCTGCTCCTCCATCCCTCCAATCTATCCTGAACTCCGCTGCTCGCCTCATCCATCTCTCCTCTCGCTCCTCCAGCTCTGCTCCTCCATCCCTCCAATCTATCCTGAACTCCGCTGCTCGCCTCATCCATCTCTCCTCTCGCTCCTCCAGCTCTGCTTCTCCATCCCTCCAATCTATCCTGAACTCTGCTGCTCGCCTCATCCATCTCTCCTCTGGCTCCTCCATCCCTCCAATCTATCCTGAACTCCGCTGCTCGCCTCATCCATCTCTCCTCTCGCTCCTCCAGCTCTGCTCCTCCATCTCTCCAATCTATCCTGAACTCTGCTGCTCGCCTCATCCATCTCTCCTCTCGCTCCTCCAGCTCTGCTCCTCCATCCCTCCAATCTATCCTGAACTCTGCTACTCGCCTCATCCATCTCTCCTCTCGCTCCTCCAGCTCTGCTCCTTCATCCCTCCAATCTATCCTGAGCTCTGCTGCTTGCCTCATCCATCTCTCCTCTCGCTCCTCCAGCTCTGCTCCTCCATCCCTCCAATCTATCCTGAACTCTGCTGCTCGCCTCATCCATCTCTCCTCTCTCTCCTCCATCCCTCCAATCTATCCTGAACTCTGCTGCTCGCCTCATCCATCTCTCCTCTCGCTCCTCCATCCCTCCAATCTATCCTGAACTCTGCTGCTCGCCTCATCCATCTCTCCTCTCGCTCCTCCAGTTCTGCTCCTCCATCCCTCCAATCTATCCTGAACTCTGCTGCTCGCCTCATCCATCTCTCCTCTCGCTCCTCCATCCCTCCAATCTATCCTGAACTCTGCTGCTCGCCTCATCCATCTCTCCTCTCGCTCCTCCAGCTCTGCTCCTCCATCCCTCCAATCTATCCTGAACTCCGCTGCTCGCCTCATCCATCTCTCCTCTCGCTCCTCCAGCTCTGCTCCTCCATCCCTCCAATCTATCCTGAACTCCGCTGCTCGCCTCATCCATCTCTCCTCTCGCTCCTCCAGCTCTGCTTCTCCATCCCTCCAATCTATCCTGAACTCTGCTGCTCGCCTCATCCATCTCTCCTCTGGCTCCTCCATCCCTCCAATCTATCCTGAACTCCGCTGCTCGCCTCATCCATCTCTCCTCTCGCTCCTCCAGCTCTGCTCCTCCATCTCTCCAATCTATCCTGAACTCTGCTGCTCGCCTCATCCATCTCTCCTCTCGCTCCTCCAGCTCTGCTCCTCCATCCCTCCAATCTATCCTGAACTCTGCTACTCGCCTCATCCATCTCTCCTCTCGCTCCTCCAGCTCTGCTCCTTCATCCCTCCAATCTATCCTGAGCTCTGCTGCTTGCCTCATCCATCTCTCCTCTCGCTCCTCCAGCTCTGCTCCTCCATCCCTCCAATCTATCCTGAACTCTGCTGCTCGCCTCATCCATCTCTCCTCTCTCTCCTCCATCCCTCCAATCTATCCTGAACTCTGCTGCTCGCCTCATCCATCTCTCCTCTCGCTCCTCCATCCCTCCAATCTATCCTGAACTCTGCTGCTCGCCTCATCCATCTCTCCTCTCGCTCCTCCAGTTCTGCTCCTCCATCCCTCCAATCTATCCTGAACTCTGCTGCTCGCCTCATCCATCTCTCCTCTCGCTCCTCCATCCCTCCAATCTATCCTGAACTCTGCTGCTCACCTCATCCATCTCTCCTCTCGCTCCTCCAGCTCTGCTCCTCCATCCCATCAATCTATCCTCAACTCTGCTGCTCGCCTCATCCATCTCTCCTCTCGCTCCTCCAGCTCTGCTCCTCCATCCCTCCAATCTATCCTGAACTCTGCTGCTCGCCTCATCCATCTCTCCTCTCGCTCCTCCAGTTCTGCTCCTCCATCCCTCCAATCTATCCTGAACTCTGCTGCTCGCCTCATCCATCTCTCCTCTCGCTCCTCCAGCTCTGCTCCTCCATCCCTCCAATCTATCCTAAGTTCTGCTGCTCGCCTCATCCATCTCTCCTCTCGCTCCTCCATCCCTCCAATCTATCCTGAACTCTACTGCTCGCCTCATCCATCTCTCCTCTCGCTCCTCCGGTTCTGCGCCTCTCTGCCAATCCCTACACTGGCTGCCAGTCCCACAGCCAATCCTGTCCTCTCTCCAACCAGGCCCCTCCCTACATCTCATCTCTAATCCAACAATATCAACCTAGACGCAGCCTCCGCTCTTCTGCCGACCTTCTCCTGTCCTCCTCCCTGGTCACCTCCTCTCACGCCCGCCTCCAGGACTTCTCACGTGCAACTCCAATCTTCTGGAATGCCCTCCCCCACCCAATCCGCCACTCCACAACCCTCAAAACCTTCAAAGGCGCCCTTAAAACTCACTTATTCAGACAAGCATATAATCTGGCCTAACCAATCTTCTAAAGGGCACAAAGCTCAATACTGACTGTTTGTGATCCTTCCCCCTCGTCTTCACCCCTCTTCCTTTAGACTGTAAGCTCCTCGGGGGCGGGGCTCTCTCCCCTATTGTATCTTGTACTCAGAATATCCATTATCAACTCTGTACAACTGCATTTGAAATAGTATATGTACCGTATGTTTCTACCCTGTCTGTAATTACTACTTTGTAAAGAGCTACGGAAGATGATGGCGCGATATAAATAAACAATAAATAAACAATAATAATAATAATAATAATAAACACTTTAACAAAATATATATATTGTTTTTTACATATTTGCACTCATTCATCACATTGTACTTGTGGACTTGTAGATTTTTAAATGTATGTATAGATTTTTTTACACTTTTACCCTTTTGCACTTTAGCTGTCATTTCAGCCGTGTATATATTAATGAAATTTCGGCCCTTATTTATGAAGGGATAGCGTCAGGTAGCGACTGGTGAGCGGCCGGTAATGACGGGCCCCGCCACAATCACACATTTATCAAGCCAATCCTGCTTAGCGACTGACAGAGCGCCATATACCGACTCATTCATCATTATTCCAGCCTCAGCCCACAGCGCCAGCGTCCGACCTTGAACAGCGACAGGTATGACCTCTCGCTACCTGGCGCTCTCCAATGCATTTCAATGGAACAATCTTTAAATATTCATAATTAATTGTTATTAATGTTTTTCTTTTTTTTTAATGTGAAAAATTCTGTGACCACTTCTGCCATTTTAGATATTTTTTTTAAGGTAAAAAAAAAAAATTGTGCAGAATTGATATTACAGGTCTGATATTATTGTATTCATATTACTAAATTCTTTATAATTTTTTTTTTTTGGTTTCCAAAAATATGGTTGTTTGGGGGTTAAAAAACTACTTTTAACACATCGCCGCCAGCGCTCTGGGGTTTAAACATGCATTTTACAGCACAAGAATTTTTTGAGCGTGATTTTTTGATGAATATGGTGGGAGCCGGTCGCTAGGGCCAGTCGCTATCATGCGCTCCCATACATCGCGGAACCTGTCAAATAGCGACTCCTCACCCCGTATTCAACATTACCGCACACCGACTCAGTCGCTATCAACAACCGAACAACGGCCAAGCACAGCGACTACTAGCGGGCGCTCTGAAAATACCGCTACAGTCGCTCAACTGTCGCTACCTGTCGCTATTAATGAATCGGCCTCCCCTTCTATAATGGACTTCCTTATACACTAGAGCCATTTATAGGGTTCCTCCTCAGCTTCTTGTGTGTATATATGTTTTTTAATCTAGTCTTTTCTATGTTGTATGTTTTAGCTGCTGGTTTAATTTCAATACATTTTTGCTTTTTATATCTTTATACATTTCTGAGTGCGGCTATTTTTTGGGGTTTCTTTGGGCCATATCTAGAGCCCCAGTTCCACAATTTTCTATTTATTTATCTATTTATTACCCCATGAGGCGGCACCAGTAGTAGTTATCACTTGGCTGTGTGTATCCATACAGTTTCGTTTATAAGGGTTGAATATATAGTAAGTAACCCGCACCGGCTAATATAGAAAAAGTGTGCTGATATGAAGGTAGAGGTACAAATGCACCATTCAACTATACAAAAAAAGGGGGATCCCACTATCCCTCAAAAACTAACTTCAAAGAAAAATAGCACTACTCTAATAATATAAAAATAATTCATTGATTCCTTAATTAATCCAAAAATTGATGTACACATATATAGACAGATTAAAAACTTATTAAAATACATAAACACACAGCCTGTGAAAAGGGCGGGCGGGGGGGGGGGCAGGGGAAGAGAAAGAATGCCACAACCCCTGAGATGGTAAAAGCTTTGCACCGTAAAGTATTTCACATATAATCACTGATCCTCTGCAATTTGTGATCTGGCTGAACAATATCTAGTGCTAACGTATTTCATAAACGGGGAGGCCGATTAACAGCGGCAGGTAGCGACAGTTGAGCGACTGTAGCGGCATTTTCAGAGCGCCCGCTAGTAGTCGCTGTGCTTGGCCGTTGTTCGGTAGTTGATAGCGACTCAGTCGGTTTGCCGTAATGTTGAATATTGGGTGAGGAGTCGCTATTTGACAGGTTCCGCGCTGTATGGGAGCGCATGATAGCGACTGGCCCTAGCAACCGGCTTCCACCATATTCATTAACAAATCACGCTAAAAAAATTCTTGCGCAGTGAAATGCTTGTTTAAACCCCAGAGCGCTGGCGGCGATGGGTTAAAAGTAGTTTTTTACCCCCAAACAACCATATTTTTGAAAACCAAAAAAAAAACAAGTTTTTAAAATAATTTAGTAATATGAATACATTAATATCAGACCTGTAATATCAATTCTGTACATTTTTTTTTTAATTTTTTTTACCTTAAAAAAATTATTTAAAATGGCAGAAGTGGTCACAGAATTTTTCACATTTAAAAAAAAAAAAAAAAAAAAAAATAATAATTAATTATGAATATTTAGAGATTATTCCATTGAAATGCATTGGAGAGCGCCAGGTAGCGAGAGGTCATACCTGTCGCTGTTCAAGGTCGGACGCTGGCGCTGTGGGCTGAGGCTGGAATAATGATGAATGAGTCGCTATATGGCGCTATCTCAGTCGCTAAGCAGGATCGGCTTGATAAATGTGTGATTGTGGTGGGGAGCCGGCGTTCTCATGGCGGTGACCGTCATTACCGTTCGCTCACCATTCGCTACCTGGCGCTATCCCTTGTTAAATAAGGGCCTTAATAAAATACATAAACACACAGCCTGTGAAAAGGGCGGGCGGGGGGGGGGGGGGGGCAGGGGAAGAGAAAGAATGCCACAACCCCTGAGATGGTAAAAGCTTTGTACCGTAAAGTATTTCACATATAATCACTGATCCTCTGCTATTTGTGATCTGGCTGAACAATACCTAGTGCTAATGTATTTAATAAACTAATTATAACAATCCCTCATATCTGTGCCAATGAACGTCTAAAGTGCTATTGTCTCCTGCCTGTCCTCTTTAGTAAATTTAGCACTTCATGCACATAGCACTTTAGACGTTCATTGGCACAGATATGAGGGATTGTTATAATTAGTTTATTAAATACATTAGCACTAGGTATTGTTCAGCCAGATCACAAATAGCAGAGGATCAGTGATTATATGTGAAATACTTTACGGTACAAAGCTTTTACCATCTCAGGGGTTGTGGCATTCTTTCTCTTCCCCTGCCCCCCCCCCCGCCCGCCCTTTTCACAGGCTGTGTGCTTATGTATTTTAATAAGTTTTTAATCTGTCTATATATGTGTACATAGATTTTTGGATTAATAAAGGAATCAATGAATTATTTTTATATTATCGGAGTAGTGCTATTTTTCTTTGAAGTTAGTTTTGGAGGGATAGTGGGATCCCCCTTTTTTTGTATATAAGGGTTAAATAGGCATGGTAAGTAGGTTCCCGCCTGACATCACTATGACATCATTGGTATGGGTTACCAAAGTTCAAATTAAACCTCTGTAAACATAGAAACATAGAAACATAGAAGGTTGACGGCAGAAGGAGACCATACGCTCCATCTAGTCTGCCCTGTACATATAGCAAACATACATTTCAAACATGTTTTCACGTTTGATGGATTTAATACACTTTGGATGGAGCATTTTTGGAGTGCTGGCCTGATTTATATACATTTGCCCATTGTATAAGGTCATGTCTGACGAAGAGAACTAGGTATTCCCGAAAGCTCGGCTTAAAATATGATCAGATAGCCTACAAAAGGTATCGCCATATTTCTTAACACACAATAATGCTTTTAAGATCCCTTTGTCCGATGAATATGGGAGGTCTCCATGCACCCAGCTTATTAATTGCAACCTCATAACTCAATAAACCTTATAAATGACATCACTCTCAGGTAAAGGAAAACCCCCAGGCCCGAGAGGTTTGTCCTTTAATAGCTTTTTAACTTGTTTCTTTTTTTTTGTTGTTCTTTAATAGCTGATCCTGCATTTCCTGTGCTACGAATACACGGAGAAGATTGATAGGAGGAGGGGTGGGGGAGTGGCACTGAGGGGGGGTGAAAATAAGTGAGGGAATGGAGTAGTGTATCTGGAAGAGGGGCAGATGAGTGGCACTGGGAGAGGAGTGGATGAGTGGCACTGGGAGAGGGGCAGATGAGTGTCACTGGGAGAGGAGCAGATGAGTGGCACTGGGAGAGGGGCAGATGAGTGTCACTGGGAGAGGAGCAGATGAGTGGCACTGGGAGAGGGGCAGATGAGTGTCACTGGGAGAGGGGCGGATGAGTGTCACTGGGAGAGGGGCAGATGAGTGTCACTGGGAGAGGAGCAGATGAGTGGCACTGGGAGAGGGGCAGATGAGTGTCACTGGGAGAGGGGCGGATGAGTGTCACTGGGAGAGGGGCAGATGAGTGTCACTGGGAGAGGGGCGGATGAGTGTCACTGGGAGAGGAGCAGATGAGTGGCACTGGGAGAGGGGCAGATGAGTGTCACTGGGAGAGGAGCAGATGAGTGGCACTGGGAGAGGAGCAGATGAGTGGCACTGGGAGAGGGGCAGATGAGTGGCACTGGGAGTGGAGCAGATGAGTGGCACTGGGAGTGGAGCAGATGAGTGGCACTGGGAGAGGGGCGGATGAGTGTCACTGGGAGAGGAGCAGATGAGTGGCACTGGGAGAGGGGCAGATGAGTGTCACTGGGAGAGGAGCAGATGAGTGGCACTGGGAGAGGGGCAGATGAGTGTCACTGGGAGAGGGGCGGATGAGTGTCACTGGGAGAGGAGCAGATGAGTGGCACTGGGAGAGGGGCAGATGAGTGTCACTGGGAGAGGAGCAGATGAGTGGCACTGGGAGAGGGGCAGATGAGTGGCACTGGGAGAGGGGCGGATGAGTGTCACTGGGAGAGGAGCAGATGAGTGTCACTGGGAGAGGGGCGGATGAGTGTCACTGGGAGAGGGGCGGATGAGTGGCACTGGGAGAGGAGCAGATGAGTGGCACTGGGAGAGGAGTGGATGAGTGGCACTGGGAGAGGGGCGGATGAGTGGCACTGGGAGAGGGGCAGATGAGTGTCACTGGGAGAGGGGCGGATGAGTGTCACTGGGAGAGGAGCAGATGAGTGGCACTGGGAGAGGAGTGGATGAGTGGCACTGGGAGAGGGGCGGATGAGTGTCACTGGGAGAGGGGCAGATGAGTGGCACTGGGAGAGGAGCAGATGAGTGGCACTGGGAGAGGGGCGGATGAGGGGCACTGGGAGAGGAGCAGATGAGTGGCACTGGGAGAGGAGCAGATGAGTGGCACTGGGAGAGGGGCAGATGAGTGGCACTGGGAGAGGGGCGGATGAGTGTCACTGGGAGAGGAGCAGATGAGTGTCACTGGGAGAGGGGCGGATGAGTGTCACTGGGAGAGGGGCGGATGAGTGGCACTGGGAGAGGAGCAGATGAGTGGCACTGGGAGAGGAGTGGATGAGTGGCACTGGGAGAGGGGCGGATGAGTGGCACTGGGAGAGGGGCAGATGAGTGTCACTGGGAGAGGGGCGGATGAGTGTCACTGGGAGAGGAGCAGATGAGTGGCACTGGGAGAGGAGTGGATGAGTGGCACTGGGAGAGGGGCGGATGAGTGTCACTGGGAGAGGGGCAGATGAGTGGCACTGGGAGAGGAGCAGATGAGTGGCACTGGGAGAGGGGCGGATGAGGGGCACTGGGAGAGGAGCAGATGAGTGGCACTGGGAGAGGGGCAGATGAGTGTCACTGGGAGAGGAGCAGATGAGTGGCACTGGGAGAGGGGCAGATGAGTGTCACTGGGAGAGGAGCAGATGAGTGGCACTGGGAGAGGGGCAGATGAGTGGCACTGGGAGAGGAGCAGATGAGTGGCACTGGGAGAGGGGCAGATGAGTTGCACTGGGAGTGGAGCAGATGAGTGGCACTGGGAGAGGGGCAGATGAGTGTCACTGGGAGAGGGGCGGATGAGTGTCACTGGGAGAGGGGCAGATGAGTGTCACTGGGAGAGGGGCGGATGAGTGGCACTGGGAGAGGAGCAGATGAGTGGCACTGGGAGAGGAGTGGATGAGTGGCACTGGGAGAGGGGCGGATGAGTGTCACTGGGAGAGGGGCAGATGAGTGGCACTGGGAGAGGAGCAGATGAGTGGCACTGGGAGAGGGGCGGATGAGGGGCACTGGGAGTGGAGCAGATGAGTGGCACTGGGAGAGGGGCAGATGAGTGGCACTGGGAGTGGAGCAGATGAGTGGCACTGGGAGAGGGGCGGATGAGGGGCACTGGGAGTGGAGCAGATGAGTGGCACTGGGAGAGGGGCAGATGAGTGGCACTGGGAGTGGAGCAGATGAGTGGCACTGGGAGAGGGGCGGATGAGGGGCACTGGGAGTGGAGCAGATGAGTGGCACTGGGAGAGGGGCAGATGAGTGGCACTGGGAGTGGAGCAGATGAGTGGCACTGGGAGAGGGGCGGATGAGTGGCACTGGGAGAGGGGCAGATGAGTGGCACTGGGAGAGGGGCAGATGAGTGGCACTGGGAGAGGGGCGGATGAGTGGCACTGGGAGTGGAGCAGATGAGTGGCACTGGGAGAGGGGCGGATGAGGGGCACTGGGAGTGGAGCAGATGAGTGGCACTGGGAGAGGGGCAGATGAGTGGCACTGGGAGTGGAGCAGATGAGTGGCACTGGGAGAGGGGCAGATGAGTGGCACTGGGAGTGGAGCAGATGAGTGGCACTAGGAGAGGGGCAGATTAGTGGCACTGGGAGTGGAGCAGATGAGTGGCACTGGGAGAGGGGCAGATGAGTGGCACTGGGAGTGGAGCAGATGAGTGGCACTGGGAGAGGGGCGGATGAGTGGCACTGGGAGAGGGGCAGATGAGTGGCACTGGGAGAGGGGCAGATGAGTGGCACTGGGAGAGGAGTGGATGAGTGGCACTGGGAGGGGAGCAGATGAGTGGCACTGGGAGAGGGGCGGATGAGTGACCCTGGGAGAGGAGCGGATGAGTGGCACTGGGAGAGGGGCAGATGAGTGGCACTGGGAGAGGGGCAGATGAGTGGCACTGGGAGAGGGGCAGATGAGTGGCACTGGGAGAGGGGCAGATGAGTGGCACTGGGAGAGGGGCGGATGAGTGGCACTGGGAGTGGAGCAGATGAGTGGCACTGGGAGAGGGGCGGATGAGGGGCACTGGGAGTGGAGCAGATGAGTGGCACTGGGAGAGGGGCAGATGAGTGGCACTGGGAGTGGAGCAGATGAGTGGCACTGGGAGAGGGGCGGATGAGTGGCACTGGGAGAGGGGCAGATGAGTGGCACTGGGAGAGGGGCAGATGAGTGGCACTGGGAGAGGGGCAGATAAGTGGCACTGGGAGAGGGGCAGATGAGTGGCACTGGGAGAGGGGCAGATGAGTGGCACTGGGAGAGGGGCAGATGAGTGGCACTGGGAGTGGAGCAGATGAGTGGCACTGGGAGAGGGGCAGATGAGTGGCATTGGGAGAGGGGCGGATGAGTGGCACTGGGAGTGGAGCAGATGAGTGGCACTGGGAGTGGAGCAGATGAGTGGCACTGGGAGAGGGGCGGATGAGTGGCACTGGGAGAGGGGCGGATGAGTGGCACTGGGAGAGGGGCAGATGAGTGGCACTGGGAGTGGAGCAGATGAGTGGCACTGGGAGAGGGGCAGATGAGTGGCACTGGGAGAGGGGCGGATGAGTGGCACTGGGAGTGGAGCAGATGAGTGGCACTGGGAGAGGGGCAGATGAGTGGCACTGGGAGAGGGGCAGATGAGTGGCACTGGGAGAGGGGCAGATGAGTGGCACTGGGAGAGGGGCAGATAAGTGGCACTGGGAGAGGGGCAGATGAGTGGCACTGGGAGTGGAGCAGATGAGTGGCACTGGGAGAGGGGCAGATGAGTGGCACTGGGAGTGGAGCAGATGAGTGGCACTGGGAGAGGGGCGGATGAGGGGCACTGGGAGTGGAGCAGATGAGTGGCACTGGGAGAGGGGCAGATGAGTGGCACTGGGAGTGGAGCAGATGAGTGGCACTGGGAGAGGGGCGGATGAGTGGCGCTGGGAGTGGAGCAGATGAGTGGCACTGGGAGAGGGGCGGATGAGTGGCACTGGGAGAGGGGCAGATGAGTGGCACTGGGAGTGGAGCAGATGAGTGGCACTGGGAGAGGGGCGGATGAGGGGCACTGGGAGTGGAGCAGATGAGTGGCACTGGGAGAGGGGCGGATGAGTGGCACTGGGAGAGGGGCAGATGAGTGGCACTGGGAGAGGGGCAGATGAGTGTCACTGGGAGAGGAGCAGATGAGTGGCACTGGGAGAGGGGCAGATGAGTGGCACTGGGAGAGGAGCAGATGAGTGTCACTGGGAGAGGAGCAGATGAGTGGCACTGGGAGTGGAGCAGATGAGTGGCACTGGGAGAGGGGCGGATGAGGGGCACTGGGAGAGGGGCAGATGAGTGGCACTGGGAGAGGGGCAGATGAGTGGCACTGGGAGTGGAGCAGATGAGTGGCACTGGGAGAGGGGCGGATGAGGGGCACTGGGAGTGGAGCAGATGAGTGGCACTGGGAGAGCGACAGATGAGTGGCACTGGGAGTGGAGCAGATGAGTGGCACTGGGAGTGGAGCAGATGAGTGGCACTGGGAGTGGAGCAGATGAGTGGCACTGGGAGAGGGGCGGATGAGTGGCACTGGGAGAGGGGCAGATGAGTGGCACTGGGAGAGGGGCGGATGAGTGGCACTGGGAGAGGGGCGGATGAGGGGCACTGGGAGTGGAGCAGATGAGTGGCACTGGGAGAGGGGCAGATGAGTGGCACTGGGAGTGGAGCAGATGAGTGGCACTGGGAGTGGAGCAGATGAGTGGCACTGGGAGTGGAGCAGATGAGTGGCACTGGGAGAGGGGCGGATGAGTGGCGCTGGGAGTGGAGCAGATGAGTGGCACTGGGAGTGGAGCAGATGAGTGGCACTGGGAGTGGAGCAGATGAGTGGCACTGGGAGAGGGGCAGATGAGTGGCACTGGGAGTGGAGCAGATGAGTGGCACTGGGAGTGGAGCAGATGAGTGGCACTGGGAGAGGGGCAGATGAGTGGCACTGGGAGAGGAGCAGATGAGTGGCACTGGGAGAGGGGCAGATGAGTGGCACTGGGAGTGGAGCAGATGAGTGGCACTGGGAGAGGGGCAGATGAGTGGCACTGGGAGTGGAGCAGATGAGTGGCACTGGGAGTGGAGCAGATGAGTGGCACTGGGAGTGGAGCAGATGAGTGGCACTGGGAGAGGGGCAGATGAGTGGCACTGGGAGAGGGGCAGATGAGTGGCACTGGGAGAGGGGCAGATGAGTGGCACTGGGAGTGGAGCAGATGAGTGGCACTGGGAGTGGAGCAGATGAGTGGCACTGGGAGAGGGGCAGATGAGTGGCACTGGGAGTGGAGCAGATGAGTGGCACTGGGAGTGGAGCAGATGAGTGGCACTGGGAGAGGGGCGGATGAGTGGCGCTGGGAGAGGGGCGGATGAGGGGCAGAGGGCTGCACCTGGGGCAGGTGGCGCAATCTGGTGGCTGTGGGCTGCCATCAGGGGCCCCACCTTTGTACCCGGGCCCCATACAAGAGTCCTGTCTGCACTGCCCTGGTGGTGGCTCTGGGGGGGCAGCAGTGCGCCACCTCCTGGCAGGGGTGTGGAGATCAGAGACAGTCGATGATGTAACGCCGTAACAACGTATCTAATTGGCGGCGATCTGCTCCTTCGCTATTACCATGAAAGCTTCGCTGTCAAACCTAAGCGGCTAAATTAACAGAAGCGAAGCTGCGCTGATCACATGGCGCCGAGCTCTGCAATTAATTAAACTAAGCGGCGTCTCACTGAACTCACGCGTTTCGCTACTAAAACAAAAACACTTAATTACATTTACAGTCAACACATTGCGGCTAATAACAGCTCCGATTAATATAATGGAGCAGAGGCGGCGCTGGAAACATGGAGTCAATGCGCCGAGAGCGCGGCGCCGCCCCCTTTACCGTTTGTAAGGGATAAAAATGTTTAGGGGTATTATTATTGTTATTTATTTATAGAGCGACATTATAGCACATGGTACCGACTATGGGGAGACGCGTGATCAGCTAAACAAAGGTGACGGCACATCCGCGTAGGACGAGGATAACGCCAGCGCCGCCTCTAAATCATGCAATGTGTTTGTTAAATAACAGCATGGCGCTAGCGGCACAGGGGGCCGAGCAATAACCGAGAGCTTACTGCTTAAAGTGGACCAAAACCCAGGAGTTTGAATATCCTGGGTTTTGGTCCTTTCCCCCAGGACACCCTGTTCGGGGATGCCCCGCTGTGTGAAACCCCCCAGATCGCTGATGCCAACTCACCTCTTCCAGGTCCTATGACGCATGTGCGGCCGCTCATCCAATCAGCACGCTCGGAGCCGCTGACACCGGCCTTATTCATGAAGGGATAGCATCAGGGTAGCGTCTGGTGAACACCGGACGCGGCAGCAATGACACATTTATCAAGCAGATTCTGTTGCGCGACTGGGATAATGCCATGTAGCGTCCGATTCATCATTATCCCAGGCTCAGCGTACAGCACCGGCGTTCAGCCTTGCAGAGCGCCACGTATGACCTCTCGCTACCTGTCGCTCTCCCATACATTTCTATGGATGTTCTTTTATTTCTCTTAATTATTCATTATATATTTATTATTATTATATTATATTATATAATAATATTATATATATTTTTTTTTATCTCAAATAATGTTGTGACCTAGAAAAAGCCATTTTTTAAAATATTTTTCATGTTTTATATATTTATGCAGAAATGACATTACAGCTCTGCCATTAAAGTGTCATGTTACAATGTTATTACAATGTAATTCCATATGTTTTCGCTTTGTTACTGGTGGATACATGTTAAAAAACAACCTTTAATCACACAGCTTCCTGCGCTCTGGGCTACAGAGAAGCATTTTTGAGCGCCGGAGGTGTGTGAGGCTGTTTTTTTTTTTTTTATGAATATGTTGTGAGTCAGTTGCACATTTGCTCCCATACAGCGCTGTACTGGTCAAATAGCGACTCCTCACAATGTATTCAACATTACTGGACAGCGACTGAGTCGCTATAAACTAGCGACACACGGCCGAGCACAGCGACTACTAGCGGGCGCTCTGAAATGCCTGCTACAGACGCTCATCTTTCGCTACCTGCTGCTAATAATGAATCAGCCTGCAAGTCTTCGTCTAAGGCCAGTGGCTACGAGCGCGCTGGCGGCCGCATCCCCCGCTATTTACAAAGGTCTGGCACGGGCACGCGTCCTGCTAGAGGGATAGTGGGGATGCGCCGTTGGACAAGGTAAGTGTATGGGGCGGCCTGGGGGGTTTCACACATCGGGGCATCCTGATTTTGAATGCCCCCGGGGCAGAGGGAATCGATATTCCCGGACCGATTGGTGTGGGTCAGAGGTAAGTCGGGGCCCATTGGGGACCCCTCTATAGCAATCTACCGGTACATTGTTTTCACATGGTTATTTTCGAGCGCCGGTGACATCATCAGTGACATCAGGCAGGAATTTTTGAATTGTTATGGGGCAGTTGTCCCTCTTTCTGTATATAACGGTTGCTCTCTGCTTGTTTTGGTTGTATGTGGTTGGTCCTGAGGAAGGGGGCCACAGCGCCCCCCGAAACGTTGACCAGAAACCAATTCTTGTTTTGCATGGATTTATGGTGTTTGGATTATAATACAAGCTATTCAACTTTTATACTGGATGCTGGTTCTGTACAAAATTCTTGGATTCTTGCGGCGTCTTCGCGGACCGCGCACCCACCCGGCATGGGACACGTGAGTAAGAGTGCGGCTTGGATTGCCGCGAAGCGCAGGTGTCCCTCACTTTCTGCTGCCCCTGGAGCCTCCTCCCAACGTGCTACTGATATTGTAACATCCTCCTGAGTTGTTTCTTTTGTATCTCTGCACTGTTCACTTTAGTTCAGGAAATTGGCTGCTCTGCTCATGTATCTGTATCACTTGGGTAACCTTCTAAGGATAATTTGTGCAATTTATTCATATTTCGGACATATATATATATTAACTTTATGTAACTGTTTGACACTTTTGTATTGTGATTAAGAAGCATTATTTAACCTATTTGTTATTTATTATTATCAATCTTTTTCTGTATATGTATTGGTGGCTTTGTACACATTGCCTACATTAATCCGGACCCTCACCCTGAATAAGAGCCTATCTTGTATGTTTCCCCCCGTACATACAGATTGCCCACATTAATCCGGACCATCACCCTGAATAAGAGCCTATCTTGTATGGTCCCCCCATATACATACAGATTGCCCACATTAATCCAGACCTTCACCCTGAATAAGAGCCTATCTTGTATGTCCCCCCCGTACATACATATTGCCCACATTAATCCGGACCTTCTCCCTGAATAAGAGCCTATCTTGTATGCCCCCCCCCCCCCCCGTACATACAGATTGCACACAATAATCTGGACCTTCTCCCTGAATAAGAGCCTATCTTGTATGCCCCCCCCCCGTACATACATATTGCCCACATTAATCCGGACCCTCACCCTGAATAAGAGTCTATCTTATATGTCCCCCCCCCCTGTACATACAGATTGCCCACATTAATCCGGACCTTCTCCCTGAATAAGAGCCTATCTTGTATGCCCCCCCGTACATACAGATTGCACACAATAATCTGGACTCTCACCCTGAATAAGAGCCTATCTTATATGTCCCCCCCCGTACATACAGATTGCCCACATTAATCCGGACCTTCATCCTGAATAAGAGAATAAGAGCCTATCTTGTATGTCCCCCCCCCCCCCGTACATACAGATTGCTCACATTAATCTGGACCTTCACCTTGAATAAGAGCCTATCTTATATGTTTCCCCCCCTGTACATACAGATTGCTCACATTAATCTGGACCTTCACCTTGAATAAGAGCCTATCTTGTATGTTTCCCCCCTGTACATACAGATTGCTCACATTAATCCAGACCTTCAGTGGAATGAGCCAGGGACTCCTTTAGTTGCTGATGGGGCCCCCCCTGAGTTCTGTGTCCCGGAGCGGGTGCTCCATTGCCCGATTATGATGCTGCTTTGGATCTCCTGCACCCGTATAATTCCTCATCCCAGATCTCCTCTTGTAATTCTCCAGATCGATTCTCCGCCTCCCAAACAGATTTTTCAAAGCGAGAGTTTATTTACCCACAATCCCCGTGAAAGCCGCACAATGGTCCGATTGTCAGCGGATCGTTCCCCCTCCTTCCTACTAAATAAAAAATGGGAGGTTAAGATCAAAAGGAAACGTTAATAGATGTGGGGCCGAGGTCAGAGTCCCGGGAAATGGAGATGAAAGGCGCCGCTGGGATTCGCCTTTTGATCTCATCCGCGTCCATTCGCCATTGTTTAGGTCTTTGCGTTTGAGGCCGTCGCTCCTACGTGACATCATATGACTAACGGGAAACGGCTCCTCGTTATACTTCACTGATAAAAGCTTTGTAATGTTTCGCATGGAAAAGGAATATTGAGGGATCTTGTTAGTTGGGTGATGATGCGGAGGACGGGGATGACGGGGATGATGGGGAGGAAAGGGATGATGGGGAGGATGGGGATGACAGGGAGGATGGGGAGGATGGGGATGATGGGGAGGAAAGGGATGATGGGGAGGACGGGGAAGATAGGGAGGAGGGGGATAATGGGGAGGATGGGGATGATGGGGAGGATAGGGATGATGGGGAGGATGGGGAGGAAAGGGATGATGGGGAGGATGGGGATGACAGGGAGGATGGGGAGGATGGGGAGGATGGGGATGATGGGGAGGAAAGGGATGATGGGGAGGACGGGGAAGATAGGGAGGAGGGGGATAATGGGGAGGATGGGGATGATGGGGAGGATAGGGATGATGGGGAGGATGGAGAGGATGGGGAGGATGGGGAGGATGGAGAGGATGGGGAGGATGGGGAGGAAAGGGATGATGGGGATGACGGGGAGTACGGGGAGGAAGGGGAGGATGGGGATGATGGGGAGGATGATGGGGAGGATGGGGATGATGGGGAGGATGGGGAGGAAAGGGATGATGGGGAGGATGAGGATGATGGGGAGGATGGGGATGATAGGGAGGAAAGGGATGGTGGGGAGGATGGGGATGATGGGGATAATGGGGAGGATGGGGATGATAGGGAGGAAAGGGAGGATGGGGATGATAGGGAGGATGGGGATGATAGGGAGGAAAGGGATGATGGGGAGGATGGGGATGATAGGGAGGAAAGGGATGATGGGGAGGATGGGGAGAACGGGGATGATGGGGAGGATGGGGAGGAAAGGGATGATGGGGAGGATGGGGATGATGGGGAGGATGGGGAGGATGGGGATGATAGGGAGGAAAGGGATGATGGGGAGGAAAGGGATGATGGGGAGGATGGGGATGATAGGGAGGAAAGGGATGATGGGGAGGATGGGGAGGAAAGGGATGATGGGGAGGAAAGAGATTATGGGGATGATGGGGATGACAGGGATGATGGGAAAGACGGGGAGGATGGGGATGATGGGGAGGACGGAGAGGAAAGGGACGATGGGGAGGAAGGGGATGATGGGGAGGACGGGGATGGCGGGGAGAATGGGGATAATGGGGAGGACAGGGATGATGGGGAGGACAGGGATGATGGGGAGGGCGGGGATGATGGGGAAGAAGGGGATGATGGGGAAGAAGGGGATGATGGGGAGGAAGGGGAGGACAGGGATGATGGGGTCACAGTTATAGACACACCCGGGGCATATTCCGAGTTTACAGATAAAGAGACAACAGGTCAATGGGCCAAATTCTCCCCACAAAGTCACCGAAGTATCAATAAAATCACTCGTAGTGTAGACAGCTTGGGCCCACTTACCCGAAGGGGTGTCCAGGTTCTCCTAAATCCCGGGTGCCCCAGGCGCGGGAACATGACCTGGCATCCTGTACCCGCCGGGAACCGGAATTCTGCACTCAACACCGGAAAAAATCCGCTCACGGAAACTCAACTCAGATCTCCTCATTACGTTTCAGATTGCCCTGACCCATACCGATACTTAACCTGCCCAGACCCAACCCAATACTTAACCTTGGGTCAAACTGCCCAGAACACTTAACCTACCCTGTCCCAGCACAGCCCTGCTTCTGCCCTAACCCAACACAATGCCTAACCTGTCCTGACCCAACCCAACACTTAAACTACCCTGACCCAACCCAATACTTACCCTGCCCTCACCTAACCCAACCCTTCTTCTGTCCTAACCCAACACAATGCTTAAGCTGCTCTGATCCAATCCAACATTTAACCTGTCCTGACCCAACCCAACACTTAAACTACCCTGAACCAAACCAGCATTTAATCTAACCTGATCCAAACCTTCACTTAACCTACCCTGACCCAAATCGACACTTAACCTACCCTGACCCAACCCAACCCTTCTTCTGCCCTAATCCAACACAATGCTTAACCTGCTCTGATCCAATTCAACGTTTAACCTGGTCTGACCCAGCCCAAAACTTCCCAGACCTAGGCCAACACTTAACCTGCATTGACCTAGCCCAAAACTGTCCTGACCCAACCCAACACCTAACCTACCCTGACCCAACCCAGCACTTAACCTACCCTGACCCAAACCAACAATTAACATACCCTGACCAAATCCAGCACTTAACCTACCCCGACCCAAACTCACACTTAATCTACCCTGACCCAAATCAACACCTAACCTACCCTGACCAAACCGACACATCTGCCAAACACAATGCTGAACCAGCTCTGATCCAATCCAACATTTAACCTGGCCTGACCCAACTCAAATCTGTCCAGACCTAGGCCAACACTTAACCTGTCTTGACCTTGCCTAAAACTGCCCAGACCCAACTGGACACTTAACCTACCCTGACCCAACCCAACACTCAACCTACCCTGACCCAACCCAACACTCAACCTACCCTGACCCAACCCAACACTCAACCTACCCTGACCCAACCCAACCCTTCTTCTGCCCTAATCCAACACAATGCTTAACCTGCTCTGATCCAATTCAACGTTTAACCTGGTCTGACCCAACCCAAAACTTCCCAGACCTAGGCCAACACTTAACCTGCATTGACCTAGCCCAAAACTGTCCTGACCCAACCCAACACCTAACCTACCCTGACCCAACCCAACACTCAACCTACACTGACCCAACCCAACACTCAACCTACACTGACCCAAAGCGACACTTAACCTACCATGGCCCAACACAACCCCTTTTCTGCCCTAGCCCAACACAATGCCTAACGTGACTGAGCACAATTTTAAACCAAACCCTGTCCTGCAATCTCGCCGGCCACCAGGCTGCAATCTAGCAATACCAACTCCCACCCTCCCCTGCTGCTGACCCAAACCGCTCACCTAACCTCACCCACCCCAGCCCCTGACCCAAACAGCTCACTTAACCCCACTTTCCCCAGCTGCCGACCCAAACCCCTCTTCTAACCCTGCTCCACAGTTGCTGACCCAAACACATCATCTAACCCCACTACCTAGCTGCTGACCTGAATACCTCACCTAGCCCACCTCGCCATTCGCTGACCTGTCACACCTCCCCTAAAACTTTCCCAGCCACTGACCCAAATTCCTGCTCCACAGTTGCTGACCCAAGCCCCTCACCTAACCCCCCTTCCCAGCTGCTGACTGTAAAACGTCACCCTCCTCCCTATTTACTGACCCTTTCACCTAACCCCACTCCCCAGCTTCTGACTCAAACCCATCACCTAACTTCCTTCCCAGTCACTTACCCCAACTCTGCTCTACAGCCGCTGACCTGAACTCATAACTAACCACCTTCCCCAGTCATTGACCCAAACTCCCCTTTCACTGACCTTTCATCCTTCACCTGAACCCACTCCCCAACTAGCCACTGAGCCAAGCCCCTCACCTAACCCCAACCTCCCCAGCCCCTGACCCAAACCCCTCACTTAACCCCACCTTCCCCAGCCGTTGACCCAAACCCCTCACTTAACCCACCTTCCCCAGCCGTTGACCCAAACCCATTACCTAACCCTCCTTCCCAGCTGCTGACCCAAAAACGTCACCCTCCTCCCTATTTACTGACCTCTCACCTAACCCCACTCCCCAGCTTCTGACTCAAACCCATCACCTAACTCCCTCCCCAGTCACTTAGCCCAACCCTGCTCTACAGCCGCTGACCTGACCCCCTAAACTAACCACCTTTCCCAGTCACTGACCCGAACTCCCCCCCCCCTTCGCTGATCCATCATGTCTCACCTAAACCTGCTCCCCAAATAGCCGCTGAGCCAAACCCCTCACCTAACCCCCCCCAGTTGCTGACCCGCTACAGTGTAAATTCATGAGTTTATTACAAACTATAGACCAGCTCCCAGCAGTGATGATGCATGAACTGGCTTCTGTTTAAAATTCAGAGGACCCCCTACCTACCTATCTACCTACCACAGTCCACCTACTACCCCAAAAAAATGGCCGAACCTAACCCAGAGGATTTTCCGTCAGTGAAAAGAGATTCCGATAGTCACTGTAGCTCCGCAATGTTCAGCGTTATGAAGGTGAGCGGCTCGTGCTTACGTCTCGCACAGCTCAGAGTCCCCGGGGTCTCCAATAAGATTAAACTCAGCTTCATTTCCCTTTTCTGCGCTCGCCGTTCAGGGAATGAAGTCATTTTAGTTGGTACGCGCGGGGAAATCAGCTGTGACAGGACTCGGGATAAGCGCAGAAGAGCGAGCAGGCGCGTATCGCATTATTACCGCCTCATCTGTGTTCAGTAAATAAGTCTCTCATCTATGAAAACGAGCCGGGTGGCCGCCCGCCATATAAAGCGGAGTGTTACAGGAGCGCAAGGCGACGCCGAGCATGGCGGCATCTCCTCCTGTATCCTCCCTTACACCCTAATAGAGTGTAAGCTCTTCTACTCCTATATCCTCCCATATACCCAGGGGCAGACTGGGGCTAAAAAACGGCCCGGGACTTTTTGGGGCACACCGGCCCTGCTGCACAGTTCTTGGCCCGGTATAGTATCTTAATGTCACTATATATACACCTTATTTTCATTCCATAAGACACACCCAGGGTTTAAAGGACAAAAATAAGAAAGAAAATATTCTGAACCAAATGGTGTACTTAAATGCCCCCATTACAGGCAGTAAGGGGCAGAATCCCTCATTAAAGCAAGTGAGGGGCATCCACAGGCACGTTGCAGCATCTACCATTACAGGCAGTGGGGAGCATCCCACAGGGGCAGTGGGGAGCATCCCTCAGTGCAGCCAGTGGGGGGCATCCCTCAGTGCCGCCACCCCTCAGTACAGCCAGTGAGGCACCCCTCAGTACAGCCAGTGGAGCATCCCTCAGTGCAGCCACATAGGGGCATCCCTCAGTGTAGCCACATAGGGGCATCCCTCAGTGCCGCCACATAGGGGCATCCCTCAGTGCCGCCACATAGGGGCATCCCTCAGTGCCGCCACATAGGGGCATCCCTCAGTGCAGCCATCCCTCAGTACAGCCAATGAGCGGCATCCCCCCTCCCCCCACTGCGCCGTGCCACACCACTCACACATGCTTACCTGGTTGTATATGGTTCCTGATAGTCGGAGGGCCGGCCGGCCTGGCCCTGCTGCCACCCCAAGCAGTTCCTGGCTGTTGCGCGCTGGTCAGTAGGCGTGCCCCATATGGCCGGCGTACATTGTTTTCATTGGACGCCGGCCATATGGGGCACGCCCCCTAACCAGCGCGCAAAAGCCAGGAAGTGCCAGTAAGCATGTATGTGTGTGTTATTGTGTGTGTGAGTGACGGTGGTAGTGGCAGCAGCAGGAAGGGAAGGCCGCATCCCCATGGAAAAGATGCTGCCCCTCACCCTCCAGCATCTTTTCCACAGGGTTGCGGCCTTTCCCTGACGCCGGCCTACCGGGATTTTGCCCGGTATGCCCTATGGCCAGCCCGCCCCTACATGTACCCTAATAGAGTGTAAGCTCTTCTCCTTCTGTATCCTCCCTTATACCCTAATAGAGTGTAAGCTCTTCTCCTCCTGTATCCTCCCTTATACCCTAATAGAGTGTAAGCTCTTCTCCTCCTGTATCCTCCCTTATATCCTAATAGAGTGTAAGCTCTTCTCCTTCTGTATCCTCCCTTATACCCTAATAGAGTGTAAGCTCTTCTCCTTCTGTATCCTCCCCTATACCCTAATAGAGTGTAAGCTCTTCTCCTTCTGTATCCTCCCCTATACCCTAATAGAGTGTAAGCTCTTCTCCTTCTGTATCCTCCCTTATACCCTAATAGAGTGTAAGCTCCTCTCCTTCTGTATCCTCCCTTATACCCTAATAGAGTGTAAGCTCTTCTCCTCCTGTATCCTCCCTTATACCCTAATAGAGTGTAAGCTCTTCTCCTCCTGTATCCTACCTTATACCCTAATAGAGTGTAAGCTCTTCTCCTTCTGTATCCTCCCTTATACCCTACTAGAGTGTAAGCTCTTCTCCTTCTGTATCGTCCTTTATATCCTAATAGAGTGTAAGCTCTTCTCCTCCTGTATCCTCCCTTATACCCTAATAGAGTGTAAGCTCTTCTCCTCCTGTATCCTCCCTTATACCATAATAGAGTGTAAGCTCTTCTCCTCCTGTATCCTCCCTTATACCCTAATAGAGTGTAAGCTCTTCTCCTCCTGTATCTTCCCTTATACCCTAATAGAGTGTAAGCTCTTCTCCTTCTGTATCCTCCCTTATACCATAATAGAGTGTAAGCTCTTCTCCTCCTGTATCCTCCCTTATACCATAATAGAGTGTAAGCTCTTCTCCTCCTGTATCCTCCCTTATACCCTAATAGAGTGTAAGCTCTTCTCCTCCTGTATCCTCCCTTATACCATAATAGAGTGTAAGCTCTTCTCCTCCTGTATCCTCCCTTATACCCTAATAGATTGTAAACTCTTCTAATCCTGTATCCTCCCTTATACCCTAATAGAGTGTAAGCTCTTCTCCTCCTGTATCCTCCCTTGTACCCTAATAGAGTGTAAGCTCTTCTCCTCCTGTATCCTCCCTTGTACCCTAATAGAGTGTAAGCTCTTCTCCTCCTGTATCCTCCCTTATACCCTAATAGAGTGTAAGCTCCTCTCCTTCTGTATCCTCCCTTATACCCTAATAGAGTGTAAGCTCTTCTCCTCCTGTATCCTCCCTTATACACTAATAGAGTGTAAGCTCTTCTCCTTCTGTATCCTCCCTTATACCCTAATAGAGTGTAAGCTCTCCTCCTGTATCCTCCCTTATACACTAATAGAGTGTAAGCTCTTCTCCTTCTGTATCCTCCCTTGTACCCTAATAGATTAGGTTGCGTGAAATCAAGCACACTGATTGGCTGAGCGAGCTGCACTCGGTTTTAGCCGTGCATGTGCATTGGGAACACCAGGATGCCCCGCCTAAAAGGAACAATACTTGTGAAAGTGAAATTCCCGGGTGTTGTTCCTCTTTAAGGTACGGAAACAAATCGTGATATAATAATGAAATGGGAGGAGATTGTTTTTTTGCCGCGTCCGCCATCTTGCGCTTTTCTTGACCTCGCCTCATCGAGCGATGTGAGAGCTAAAGCTCATTAAGAGGCATACTCCAGTTTAATCTGTGTTACGGGCGCGCGGCGCGGCTGGTAAGGTCTGTGGTGGGATGCCGCAGAGATTGTGCCATCTGTCACCTCTGCCGCGCTCAGCGGACTGACGCTTATCATTACTGAAGAAAAAAACTCCCATCAAAAAAGTCTCTCATATATTAAAAGTAAAGCCACTAAAGCAGACCCGCTTTTTAAGACCCGCGATCTTAAAGCGGAACAAAACTCGATCACTTGCCTTTCCCAGTCTTTGATCCGTTGCCCCGGGGGCATCCCGAATTGGCTGTGTGAACCCCCCCCCCCCCGGTTCGCCCATTAAAACTCACCTCTCCTTAGTCCAACGGTGCATGCGCTGGCTCTTGTCCAATCAGAGCCGCGTGTTATATTTTTCAATGAACGGCTCACATTCAATAGGGAGCGCTAGCTGGCGTATTGTCCGCGTCCCCTGGCGGTGCACACTCCCACAGCAGCCTATCGGAATGTCTGGGGAGGGAGCGCACACAGCCCGAAGATACTGGGGATGCGGCCGCTTGCGCGCCCCATTTAAACCAATCAGAGCCGCCTGCCAATCGACATAGGCACGGCAAACGGCTCTGATTGGATGAGAGCTTGTGCATGCACCATCGGACTAGGATTTCCCACAGTGGGGCATCCCAGTTTGGGATAAAGTGGACTAAAACCTAGGATCTTGACTATCCTAAGTTTTGTTCCTTTCCTCTTTCCTAATCGGAGATGCCCCGCTGTGTGAAACCCCCCAGATCGCCGAGCGCTGCTCACCTCTTCCCGGTCTTACGGCGCATGTGCGGCCGCTCGTCCAATCAGAGTGCGCTGGTGGCCGCATCACTTTAACAGAGAGTGTGCCCACGCCGTCTATTCACAAATGCCTGGCCCTGCTAGAGGGATAGCGGGGATGCTGCTGCGGCTCACACTTGGACCGGGAAGAAAGGTAAGTGTATGGGGCATCCTGGGGGGTATCACACAGCGGGGCATCCCTGCTTTGGATGGGGGGAGGGAATTGATCAGCTCAGGAATCTTATAGATTCCCGGGCCGATCGTGCTGGGTTTTGGTCCAGGGTCGCGCTCTCTCTCTATGTCAATGAGGGTCGTCCTCTCATAATTCTCTCCACAAATACTGAAGCTCTTGCGAGACTCTGATAAGAGGCCGGGCAGAAACTTTAAACGTTTATGCTAATGAGCGTCTGCGGCACGCCAAGCAATTAACGCGCTTTGCCTTTTAGAACTCGCTCCTTATTAGAGTATAAATACCACTCAATTGACTTTGTGTCTTCACTCTCTTCATGTTATTGATGCAAAAAAAACTTCATGAGAAAACTTCATGAGAAAACCGTCCTGCACAGCTTGAAAGGAATTAAAAAGAGGCGTAAAGCCCAAAATGCTGATGAGCCGGCGGTTGGGGGTGAGGTGGGTGGGGGGGGGGTAAAAGGGGAGCTAATGGTCTGTATTACTTCCTTCCTAAAGTAAGCTTTCTTCATCATGAGGTCCTCAAGTGCTGAATCCTCGCAATGACCAGGGCGGTGCCCTGGGCAACGATAAAAGTGGGGCCCCGGTTTCTCAAATAATATACCCAGTTGTATTTATATACCCATTGCTTAATCATTGAACCGCCGCCTGGACATCCCCCCTTTCCCATGTTGAGACTGTTTAGGAAAATCGTCTCAGGAATAGGGACGACATTAAATACAGAGGGGGAGAGTGAGACAAGCAATGACCATAATTCTTTAACATGAGGTCATCGCGTGATGAATCCCGATATATACCCGATGCTTATTGATTGCCCCTCCCCCTGGACAGGCCCCCCATGTTGAGACTATTTAGTAAAGTCGTCTCAGGCATAGGGATGACATTCAATAGAGAGGGGGAGAGTGTGACAAGCGATGCCCATAATTCTTTGACATGAGGTCATCAAGTGCTGAATCCTCTGAACGATCAGGGCAATGCCCCGGGCAAGAATACGATGGGGGCCCAAGTTCTCAAATTATATACTTAGTCGTATTCAGCAAATATATATTTATATACCCGATGCTTATTTACCGCCCCTCCGCCTGGACAGGCCGCCCATGTTGAGACTGTTTAGGAACGTCATCTCAGGCATAGGGACGACATTAAATAGAGAGGGGGAGAGTGTGATGGATAGACAGGTACTAGGGACAGTGCGGAGGAATAATAGGTGTCTGCCCAGGAAAGCTGTTGCAGTTGATCTCTCTGGACCTAACACCTAACCCCGAACATATCCTCTGCCTCATAGACACCAAACTCCGAACCCTATCCTTTGCCCCATAGGCACCTAACCCTGAACCTATCCTCTTCCCCGACACCTAACCCCGAATCTATCCTCTGAACCGACGACACCTAACCCCGAATCTATCCTCTGCCTCATAGACACCTAACTTCGAAACCTATCGTTTGCCCCATAGGCACCTAACCCTGAACCTATCCTCTGCCCCGACAACTAACCCCGAATCTATCCTCTGCCCCGACGACGCCTAGCCCCAAACCTATCCTCTGCCCCGACGACACCTAACCCCGAACCTATCGTCTGCCCCGACGAAACCTAACCCCGAACCTATCCTCTGCCCCGACGACACCTAACCCCGAACCTATCGTCTGCCCCGACGAAACCTAACCCCGAACCTATCCTCTGCCCCAACGACACCTAACCCCGAACCTATCCTCTGCCCCAACGACACCTAACCCCAAACCTATCCTCTGCCTCAACGATACCTAACCCCAAACCTATCCTCTGCCCCAACGGCACCTAACCCCGAACCTATCCTCTGCCCCGACGACACCTAACCCCGAACCTATTCTCTGCCCCGACGACACCTAACACCGAACCTATCCTCTGCCCCGATGACACCTAACACCGAACCTATCCTCTGCCCCGACGACACCTAACCCCGAACCTATCCTCTGCCCCGACGACACCTAACCCCGAACCTATCCTCTGCCCCAACGACACCTAACCCAGGACCTATCCTCTGCCCCGACACCTAACGCCGAACCTATCCTCAGCCCCAACGACAGCTAACCCAGAACCTATCCTCTGCCCCGACGACACCTAACCCCGAACCTATCCTCTGCCCCAACGGCACCTAACCCCGAACCTATCCTCTGCCCCAACGACACCTAACCCAGGACCTATCCTCTGCCCCGACACCTAACGCCGAACCTATCCTCTGCCCCAACGACACCTAACCCAGAACCTATCCTCTGCCCCGACGACACCTAACCCCGAACCTATCCTCTGCCCCAACGGCACCTAACCCCGAACCTATCCTCTGCCCCAACGACACCTAACCCAGGACCTATCCTCTGCCCCGACGACACCTAACGCCGAACCTATCCTCTGCCCCGACGACACCTAACCCCGAAACTATCCTCTGCCCCAACGACACCTAACCCAGAACCTATCCTCTGCCCCAACGACACCTAACCCCCGAACCTATCCTCTGCCCCGACGACACCTAACCCTGAACCTATCCTCTGCCCCGACGACACCTAACCCCGAACCTATCCTCTGCCCCAACGACACCTAACCCCGAACCTATCCTGTGCCCCAACGACACCTAACCCTGAACCTATCCTCTGCCCCGACGACACCTAACCCCGAACCTATCCTCTGCCCCAACGACACCTAACCCTGAACCTATCCTCTGCCCCAACGACCCCGAACCTATCCTCTGCCCCAACGACACCTAACCCCGAACCTATCCTCTGCCCCGACGACACCTAACCCCGAACCTATCCTCTGCCCCAATGGCACCTAACCCCGAACCTATCCTCTGCCCCAACTGCACCTAACCCCGAACCTATCCTCTGCCCCAACAACACCTAACCCCGAACCTATCCTCTGCCCCAACGGCAACTAACCCGAACCTATCCTCTGCCCCAACGACACCTAACCCCGAACCTATCCTCTGCCCCGACGACACCTAACGCTGAACCTATCCTCTGCCCCAATGACACCTAACCCCGAACCTATCCTCTGCCCCAACGACACCTAACCCCGAACCTATCCTCTGCCCCAACGACACCTAACCCAGAACCTATCCTCTGCCCCAACGACACCTAACCCCGAACCTATCCTCTGCCCCAACGACACCTAACCCAGAACCTATCCACTGCCCCAACGACACCTAACCCCGAACCTATCCTCTGCCGCAACGACACCTAACCCTGAACCTATCCTCTGCCCAACGACACGTAACCCCGAACCTATCCTCTGCCCCAACGACACCTAACCCCGAACCTATCCTCTGCCGCAACGACACCTAACGCCGAACCTATCCTCTGCCGCAACGACACCTAACCCTGAACCTATCCTCTGCCGCAACGACACCTAACCCAGAACCTATCCTCTGCCCCAACGACACCTAACCCCGAACCTATCCTCTGCCCCAACGACACCTAACCCAGAACCTATCCTCTGCCCCAACGACACCTAACCCCGAACCTATCCTCTGCCGCAACGACACCTAACCCTGAACCTATCCTCTGCCCAACGACACCTAACCCCGAACCTATCCTCTGCCCCAACGACACCTAACCCCGAATCTATCCTCTGAACCGACGACACCTAACCCCGAATCTATCCTCTGCCTCATAGACACCTAACTTCGAAACCTATCGTTTGCCCCATAGGCACCTAACCCTGAACCTATCCTCTGCCCCGACAACTAACCCCGAATCTATCCTCTGCCCCGACGACGCCTAGCCCCAAACCTATCCTCTGCCCCGACGACACCTAACCCCGAACCTATCGTCTGCCCCGACGAAACCTAACCCCGAACCTATCCTCTGCCCCAACGACACCTAACCCCGAACCTATCCTCTGCCCCAACGACACCTAACCCCAAACCTATCCTCTGCCCCAACGATACCTAACCCCAAACCTATCCTCTGCCCCAGTGACACCTAACCTCGAACCTATCCTCTGCCCCGACGCACCTAACCCCGAAACTATCCTCTGCCCCGACGACACCTAACCCCGAACCTATTCTCTGCCCCGACGACACCTAACACCGAACCTATCCTCTGCCCCGATGACACCTAACCCCGAACCTATCCTCTGCCCCGACGACACCTAACCCCGAACCTATCCTCTGCCCCAACGGCACCTAACCCCGAACCTATCCTCTGCCCCAACGACACCTAACCCAGGACCTATCCTCTGCCCCAACGACACCTAACGCCGAACCTATCCTCTGCCCCAACGACACCTAACCCAGAACCTATCCTCTGCCCCAACGGCACCTAACCCAGAACCTATCCTCTGCCCCGACGACACCTAACCCCGAACCTATCCTCTGCCCCAACGGCACCTAACCCCGAACCTATCCTCTGCCCCAACGGCACCTAACCCCGAACCTATCCTCTGCCCTAACGACACCTAACCCAGGACCTATCCTCTGCCCCGACGACACCTAACGCCGAACCTATCCTCTGCCCCGACGACACCTAACCCCGAAACTATCCTCTGCCCCAACGACACCTAACCCAGAACCTATCCTCTGCCCCAACGACACCTAACCCCGAACCTATCCTCTGCCCCGACGACACCTAACCCTGAACCTATCCTCTGCCCCGACGACACCTAACCCCGAACCTATCCTCTGCCCCAACGACACCTAACCCCGAACCTATCCTCTGCCCCCACAACACCTAACCCTGAACCTATCCTCTGCCCCGACGACACCTAACCCCGAACCTATCCTCTGCCCCAACGACACCTAACCCTGAACCTATCCTCTGCCCCAACGACCCCGAACCTATCCTCTGCCCCAACGACACCTAACCCCGAACCTATCCTCTGCCCCGACGACACCTAACCCCGAACCTATCCTCTGCCCCAACGGCACCTAACCCCGAACCTATCTTCTGCCCCAACTGCACCTAACCCCGAACCTATCCTCTGCCCCAACGACACCTAACCCCGAACCTATCCTCTGCCCCAACGGCACCTAACCCGAACCTATCCTCTGCCCCAACGGCACCTAACCCCGAACCTATCCTCTGCCCCAACGACACCTAACCCCGAACCTATCCTCTGCCCCGACGACACCTAACGCTGAACCTATCCTCTGCCCCAATGACACCTAACCCCGAACCTATCCTCTGCCCCAACGACACCTAACCTAGAACCTATCCTCTGCCCCAACGACACCTAACCCCGAACCTATCCTCTGCCCCAACGACACCTAACCCCGAACCTATCCTCTGCCCCAACGACACCTAACCCAGAACCTATCCTCTGCCCCAACGACACCTAACCCTGAACCTATCCTCTGCCCAACGACACCTAACCCCGAACCTATCCTCTGCCCCAACGACACCTAACCCCGAACCTATCCTCTGCCCCGACGACACCTAACCCCGAACTTATCCTCTGCCCCAATGACACCTAACCCCGAACCTATCCTCTGCCCCAATGGCACCTAACCTCGAACCTATCCTCTGCCCCAATGACACGGCACCTATCCTCTGCCCCAACGACACCTAACCCCGAACCTATCCTCTGCCCCAACGACACCTAACCACGAACCTATCCTCTGCCCCAACGACACCTAACCCTGAACCTATCCTCTGCCCAACGACACCTAACCCCGAACCTATCCTCTGCCCCAACGACACCTAACCCCGAACCTATCCTCTGCCCCGACGACACCTAACCCCGAACTTATCCTCTGCCCCGACGACACCTAACCCCGAACCTATCCTCTGCCCCGACGACACCTAACCCTGAACTTATCCTCTGCCCCGACTACACCTAACCCCGAACCTATCCTCTGCCCCAACGACACCTAACCCCGAACCTATCCTCTGCCCCAACGACACCTAACCCCGAACCTATCCTCTGCCCCGACGACACCTAATCCCGAACCTATCCTCTGCCCCGACGACACCTAACCCCGAACCTATCCTCTGCCCCAACGACACCTAACCCCGAACCTATTCTTTGCCCCAACGACAACTAACCCCGAACCTATCCTTTGCCCCAATGATACCTAACCCCAAACCTATCCTTTGCCCCGACGACACCTAACCCCGAACCTATCCTCTGCCCCAACGACACCTAACCCCAAACCTATCCTCTGCCCCAACGACACCTAACCCCGAATCTATCCTCTGCCCCAACGGCACCTAACCCCGAACCTATCCTCTGCCCCAACGACACCTAACCCGAACCTATCCTTTGCCCCAATGACACCTAATCTCGAACCTATCCTCTGCCCCAACGACACCTAACCCCGAACCTATCCTCTGCCCCAACGACACCTAACCCCGAACCTATCCTTTGCCCCAATGACACCTAACCTCGAACCTATCCTCTGCCCCAACGACACCTAACCCCGAACCTATCCTCTGCCCCAACGACACCTAACCCCGAACCTATCCTCTGCCCCAACGACACCTAACCCCGAACCTATCCTTTGCCCCAATGACACCTAACCTCGAACCTATCCTCTGCCCCAACGACACCTAACCCCGAACCTATCCTCTGCCCCGACGACACCTAACGCTGAACCTATCCTCTGCCCCAATGACACCTAACCCCGAACCTATCCTCTGCCTCAATGACACCTAGCCCAGAACCTATCCTCTGCCCCAACGACACCTAACCCCGAACCTATCCTCTGCCCCAACGACACCTAACCCAGAACCTATCCTCTGCCCCAACGACACCTAACCCCGAACCTATCCTCTGCCCCAACGACATCTAACCTCGAACCTATTCTCTGCCCCAACGACACCTAACCCCAAACCTATCCTCTGCCCCAACGACACCTAACCCCGAACCTATCCTCTGCCCCAACGACACCTAACCCCGAACCTATCCTCTGCCCCAACGACACCTAACCCCAAACCTATCCTCTGCCCCAACAACACCTAACCCCGAACCTATCCTCTGCCCCAACGACACCTAACCCCGAACTTATTCTCTGCCCCGACGACACCTAACCCCGAACCTATCCTCTGCCCCAACGACACCTAACGCTGAACCTATCCTCTGCCCCAATGACACCTAACACCGAACCTATCCTCTGCCCCAACGGCACCTAACCTCGAACCTATCCTCTGCCCTAATGACACGGCACCTATCCTCTGCCCCAACGACACCTAACCCCGAACCTATCCTCTGCCCCAACGACACCTAACCCCGACCCTATCCTCTGCCCCAATGACACCTAACCCAGAACCTATCCTCTGCCCCAACGACACCTAACCCCAAACCTATCCTCTGCCCCAACGACACCTAACCCCGAACCTATCCTCTGCCCCAATGACACCTAACCCCGAACTTATCCTCTGCCCCAACGACACCTAACCCCGAACCTATCCTTTGCCCCAATGACACCTAACCCCAAACCTATCCTTTGCCCCGACGACACCTAACCCCGAACCTATCCTCTGCCCCAACGACACCTAACCCCAAACCTATCCTCTGCCCCAACGACACCTAACCCCGAACCTATCCTCTGCCCCAACGACACCTAACCCCGAACCTATCCTCTGCCCCAACGACACCTAACCCCGAACCTATCCTCTGCCCCAACGACAACTAACCCCGAACCTATCCTTTGCCCCAATGACACCTAACCCCAAACCTATCCTTTGCCCCGACGACACCTAACCCCGAACCTATCCTCTGCCCCAATGACACCTAACCCCAAACCTATCCTCTGCCCCAACGGCACCTAACCCCGAACCTATCCTCTGCCCCAACGGCACCTAACCCCAAACCTATCCTCTGCCCCAACGATACCTAACCCCAAACCTATCCTCTGCCCCAACGACACCAAACCCAGAATCTATCCTCTGCAACGACACCTAACCCCAAACCTATCCTCTGCCCCAACGGCACCTAACCCCGAACCTATCCTCTGCCCCGACGACACCTAATCCCGAACCTATCCTCTGCCCCAACGGCACCTAACCCCGAACCTATCCTCTGCCCCAACTGCACCTAACCCCGAACCTATCCTCTGCCCCAACGACACCTACCCCTGAACTTATCCTCTGCCCCGACGACACCTAACCCCGAAACTATCCTCTGCCCCAACGACACCTAACCCAGAACCTATCCTCTGCCCCAACGACACCTAACCCCGAACCTATCCTCTGCCCCGACGACACCTAACCCTGAACCTATCCTCTGCCCCGACGACACCTAACCCCGAACCTATCCTCTGCCCCAACGACACCTAACCCCGAACCTATCCTCTGCCCCCACAACACCTAACCCTGAACCTATCCTCTGCCCCGACGACACCTAACCCCGAACCTATCCTCTGCCCCAACGACACCTAACCCTGAACCTATCCTCTGCCCCAACGACCCCGAACCTATCCTCTGCCCCAACGACACCTAACCCCGAACCTATCCTCTGCCCCGACGACACCTAACCCCGAACCTATCCTCTGCCCCAACGGCCCCGAACCTATCTTCTGCCCCAACTGCACCTAACCCCGAACCTATCCTCTGCCCCAACGACACCTAACCCCGAACCTATCCTCTGCCCCAACGGCACCTAACCCGAACCTATCCTCTGCCCCAACGGCACCTAACCCCGAACCTATCCTCTGCCCCAACGACACCTAACCCCGAACCTATCCTCTGCCCCGACGACACCTAACGCTGAACCTATCCTCTGCCCCAATGACACCTAACCCCGAACCTATCCTCTGCCCCAACGACACCTAACCTAGAACCTATCCTCTGCCCCAACGACACCTAACCCCGAACCTATCCTCTGCCCCAACGACACCTAACCCCGAACCTATCCTCTGCCCCAACGACACCTAACCCAGAACCTATCCTCTGCCCCAACGACACCTAACCCTGAACCTATCCTCTGCCCAACGACACCTAACCCCGAACCTATCCTCTGCCCCAACGACACCTAACCCCGAACCTATCCTCTGCCCCGACGACACCTAACCCCGAACTTATCCTCTGCCCCAATGACACCTAACCCCGAACCTATCCTCTGCCCCAATGGCACCTAACCTCGAACCTATCCTCTGCCCCAATGACACGGCACCTATCCTCTGCCCCAACGACACCTAACCCCGAACCTATCCTCTGCCCCAACGACACCTAACCACGAACCTATCCTCTGCCCCAACGACACCTAACCCTGAACCTATCCTCTGCCCAACGACACCTAACCCCGAACCTATCCTCTGCCCCAACGACACCTAACCCCGAACCTATCCTCTGCCCCGACGACACCTAACCCCGAACTTATCCTCTGCCCCGACGACACCTAACCCCGAACCTATCCTCTGCCCCGACGACACCTAACCCTGAACTTATCCTCTGCCCCGACTACACCTAACCCCGAACCTATCCTCTGCCCCAACGACACCTAACCCCGAACCTATCCTCTGCCCCAACGACACCTAACCCCGAACCTATCCTCTGCCCCGACGACACCTAATCCCGAACCTATCCTCTGCCCCGACGACACCTAACCCCGAACCTATCCTCTGCCCCAACGACACCTAACCCCGAACCTATTCTTTGCCCCAACGACAACTAACCCCGAACCTATCCTTTGCCCCAATGATACCTAACCCCAAACCTATCCTTTGCCCCGACGACACCTAACCCCGAACCTATCCTCTGCCCCAACGACACCTAACCCCAAACCTATCCTCTGCCCCAACGACACCTAACCCCGAATCTATCCTCTGCCCCAACGGCACCTAACCCCGAACCTATCCTCTGCCCCAACGACACCTAACCCGAACCTATCCTTTGCCCCAATGACACCTAATCTCGAACCTATCCTCTGCCCCAACGACACCTAACCCCGAACCTATCCTCTGCCCCAACGACACCTAACCCCGAACCTATCCTTTGCCCCAATGACACCTAACCTCGAACCTATCCTCTGCCCCAACGACACCTAACCCCGAACCTATCCTCTGCCCCAACGACACCTAACCCCGAACCTATCCTCTGCCCCAACGACACCTAACCCCGAACCTATCCTTTGCCCCAATGACACCTAACCTCGAACCTATCCTCTGCCCCAACGACACCTAACCCCGAACCTATCCTCTGCCCCGACGACACCTAACGCTGAACCTATCCTCTGCCCCAATGACACCTAACCCCGAACCTATCCTCTGCCTCAATGACACCTAGCCCAGAACCTATCCTCTGCCCCAACGACACCTAACCCCGAACCTATCCTCTGCCCCAACGACACCTAACCCAGAACCTATCCTCTGCCCCAACGACACCTAACCCCGAACCTATCCTCTGCCCCAACGACATCTAACCTCGAACCTATTCTCTGCCCCAACGACACCTAACCCCAAACCTATCCTCTGCCCCAACGACACCTAACCCCGAACCTATCCTCTGCCCCAACGACACCTAACCCCGAACCTATCCTCTGCCCCAACGACACCTAACCCCAAACCTATCCTCTGCCCCAACAACACCTAACCCCGAACCTATCCTCTGCCCCAACGACACCTAACCCCGAACTTATTCTCTGCCCCGACGACACCTAACCCCGAACCTATCCTCTGCCCCAACGACACCTAACGCTGAACCTATCCTCTGCCTCAATGACACCTAACACCGAACCTATCCTCTGCCCCAACGGCACCTAACCTCGAACCTATCCTCTGCCCTAATGACACGGCACCTATCCTCTGCCCCAACGACACCTAACCCCGAACCTATCCTCTGCCCCAACGACACCTAACCCCGACCCTATCCTCTGCCCCAATGACACCTAACCCCGAACCTATCCTCTGCCCCAACGACACCTAACCCCAAACCTATCCTCTGCCCCAACGACACCTAACCCCGAACCTATCCTCTGCCCCAATGACACCTAACCCCGAACTTATCCTCTGCCCCAACGACACCTAACCCCGAACCTATCCTTTGCCCCAATGACACCTAACCCCAAACCTATCCTTTGCCCCGACGACACCTAACCCCGAACCTATCCTCTGCCCCAACGACACCTAACCCCAAACCTATCCTCTGCCCCAACGACACCTAACCCAACGACACCTAACCCTGAACCTATCCTCTGCCCAACGACACCTAACCCCGAACCTATCCTCTGCCCCAACGACACCTAACCCCAAACCTATCCTCTGCCCCAACGACACCTAACCCCGAACCTATCCTCTGCCCCGACACCTAACCCCGAACCTATCCTCTGCCCCGACGACACCTAACCTCGAACCTATCCTCTGCCCCAATGACACGGCACCTATCCTCTGCCCCAACGACACCTAACCCTGAACCTATCCTCTGCCCCAACGACACCTAACCCCGAACCTATCCTCTGCCCCAACGACACCTAACCCCGAACTTATCCTCTGCCCCGACGACACCTAACCCCGAACCTATCCTCTGCCCCGACGACACCTAACCCTGAACTTATCCTCTGCCCCGACGACACCTAACCCCGAACCTATCCTCTGCCCCAACGACACCTAACCCCAAACCTATCCTCTGCCCCGACGACACCTAACCCTGAACCTATCCTCTGCCCCAACGGCATCTAACCCCGAACCTATCCTCTGCCCCAACGGCATCTAACCCCGAACCTATCCTCTGCCCCAACGACACCTAACCCCGAACCTATCCTTTGCCCCAATGACACCTAACCTCGAACCTGTCCTCTGCCCCAACGACACCTCACCCCGAACCTATCCTCTGCCCCAACGACACCTAACCCCAAACCTATCCTCTGCCCCAACGGCACCTAACCCCGACCCTATCCTCTGCCCCAACGACACCTAACCCCGAACCTATCCTCTGCCCCAACGACACCTAACCCCGAACCTATCCTCTGCCCCGACGACACCTAACCCCGAACCTATCCTCTGCCCCAATGACACCTAACCCCGAACCTATCCTCTGCCCCAACGGTACCTAACCGCGAACCTATCCTCTGCCCCAACGACACCTAACCCCAAACCTATCCTCTGCCCCAACGACACCTAACCCTGAACCTATCCTTTGCCCCGACGACACCTAACCCCGAACCTATCCTCTGCCCCAACGACACCTAACCCCGAACCTATCCTCTGCCCCAACGACACCTAACCCCGAACCTATCCTCTGCCCCAACGACACCTAACCCCGAACCTATCCTCTGCCCCAACGACACCTAACCCCAAACCTATCCTCTGCCCCAATGACACCTAACCCCGAACCTATCCTTTGCCCCAATGACACCTAACCCCGAACCTATCCTCTGCCCCAACGACACCTAACCCCGAACCTATCCTCTGCCCCAACGACACCTAACCCTGAACCTATCCTTTGCCCCAATGACACCTAACGCTGAACCTATCCTCTGCCCCGACGCCATTGAATCTATATGTAAGATGGATTGAAGCAATCTTAACTAGGTGATAGTTTTTCCACAATTGTTAAAATATAGATGTTCCTCATCCTTAAATTGTATTGATGAATTAATATGTGAATAATTTTAACGTATTTAAAAAAAAAAAAAAAAAAAAAAAAGAAAAGAAAAAAGTAAAAAAAAAAGAAAATTAAAAAAAAAAAAAAAAAAAAAGAAGAAGAAGCGCACATCTAACTAATCCAATCCAGAAAACTTCATTGGCGCTGGGCCCCTCCGTCACTTTCCATTCGGAGCCCGGGGAAGCACCTGGGCCCGGCGCCATTCGCAGCTGCTGCCGTTAACATCAGTTTTTAATGGCGGCCACCGCGGGAGCTCGCCGTCGGGGGCCGCTTTACAGCCCGCGCGGCCCGGAGCCCGGGAAACAGCTTGCAGCAGGTTTTATATTACACGGAGGCAAAACGGCGGCGGCGGCGGCGGCGGCATCAGAGTGGATTAGTTTTATCAAATAGGGAATAAGCTGTTAATTAACTCCCCACTGTAGCAATCTTTTTTTTTTTTAATTTTTTTTTTTCCGCCCGGCAACTGTTATTAGCTTTAGATTAAACTGTTGAATTAATTTCCCACTTACTTACCATTTCCCAGACTTTTTAATTTACCTGGCAGCCGCTTTAATGGGAAATTGTATTAGTGCGCAGAAATTGTTTTTTAGGGGAAGGGTAAACAGTTTGCGATAATGTTTATTAAGTCGTTTTGTTTGAGCAAAAATATAATTGCGGTTTTAATTAGCGGCGGGTGCGCGGCGGTATTAGGAGGCAGATTACATTACCGCTTTCCTTTTCTTTTTTTTTTTTTAATTTGAGGAGTAACAATCAGTCAGGTAATCCCGGCGCTCGGGAGCCATCGAGAATTCAAAACGCCGTGGCGAGTGCCGCGCCCCCCACAGACGCCGGCTTCTGGACCTGATAAAAAAATAATAGTAATAATAATAATAATTAGAAGAATTAAAACGGGGGATGGAGCGTCTGCTGCGAGTAATGCGAGAAAATGGATCGACCGGTCATGTGACCCACAGGCAAGGCACTAGCGCTTTTTCCTTATGTGGTCATGTGACCCCAAGATCCAATGGCGCACCCTGACTTCCACCCTTACATTAAAGTGGAACAAACCCCCTGGCTGGCTCCCGGGGCGCTGCAAAACAGAGCAGCAGTTACAGGTAACAGGTGAGCAGAGACACATGCTGGGAACAGGTGAGCAGAGACACATGCTGGGAACAGGTGAGCAGAGACACTACCTGGTAACAGGTGAGCAGAGACACATGCTGGGAACAGGTGAGCAGAGATACATACTGGGAACAGGTGAGCAGAGATACATACTGGGAACAGGTGGGGAGAGACACGCTGGGAACAGGTGAGCAGAGACACTACCTGGGAACAGGTGAGCAGAGACACTACCTGGTAACAGGTGAGCAGAGACACTACCTGGGAACAGGTGAGCAGAGACACTACTTGGGAACAGGTGAGCAGAGACACATGCTGGGAACAGGTGAGCAGAGACACATGCTGGGAACAGGTGAGCAGAGACACATGCTGGGAACAGGTGAGCAGAGACACATGCTGAAAACAGGTGAGCAGAGACACATGCTGGGAACAGGTGAGCAGAGCCACATGCTGGGAACAGGTGGGGAGAGACACTACCTGGTAACAGGTGAGCAGAGACACATGGTGGGAACAGGTGAGCAGAGACACATGCTGGGAACAGGTGAGCAGAGACACATGCTGGAAACAGGTGAGCAGAGACACATGCTGGGAACAGGTGAGCAGAGACACTACCTGGGAACAGGTGAGCAGAGACACTACCTGGTAACAGGTGAGCAGAGACACATGCTGGGAACAGGTGAGCAGAGACACATGCTGGGAACAGGTGAGCAGAGACACATGCTGGGAACAGGTGAGCAGAGACACATGCTGGGAACAGGTGAGCAGAGACACATGCTGGGAACAGGTGAGCAGAGACACATGCTGGTAACAGGTGAGCAGACACACATGCTAGGGAACAGGTGGGGAGAGATACTACCTGGGAACAGGTGAGCAGAGACACTACCTGGGAACAGGTTAACAGAGACACATGCTGGTAACAGGTGAGCAGAGACACTACCTGGTAACAGGTGAGCAGAGACACTACTTGGGAACAGGTGAGCAGAGACACATGCTGGGAACAGGTGAGCAGAGACACATGCTGGGAACAGGTGAGCAGAGACACATGCTGGGAACATGTGAGCAGAGACACTACCTGGGAACAGGTGAGCAGAGACACATGCTGGGAACAGGTGAGCAGAGACACATGCTGGAAACAGGTGAGCAGAGACACTACTTGGGAACAGGTGAGCAGAGACACATGCTGGGAACAGGTGAGCAGAGACACGTGCTGGGAACAGGTGAGCAGAGACACATGCTGGTAACAGGTGAGCAGAGACACATGCTGGGAACAGGTGAGGAGAGACACATGCTGGGAACAGGTGAGCAGAGACACATGCTGGGAACAGGTGAGCAGAGACACATGCTGGTAACAGGTGAGCAGAGACACATGCTGGGAACAGGTGAGGAGAGACACATGCTGGGAACAGGTGAGCAGAGACACTACCTGGTAACAGGTGAGCAGAGACACATGCTGGTAACAGGTGAGCAGACACACATGCTGGTAACAGGTGAGCAGAGACACATGCTGGTAACAGGTGAGCAGAGACACTACCTGGTAACAGGTGAGCAGAGACACATGCTGGTAACAGGTGAGCAGAGACACATGCTGGTAACAGGTGAGCAGAGACACATGCTGGGAACAGGTGGGGAGAGACACATGCTGGTAACAGGTGAGCAGAGACACATGCTGGTAACAGGTGAGCAGAGACACATGCTGGTAACAGGTGAGCAGAGACACATGCTGGTAACAGGTGAGCAGAGACACATGCTGGGAACAGGTGGGGAGAGACACATGCTGGGAACAGGTGAGCAGAGACACATGCTGGGAACAGGTGAGCAGAGACACATGCTGGGAACAGGTGAGCAGAGACACATGCTGGGAACAGGTGAGCAGAGACACATGCTGGGAACAGGTGGGGAGAGATACTACCTGGGAACAGGTGAGCAGAGACACATGCTGGTAACAGGTGAGCAGAGACACATGCTGGGAACAGGTGAGCAGAGACACATGCTGGTAACAGGTGAGCAGAGACACATGCTGGGAACAGGTGGGGAGAGACACATGCTGGTAACAGGTGAGCAGAGACACATGCTGGTAACAGGTGAGCAGAGACACATGCTGGTAACAGGTGAGCAGAGACACATGCTGGGAACAGGTGGGGAGAGACACATGCTGGTAACAGGTGAGCAGAGACACATGCTGGGAACAGGTGAGCAGAGACACATGCTGGGAACAGGTGAGCAGAGACACATGCTGGGAACAGGTGAGCAGAGACACATGCTGGGAACAGGTGGGGAGAGATACTACCTGGGAACAGGTGAGCAGAGACACATGCTGGTAACAGGTGAGCAGAGACACTACCTGGTAACAGGTGAGCAGAGACACATGGTGGGAACAGGTGAGCAGAGACACTAAGGGTAACAGAGCCTGGACGAGAACCTGTGCATGTGTCGCGTGACTGGAAAAAGGTGAGTTTCAGAATATTTTCAATTCCAGGGCCGGCCGCATTAGCTTTAGTTCCACTTTAAGGTTTTAGTATTACTAAAATCGCAGCGCTGACCGATAAAGGGTTAAATTTGAAAAATCTGAGCGTCCGCATTTTATTTTTGATTTTGAGAATAAAATGATTTTATTATTCATTAATGTAAAAAATCTGTAAAATCGATGATTATCCCCCCCCCCACCACCACCTCGGGGGAAATTTGATCCCTTCCAAACAAGAAAACAAAACATAAAATAACGCTCAGCGGACGCTTTTCCAATTAATTCCTCTTTCCGATTTATGATTTTATTATTCCAGCAAAAAAAAAAATTAAAAAAAACATCCCGAGATGCGGCAACGCTGACGATCGGCGTCGGATTTTACGGCTTGTTTTTTTCTGGGAAAAACTCATTTTAAATATAATAGACGCAAACTACTAAAAAAAAAAAAGAAGGCGAAAAAAAAAAAAAGTGACGGCTCGGCTAAATTGCGTATTTAACGGCGCACTCGGAGGCGGTAATTCTTCTCCTTCTTAAAGCGAGAGCTCGCGCCGCATAAGAAACAAAGCGGCGTTAATAGAGAAATATGATTAACGGAAATCTGCCGACACGCAACATAAACTTTTTATTTTACTCTAAAATGGAAATTTCAGGAATTATATGTCGGCGCCGTTAAACAATTTCATATTTTTAATTCTCATTCAAGTTATTAAATGCGAAGATGTTTCCTTGTTGGGGGCGGAGCCTGATGAGATGAAGTTTGGACAAAGTTTCTAAAGTTTCCTACAACGGATGATGACGTTCTATAGGAAAACTGTATGCGTGCACAGGGCCGGGTTATAAGGGGGGCGCGCCCCCGGGGGTCCCCCACCACTTGTTCCACCAACCAGCCTAAAAGCATACCTACCAACTTTTCAGGGTGGGAAAGAGGGACATTTGTTAAAATAAGCCACATCCCTTAATTGAGGGATGGAAGAAGCCACGCCCCCTCATTGAGGGATGGATAGGAGATACATTGTAACAGTTACAACAACAGAAACACTTTGAATAGGCAAATGAATCATTTATTGCTGCAGATCTGCATGATGCACCTCAAAGAGGGACAATATGTAAATTAAGCCACACCCCTCACATTCATTGAGGAATGAAGTCACGCCCCCTCAGTGAGGGATGATGAATCCACGCCCCCTCATTGAGAGATGGATGAAGTCACGCCCCCTCAGTGAGGGATGATGAAGCCACACCCCCTCATTTAGGGATGATGAAGCCACGCTCCCTCATTGAGTGATGGATGAAGCCACGCCCTTTATTGAGGGATGGATGAAGCCACGCCCCCTCATTGAGGGATGGATAGGAGATACATTGTAACAGTTACAATAATAGAAACACTTTGAATAGACAAATGAATCATTTATTGCCGCAGATCAAACCTCAAAGAGGGACTATATGTAAATGAAGCCACGCCCCCTCGTTGAGGGATGGAAGAAGCCACGCCCACTCATTGAGGGATGGATAGGAAATAGGATGTAACAGTCACAACAGCTAAACACTTAAACAACAACAAATAAACACTTTGAATGAGCCTATGAATCATTTATTGCTGCAGATCTGCATGTTACACCTCAAAAAATAGCGAAGGAGAACAACGAGGGACAGGGGGACACAGACTTAAAAGAGGGACAGTCCCTCCAAATCAGGGACACTTGGGAGGTATGCTACACTCAAGCAGCCTAAAAGTGCCCCTGTCCCCCACTCCCACAGCACCCCCGACCCCTTACAATGACCATTCATCGCTGGTCCCCATTGATCTCTATGGGGTTTGGGGTCAAGTTTGGGCCCAGAAACTGAACCTTTCATTAACTCAGTGAAGCCAAACACCCACAGGATCGCTCAGCCCTAGTTGTCCCCAGGGGGCTGATTTGCCATAGGGAGACCCGGGACAATTCCCGGTGTGCCGCATGGTGGGGCCATTTGGGCTGCTGTATTTAACACCCACATCCTATCCCTGCTCCCTTAGTCTCCCTCTCAGCCCCCTATACCCAGCCCCACTGTGCCCACAAGCCAGGGAACCCCAGCACCCTGTACCCACACGCCGAGGAACCCCAGCCCCCTGTACCCAGCCACACTTTACCCACAAGCCAAGGAACCCCAGTCCCCTGTACCCAGCCCAACTGTACCCACAAGCCAAGGAACCCCAGCCCCCTGTACCCAGCCCCACTGTACCCACAAGCCAAGGAACCCCAGCCCCCTGTACCCAGCCCCACTGTACCCACAAGCCAAGGATCCCCAGCCCCCTGTACCCAGCCCCACTGTACCCACAAGCCAAGGAACCCCAGCCCCCTGTACCCAGCCCCACTGTACCCACAAGCCAAGGAACCCCAGTCCTCTGTACCCATCCCCACTGTACCCACAAGACAAGGAGCCCCAGCCCCCTGTACCCAGCCCCACTGTACCCACAAGCCAAGGAACCCCAGCCCCCTGTACCCAGCCCCACTGTACCCACAAGCCAAGAAACCCCAGTCCTCTGTACCCAGCCTCGCTGTACCCACAAGCCAAGGAACCCCAGCCCCTTTTACCCAGCCCCACTGTACCCACAAGCCAAGGAGCCCCAGCCCCCTGTACCCAGCCCCCCTGTACCCACACGCCAAGGAACCCCAGCCCCCTGTACACAGCCCCACTGTACCCACAAGCCAAGGAACCCCAGCCCCCTGTACCCAGCCCCACTGTACCCACAAGCCAAGGATCCCCAGCCCCCTGTACCCAGCCCCACTGTACCCACAAGCCAAGGAACCCCAGCCCCCTGTACCCAGCAGCCAAGGAACCCCAGCCCCCTCCCCATCCCTACTGTACCCACAAGACAAGGAACCCCAAGCCCTATATACCCAGCCCCACTGTATCCACAAGCCAAGGCACCCCAGCCCCCTGTACCCAGCCCCAGTGTACCCACAAGCCAAGGAACCCCAGCCCCCCACCCATCCCCACTGTACCCACAAGACAAGGAGCCCCAGCCCCCTGTACTCAGCCCAACTGTACCCACAAGCCAAGGAACCCCAGCCCCCTGTACCCAGCCCCACTGTACCCACAAGCCAAGGAACCCCAGCCCCCTGTACCCAGCCCCACTGTACCCACAAGCCAAGAAACCCCAGTCCTCTGTACCCAGCCTCGCTGTACCCACAAGCCAAGGAACCCCAGCCCCTTGTACCCAGCCCCACTGTACCCACAAGCCAAGGAGCCCCAGCCCCCTGTACCCAGCCCCACTGTACCCACAAGCCAAGGAATCCCAGTCCCCTACCCAGTCCCACTGTACCCACAAGCCATGGAACCCTAGCCCCATGTACCCAGCCCCACTGTACCCACAAGCCATGGAACCCCAGCCCCCTGTACCCAGCCCCACTGTACCCACAAGCCAAGGAACCCCAGCCCCCTGTACCCAGCCCCACTGTACCCACAAGCCAAGGAACCCCAGCCCCCTGTACCCAGCCCCACTGTACCCACAAGCCAAGAAACCCCAGTCCTCTGTACCCAGCCTCGCTGTACCCACAAGCCAAGGAACCCCAGCCCCTTGTACCCAGCCCCACTGTACCCACAAGCCAAGGAGCCCCAGCCCCCTGTACCCAGCCCCACTGTACCCAAAAGCCAAGGAATCCCAGTCCCCTACCCAGTCCCACTGTACCCACAAGCCATGGAACCCCAGCCCCATGTACCCAGCCCCACTGTACCCACAAGCCATGGAACCCCAGCCCCCTGTACCCAGCCCCACTGTACCCACAAGCCCCCAATGCTATAGCCCCAGCATAATGGTTGGGGAACCTCAGCAGGGATATCTAGGGCTGACCAGGGGCTGGTAAAATCCAGGGCTGGTTTTTGTCCCCAGTCCATCACTGGTTGTCCCGTTACTCTACTGTAAGTTTTTGGGCGTAATTTACATCTCTTTTTTCTTTTTATTATTTTCTGTTCCGTCTCATTCTATAATACAGGGTCGGCATCCCGCCCGTCATGAGGAACATAAAGGATAGGGACAGAGGGGGACGTTGTCCCTTTTCGGAGCATCTGGGAGCCAAAGACGATTATTTTACGCTTCTCAACTAAATAGATTTAACGCCGAAAACAATTACTGCACAATAGAAGGTTTAATTATCGCTGACCGCGGTGTGAAATTCCGCATCTGCCCACCGTGCCAATCGTGTTTGCCCTGCGGAGGGGGCCAGCGCCCGACCGCGAGGCCGTGAAGAAGGACAATGGGGTGTAAAGGCTTACATCCCCCACACCTCCAGCGTTCTTATCGGAACATGTTAAATGTGCACCTGACACATACCTTCCAACTGTCCCTGATTTGAGTCCATGTCCCCCTGTCCCTCGTTGTTCCCACTTGTCCCTCTTTGAGGTGTAACATGCAGATCTGCAGCAATAAATGATTCATTTCGCTATTCAAAGTGTTTCTTTTGTTGTAACTGTTACAATGTATCTCCTATCCATCCCTCAATGAGGCGGTGTGGCTTCATCTATCCCTCAATGAGGGGGCGTGGCATCATCTATCACTCAATGAGGGGCGTGGCTTCATCCAACTCTCAATGGGGGGTGTGGCTTCATTTACATACTGTCACTCTTTGAGGTTTAACATGCAGATCTACAGCAATAAATAATTCATTTGCCTATTAAAAGTGTTTCTATTGTTGTAACTGTTACAATGTATCTCCTATCCATCCCTCAATGAGGGGACGAGGCTTCATCTATCCCTCAGTGAGGGGGCGTGGCTTCATCCATCCCTCAATGAGGGGACGAGGCTTCATCTATCCCTCAATGAGGGGGCGTGGCTTCATCCATCCCTCAATGAGGGGACGAGGCTTCATCTATCCCTCAATGAGGTGGCATGGCTTAATCCATCCCTCAATGAAGGGGCGTGGTTTCATCCATCCCTCAATGAAGGGGCATGGCTTCATCCATCACTCAACGAGGAGGCGTGGCCTAATTTTACAATTGTCCCTCTTTCCCACCCTGCAAAGTTGGTATGTATGCCTTTACTGGTTTAAAGTAAAAGAGGGCCACAGATCACTAGGATATCTTTTAGAACTAGTATATGTTGATCTGTAACTTTTAAGCAAAGGGTGTGACTGAGCCCCAATTCTTCATCTCCCTTAGCAGTTGCACAGTAGGGATTAGCTGCACTGAGGCATGCAGGACATTTGTATGAGCCTGCAGGCGACCCCTTTACTGGTTAACAATAAAAGAGATCAATGGGGTATATTGTAGACCTAAAATATGTTGATGGGCACCATTTTAGTAACTGAGTCCCATTCCCTCATCCCCATAGCTAGGGATGAGCGAATCGATCCGGACGAACCCGGATTCGATCCGAATTTCAGGAAAAATTTGATTCGGATCGAATCCGAATTTCCCCGCGATTCGATCACTCGAAGTTTTCCTTTAACATCCATTCATTTACATTTACAGGCATTCTAAGATGGCGGACGGGACATGTCTGGACATCTATCCCGCGCCAGTGCAAGCTGGGGCAGTCACATGCAGCCTATCAGCAGCCAGCAAGCCCGGTGACGTCACACAGCGGTATTTAACGGCGGCCATCTTGCTTTTCCTCATTTCTCTATTGCATTCGTGAGAGACAGAACGCTGTGTAGCTGAGGGACAGACAGTTAGGCAGGGACAGACAGGGACAGACAGGGACAGGCTGGAGACAGGCAGGAGACAGACAGGAGACAGACAGGAGACAGACAGAAAGCCAGGGAAAGGTAGGAAAAACGGAGCTGGCTGACAGGGAGATTTTTTTTTTTTCATCCAGCCTTTGTTAGCGTTTTCAGGCTGCTTATAGTAACTAACTGTGCATATATACTGAACTGATCTTAAGTCTGCTGTGAGGCATCCCATTCTGTGACTAAAGCAGCCTCTGTTTAAGACCATATAAGCATTTGCTCTTATCATATTTGAAATTAGCCTGATAAAGACACTTTTGCTGGGCAAAGCACTACTGGACCCTGCCAGGTCCATTCCTGCCCAGGGCATCCCATTCTGTGACTACAGCAGCCTCTGTTTAAGACCATATAAGCATTTGCTCTTATCATATTTGAAATTAGCCTGATAAAGACACTTTTGCTGGGCAAAGCACTACTGGACCCTGCCAGGTCCATTCCTGCCCAGGGCATCCCATTCTGTGACTAAAGCAGCCTCTGTTTAAGACCATATAAGCATTTGCTCTTATCATATTTGAAATTAGGCCTGATAAAGACACTTTTGCTGGGCAAAGCACTACTGTACCCTGCCAGGTCCATTCCTGCCCAGGGCATCCCATTCTGTGACTAAAGCAGCCTCTGTTTAAGACCATATAAGCATTTGCTCTTATCATATTTGAAATTAGGCCTGATAAAGACACTTTTGCTGGGCAAAGCACTACTGTACCCTGCCAGGTCCATTCCTGCCCAGGGCATCCCATTCTGTGACTAAAGCAGCCTCTGTTTAAGACCATATAAGCATTTGCTCTTATCATATTTGAAATTAGCCTGATAAAGACACTTTTGCTGGGCAAAGCACTACTGTACCCTGCCAGGTCCATTCCTGCCCAGGGCATCCTATTCTGTGACTAAAGCAGCCTCTGTTTAAGACCATATAAGCATTTGCTCTTATCATATTTGAAATTAGCCTGATAAAGACACTTTTGCTGGGCAAAGCACTACTGTACCCTGCCAGGTCCATTCCTGCCCAGGGCATCCCATTCTGTGACTAAAGCAGCCTCTGTTTAAGACCATATAAGCATTTGCTCTTATCATATTTGAAATTAGGCCTGATAAAGACACTTTTGCTGGGCAAAGCACTACTGTACCCTGCCAGGTCCATTCCTGCCCAGGGCATCCCATTCTGTGACTAAAGCAGCCTCTGTTTAAGACCATATAAGCATTTGCTCTTATCATATTTGAAATTAGGCCTGATAAAGACACTTTTGCTGGGCAAAGCACTACTGGACCCTGCCAGGTCCATTCCTGTTGGGGCATCCCATTCTGTGACTAAAGCAGCCTCTGTTTAAGACCATATAAGCATTTGCTCTTATCATATTTGAAATTAGGCCTGATAAAGACACTTTTGCTGGGCAAAGCACTACTGGACCCTGCCAGGTCCATTCCTGCCCAGGGCATCCCATTCTGTGACTAAAGCAGCCTCTGTTTAAGACCATATAAGCATTTGCTCTTATCATATTTGAAATTAGGCCTGATAAAGACACTTTTGCTGGCCAAAGCACTACTGGACCCTGCCAGGTCCATTCCTGCCCAGGGCATCCCATTCTGTGACTAAAGCAGCCTCTGTTTAAGACCATATAAGCATTTGCTCTTATCATATTTGAAATTAGGCCTGATAAAGACACTTTTGCTGGGCAAAGCACTACTGGACCCTGCCAGGTCCATTCCTGCCCAGGGCATCCCATTCTGTGACTAAAGCAGCCTCTGTTTAAGACCATATAAGCATTTGCTCTTATCATATTTGAAATTAGGCCTGATAAAGACACTTTTGCTGGGCAAAGCACTACTGGACCCTGCCAGGTCCATTCCTGCCCAGGGCATCCCATTCTGTGACTAAAGCAGCCTCTGTTTAAGACCATATAAGCATTTGCTCTTATCATATTTGAAATTAGGCCTGATAAAGACACTTTTGCTGGGCAAAGCACTACTGTACCCTGCCAGGTCCATTCCTGCCCAGGGCATCCCATTCTGTGACTAAAGCAGCCTCTGTTTAAGACCATATAAGCATTTGCTCTTATCATATTTGAAATTAGCCTGATAAAGACACTTTTGCTGGGCAAAGCACTACTGTACCCTGCCAGGTCCATTCCTGCCCAGGGCATCCCATTCTGTGACTAAAGCAGCCTCTGTTTAAGACCATATAAGCATTTGCTCTTATCATATTTGAAATTAGGCCTGATAAAGACACTTTTGCTGGGCAAAGCACTACTGGACCCTGCCAGGTCCATTCCTGCCCAAGGCATCCCATTCTGTGACTAAAGCAGCCTCTGTTTAAGACCATATAAGCATTTGCTCTTATCATATTTGAAATTAGCCTGATAAAGACACTTTTGCTGGGCAAAGCACTACTGGACCCTGCCAGGTCGATTCCTGTTGGGGCATCCCATTCTGTGACTACAGCAGCCTCTGTTTAAGACCATATAAGCATTTGCTCTTATCATATTTGAAATTAGGCCTGATAAAGACACTTTTGCTGGGCAAAGCACTACTGGACCCTGCCAGGTCCATTCCTGCCCAGGGCATCCCATTCTGTGACTAAAGCAGCCTCTGTTTAAGACCATATAAGCATTTGCTCTTATCATATTTGAAATTAGGCCTGATAAAGACACTTTTGCTGGGCAAAGCACTACTGTACCCTGCCAGGTCCATTCCTGCCCAGGGCATCCCATTCTGTGACTAAAGCAGCCTCTGTTTAAGACCATATAAGCATTTGCTCTTATCATATTTGAAATTAGGCCTGATAAAGACACTTTTGCTGGGCAAAGCACTACTGTACCCTGCCAGGTCCATTCCTGCCCAGGGCATCCCATTCTGTAACTAAAGCAGCCTCTGTTTAAGACCATATAAGCATTTGCTCTTATCATATTTGAAATTAGGCCTGATAAAGACACTTTTGCTGGGCAAAGCACTACTGTACCCTGCCAGGTCCATTCCTGCCCAGGGCATCCCATTCTGTGACTAAAGCAGCCTCTGTTTAAGACCATATAAGCATTTGCTCTTATCATATTTGAAATTAGGCCTGATAAAGACACTTTTGCTGGGCAAAGCACTACTGTACCCTGCCAGGTCCATTCCTGCCCAGGGCATCCCATTCTGTGACTAAAGCAGCCTCTGTATAAGACCATATAAGCATTTGCTCTTATCATATTTGAAATTAGGCCTGATAAAGACACTTTTGCTGGGCAAAGCACTACTGGACCCTGCCAGGTCGATTCCTGTTGGGGCATCCCATTCTGTGACTAAAGCAGCCTCTGTTTAAGACCATATAAGCATTTGCTCTTATCATATTTGAAATTAGGCCTGATAAAGACACTTTTGCTGGGCAAAGCACTACTGGACCCTGCCAGGTCCATTCCTGCCCAGGGCATCCCATTCTGTGACTAAAGCAGCCTCTGTTTAAGACCATATAAGCATTTGCTCTTATCATATTTGAAATTAGGCCTGATAAAGACACTTTTGCTGGGCAAAGCACTACTGGACCCTGCCAGGTCCATTCCTGCCCAGGGCATCCCATTCTGTGACTAAAGCAGCCTCTGTTTAAGACCATATAAGCATTTGCTCTTATCATATTTGAAATTAGGCCTGATAAAGACACTTTTGCTGGGCAAAGCACTACTGGACCCTGCCAGGTCCATTCCTGCCCAGGGCATCCCATTCTGTGACTAAAGCAGCCTCTGTTTAAGACCATATAAGCATTTGCTCTTATCATATTTGAAATTAGCCTGATAAAGACACTTTTGCTGGGCAAAGCACTACTGGACCCTGCCAGGTCCATTCCTGCCCAGGGCATCCCATTCTGTGACTAAAGCAGCCTCTGTTTAAGACCATATAAGCATTTGCTCTTATCATATTTGAAATTAGCCTGATAAAGACACTTTTGCTGGGCAAAGCACTACTGTACCCTGCCAGGTCCATTCCTGCCCAGGGCATCCCATTCTGTGACTAAAGCAGCCTCTGTTTAAGACCATATAAGCATTTGCTCTTATCATATTTGAAATTAGGCCTGATAAAGACACTTTTGCTGGGCAAAGCACTACTGGACCCTGCCAGGTCCATTCCTGCCCAGGGCATCCCATTCTGTGACTAAAGCAGCCTCTGTTTAAGACCATATAAGCATTTGCTCTTATCATATTTGAAATTAGGCCTGATAAAGACACTTTTGCTGGGCAAAGCACTACTGGACCCTGCCAGGTCCATTCCTGCCCAGGGCATCCCATTCTGTGACTAAAGCAGCCTCTGTTTAAGACCATATAAGCATTTGCTCTTATCATATTTGAAATTAGGCCTGATAAAGACACTTTTGCTGGGCAAAGCACTACTGGACCCTGCCAGGTCCATTCCTGCCCAGGGCATCCCATTATGTGACTAAAGCAGCCTCTGTTTAAGACCATATAAGCATTTGCTCTTATCATATTTGAAATCAGGCCTGATAAAGACACTTTTGCTGGGCAAAGCACTACTGGACCCTGCCAGGTCGATTCCTGTTGGGGCATCCCATTCTGTGACTAAAGCAGCCTCTGTTTAAGACCATATAAGCATTTGCTCTTATCATATTTGAAATTAGGCCTGATAAAGACACTTTTGCTGGGCAAAGCACTACTGGACCCTGCCAGGTCCATTCCTGCCCAGGGCATCCCATTCTGTGACTAAAGCAGCCTCTGTTTAAGACCATATAAGCATTTGCTCTTATCATATTTGAAATTAGGCCTGATAAAGACACTTTTGCTGGGCAAAGCACTACTGGACCCTGCCAGGTCCATTCCTGCCCAGGGCATCCCATTCTGTGACTAAAGCAGCCTCTGTTTAAGACCATATAAGCATTTGCTCTTATCATATTTGAAATTAGCCTGATAAAGACACTTTTGCTGGGCAAAGCACTACTGGACCCTGCCAGGTCGATTCCTGTTGGGGCATCCCATTCTGTGACTACAGCAGCCTCTGTTTAAGACCATATAAGCATTTGCTCTTATCATATTTGAAATTAGCCTGATAAAGACACTTTTGCTGGGCAAAGCACTACTGGACCCTGCCAGGTCCATTCCTGCCCAGGGCATCCCATTCTGTGACTAAAGCAGCCTCTGTTTAAGACCATATAAGCATTTGCTCTTATCATATTTGAAATTAGGCCTGATAAAGACACTTTTGCTGGGCAAAGCACTACTGGACCCTGCCAGGTCCATTCCTGCCCAGGGCATCCCATTCTGTGACTAAAGCAGCCTCTGTTTAAGACCATATAAGCATTTGCTCTTATCATATTTGAAATTAGGCCTGATAAAGACACTTTTGCTGGGCAAAGCACTACTGGACCCTGCCAGGTCCATTCCTGCCCAGGGCATCCCATTCTGTGACTAAAGCAGCCTCTGTTTAAGACCATATAAGCATTTGCTCTTATCATATTTGAAATTAGCCTGATAAAGACACTTTTGCTGGGCAAAGCACTACTGGACCCTGCCAGGTCCATTCCTGCCCAGGGCATCCCATTCTGTGACTAAAGCAGCCTCTGTTTAAGACCATATAAGCATTTGCTCTTATCATATTTGAAATTAGCCTGATAAAGACACTTTTGCTGGGCAAAGCACTACTGGACCCTGCCAGGTCCATTCCTGCCCAGGGCATCCCATTCTGTGACTAAAGCAGCCTCTGTTTAAGACCATATAAGCATTTGCTCTTATCATATTTGAAATTAGCCTGATAAAGACACTTTTGCTGGGCAAAGCACTACTGGACCCTGCCAGGTCCATTCCTGCCCAGGGCATCCCATTCTGTGACTAAAGCAGCCTCTGTTTAAGACCATATAAGCATTTGCTCTTATCATATTTGAAATTAGCCTGATAAAGACACTTTTGCTGGGCAAAGCACTACTGTACCCTGCCAGGTCCATTCCTGCCCAGGGCATCCCATTCTGTGACTAAAGCAGCCTCTGTTTAAGACCATATAAGCATTTGCTCTTATATTTGAAATTAGCCTGATAAAGACACTTTTGCTGGGCAAAGCACTACTGGACCCTGCCAGGTCGATTCCTGTTGGGGCATCCCATTCTGTGACTACAGCAGCCTCTGTTTAAGACCATATAAGCATTTGCTCTTATCATATTTGAAATTAGCCTGATAAAGACACTTTTGCTGGGCAAAGCACTACTGTACCCTGCCAGGTCCATTCCTGCCCAGGGCATCCCATTCTGTGACTACAGCAGCCTCTGTTTAAGACCATATAAGCATTTGCTCTTATTATATTTATATTATAAGACACTTTTGCTGGGCATAGGCTTACTGCTGCCTGCCAGGTGCACTTCTGTTGAGGCATCCCATTCTGTAACATAGCATACCCCTCTTTATTTACACTAAGCAGCTCTCTTATTTACACTAAGCAGGCCTGTTGGAGGCTGAGTGTTACTGCTCACTTTTGGTGTGCATTATATTCTGTTTCATATAGACCCACCGCTGCCCGGGGTTTTTTTAAATATCACCTACTACCACGCCAGTTAGACTATGTCGGGCAGACAAGTGCCTGGAAGTGAAAAGAGGAGTGGCAGAGGCCAAGATTCCGCAGGCAGAGCTCGCATCAGACTGGGGGCCAGTAGCAGCAGGAGTCACGCTGAGAGACCTAATCTGCCAGTATCTGCTAGCGGTCGGGTCTCCACCAGTAACGCATCTGCCGTGGTAGATTGGCTGACGCGCTCATCAACAACATCATCACAACTTACATCTGAGACCCCCAGTCTAGGGTCGGTAGGTTCCTCTGACACAACCCTGAGTTGGCATGCCCCGAGAGCAGTCCCTGTCCTCCCATTGCCTCTGTCCTACGCCGTTCCCTCCCCCAGCGACGTATCCTATGCTTTGGGTTCAGCTCCACTCTTTAGTGAGGAGGACGATCAGATACAGGAGGACAGTCAGCAGCTACTGCCCAGCCAAGAAATGGAGGTGGCTTCTTTAGCTAGGCAGACAAATAGTGATGGGTGGGTGCTGCGAGCGTTCCAGCTCCTGCGCCAGACACTGTTGACGAATCCACGAACATCAGTGACGTACAGCCACAACTCGGTGATGATGATGATGATGACGATGAAGCCGATCGCACTTGGGAGCCGGGTGATGAAGGGGCTTCATCGTCATCATCAGGAGAAGAGGGGCGCAGGTTGCCCCGGAGTCAGCAGCTGAGGCAGCAAGGTGGTAGCAGTCAGCATGGGGGCACAATTCCAAAGGCTGGAGCCGGCCGGGGCCGGGGCCGGGGTAGAGCACCTGCTGTGCGGCAGTCTACCTTATCGGGAGGTAGTGGAGCAGGGGTTCCTGGAGTTGGCAACAGCAGCAGTGAATCAGTGAGGCCAGGGGGTGGGAAAAGTAGCTACTCGGCAGTGTGGCAGTTTTTCCTGAGGCATCCGCAGGAGGGTAACATGGCCACATGCAAGATATGTAGGCAAAAGGTGAAGCGTGGCCAGGGTCCAAATGTTGGCACCACGGCCCTGCGTCAACATATGATGCGTCACCATAAAACGACCTGGGAGAACCGAGGCTCCCAAGGGGTGGTCCAGTCTGCTTCCTCACCAAGTGAGCTCCCAATTTCTGCCAGCCAAGGCTCCAGCACCTCAGCCGAAGGCAGCTGTGCGTCATACCCATCCTCTGTCGCTCCTGCTCCTCCTCCTCCTCCTCCAAGTCATGCATCCCGCCAGCAATCCATCAGCGAAGCCATGTCCAAGAGACAGCAGTATGCGCCCACTCATCCTACGGCGCAGAAGCTGAATGTGCTCCTGTCCAAGTTGCTGGTGCTGCAGTCGCTCCCTTTTCAGGTGGTGGAATCTGCACCTTTCAGAGAACTGATGGCTTGTGCCGAGCCGAGGTGGAGAGTCCCAAGCCGTCATTTCTTTGCCAAGAAGGCAGTACCAGCGCTGCACACTTTTGTTGAACAGAAGGTGGGCCAGTCCTTGAGCCTGTCGGTGTGTAGCAAAATACATGGCAGCGCCGACATCTGGAGCTGTAACTACGGTCAGGGGCAGTACATGTCGTTTACGGCCCACTGGGTGAATGTGGTCCCTTTGCAGCAGCAACTTGGACAGGTCACGCCGCTTCGGCCTCCGCGCTCTCTGCCCATTGGGCCTGTGACACCGTGCGACTCGGCCTCCTCATCCTCCGCCATCTCCTCACCCTCCACTGTAGGCTCAAGTCTCAGTGCCCCTCCAGTCTACCATGTGTGCAGGGCACGGAGGTGTCACGCAGTGCTTCACATGGTTTGTCTTGGCGAACGGAGTCACACAGGGGAGGAACTGCTTAAATGTATTCATCAGGAAATCCAAACATGGCTTACTCCGAGAAAACTTAAAATGGGAATCATGGTTACCGACAATGGGAAGAACATTTTGTCTGCGCTGCGCCAAGGAAGCCTGACCCATGCCCCCTGCATGGCTCACGTCTTCAATCTGGTTGTCAAGCGGTTTCTGAAGTGTTCCCCCCATCTGCAAGACATCCTAACAACTTCAAGGAAACTTTGCATGCACTTCAGCCACTCCTACACCGCCAAACACACCCTTCTTGAGCTACAGCGTCAGAATGGTATCCCCCAACATAGTCTGATTTGCGATGTTTCCACCCGTTGGAATTCCACCCTTCACATGTTGGACCGATTATATGAACAGAGAAAAGCCATCACGGATTTCCTGATGATCCAAGCAGATAGGGGGACTCCCCTGTGTAACTTCAATGTCAACCAGTGGCAGCTCATACGTGACACCTGCCGTTTGCTCAGGCCCTTTGAGGATGCCACTTTATTTGTCAGTCGGCAGGATTACGGGATGAACGACGTGATTCCACTGCTTCATGTACTACAGCACATGTTGGAAACCATGGCTGGTCAGGGCACTGGAGACATGGCGTTTACATCTTACGGCCACAGGAACCCCGCTGGAGCTGAACTGGAGGAGGAGGAAGAGGAGGAGGAGGAGTTGCCCAGCGAAACACAGTTTAGGCTTGGCGAAATGGCTGGTTTATCTAGTCAGCGGACAGGAGAGGAGGAGCAGGAGCAGCCAGAGGAGCTAGAGGTTTTTGAGGAAGGCGAGACAGAGGACCCGGGCACACCGTGGCAGTATGCAGTGGAGATGGAGACAGGTAGTCCATCCGAGTCACTTGCGCAAATGGCACGAAGCATGCTCACGTGCTTGCGTAGTGACCCCAGAATTGTTTCCATCTGTCGGCGGGATGACTTCTGGCTGTCCACCTTATTGGACCCTCGCTTCCGGCACAAAATGGGGGCATTTTTTAAACCCACCGAGAGGGAGGACAAACTCAACTACTACAAAGACATTCTACGTAGGCAGTTGGCCGATGCCTATCTGCGCCATGGTCCATACTCTCGCAGGTCTGACTCGAGGGGACCTCTGCGCTCACCTTCCACTGCCATGGCCGCTGGGGGGGTTGGCAGCAGCAGCAGCAGAAGCTCCATCAGCAGCAGCAGCCTCAGTCTTCAGTCGCTAATGAGTAGCTTTCTACACCCGCATAGTGAGGCTACTCATGAGCAGCAGGAAGACCTGGAGCAGGACCTGAACCAGCAGGTCATGTCATACTTTGACATGACCATGCCAACACACCTTGAGGATCCGCTGGACTTCTGGGCAGCCAAACTTGATTTGTGGCTGCAACTAGCAGAGTTTGCCCTGGAAAAGCTGTCCTGCCCGGCAAGTAGCGTGCCATCTGAGCGGGTGTTTAGTGCGGCGGGGGCCATAGTTACGGCGAGGAGAACTCGTCTGTCAACTAAAAATGTGGAGAGACTCACCTTTGTCAAAATGAATCAGGGATGGATCAGCCAGGATTTCCACCCACCAATGCCTGATGCATGCGACTAGATTCAGCATGGTGCCACGTTTTACACTTTCCAAATGGTGCAAAACATATTTATGTCTTTAGGCCATTTTTTGGGCTCCTGCTGCTGCTACTGTCAACTCCTGCCAACTCCAGGGTGTGATTCATCCAATTTTTGGGCTCCTGAAGCCAACTCCAGTGTATATTTGGGCTCCTGCTGCTGCTGCTGCCAACTTCTGCCAACTCCAGGGTGTGATTCATCCAATTTTTGGGCTCCTCAAGCCAACTCCAGTGTATATTTGGGCTCCTGCTGCTGCTACTGTCAACTCCTGCCAACTCCAGGGTGTGATTCATCCAATTTTTGGGCTCCTGAAGCCAACTCCAGTGTATATTTGGGCTCCTGCTGCTGCTACTGTCAACTCCTGCCAACTCCAGGGTGTGATTCATCCAATTTTTGGGCTCCTGAAGCCAACTCCAGTGTATATTTGGGCTCCTGCTGCTGCTGCTGCCAACTTCTGCCAACTCCAGGGTGTGATTCATCCAATTTTTGGGCTCCTGAAGCCAACCCCAGGGTCTCTTTAAAGTAATGTTTGGGCTCCTGCTGCTGCTGCTGCTGTCAACTCCTGCCAACTCCAGGGTGTGATTCATCCAATTTTTGGGCTCCTGAAGCCAACTCCAGTGTATATTTGGGCTCCTGCTGCTGCTACTGTCAACTCCTGCCAACTCCAGGGTGTGATTCATCCAATTTTTGGGCTCCTGAGGCCAACTCCAGTGTATATTTGGGCTCCTGCTGCTGCTGCTGTCAACTCCTGCCAACTCCAGGGTGTGATTCATCCAATTTTTGGGCTCCTGAAGCCAACTCCAGTGTATATTTGGGCTCCTGCTGCTGCTACTGTCAACTCCTGCCAACTCCAGGGTGTGATACATCCAATTTTTGGGCTCCTGAAGCCAACTCCAGTGTATATTTGGGCTCCTGCTGCTGCTACTGTCAACTCCTGCCAACTCCAGGGTGTGATTCATCCAATTTTTGGGCTCCTGAAGCCAACTCCAGTGTATATTTGGGCTCCTGCTGCTGCTACTGTCAACTCCTGCCAACTCCAGGGTGTGATTCATCCAATTTTTGGGCTCCTGAAGCCAACTCCAGTGTATATTTGGGCTCCTGCTGCTGCTACTGTCAACTCCTGCCAACTCCAGGGTGTGATTCATCCAATTTTTGGGCTCCTGAAGCCAACTCCAGTGTATATTTGGGCTCCTGCTGCCCCTGCTGTCAACTCCTGCCAACTCCAGGGTGTGATTCATCCAATTTTTGGGCTCCTGAAGCCAACTCCAGTGTATATTTGGGCTCCTGCTGCTGCTGCTGCCAACTTCTGCCAACTCCAGGGTGTGATTCATCCAATTTTTGGGCTCCTGAAGCCAACCCCAGGGTCTCTTTAAAGTAATGTTTGGGCTCCTGCTGCTGCTGCTGTCAACTCCTGCCAACTCCAGGGTGTGATTCATCCAATTTTTGGGCTCCTGAAGCCAACTCCAGTGTATATTTGGGCTCCTGCTGCTGCTACTGTCAACTCCTGCCAACTCCAGGGTGTGATTCATCCAATTTTTGGGCTCCTGAGGCCAACTCCAGTGTATATTTGGGCTCCTGCTGCTGCTGCTGTCAACTCCTGCCAACTCCAGGGTGTGATTCATCCAATTTTTGGGCTCCTGAAGCCAACTCCAGTGTATATTTGGGCTCCTGCTGCTGCTACTGTCAACTCCTGCCAACTCCAGGGTGTGATTCATCCAATTTTTGGGCTCCTGAAGCCAACTCCAGTGTATATTTGGGCTCCTGCTGCTGCTACTGTCAACTCCTGCCAACTCCAGGGTGTGATTCATCCAATTTTTGGGCTCCTGAAGCCAACTCCAGTGTATATTTGGGCTCCTGCTGCTGCTGCTGCCAACTTCTGCCAACTCCAGGGTGTGATTCATCCAATTTTTGGGCTCCTGAGGCCAACTCCAGTGTATATTTGGGCTCCTTCTGCCCCTCATAGTGATGCCACTTCAACTCTCTGCAATTGTGCCGCTCTGCGATTCTATTAGCGATGCCTCTGATCTGCATGTGATATTTCTTCAAAGTATTATTTAACTAACCCAGCACGCATCCTGTGCGTGTTACAGCAAGGCTGAATGGTTTACAACCCTATTGAGGCTCTAGGAGGCTCAGAAATAGCCGTTTTTAATAGCGGTTCGTCGCGAATTTATTCGGGTCGAAACGATTTTTGTCGGAAAATTCGGCGAATCAGTCGAATCGAATTTTTCAAAAGTTCGCTCATCTCTACCCATAGCAGTTGGGATGGGATGCACTGAAGCCTGCAGGATATTTGGTGGAGGATGCGGGCGATCCCCTTTAGCGGTTTACAATAAAAGAGGACCACAGATTGCTAGGGAATATTTTAGACCTACAGTATGTTTATGATGAGTAACTTTTTAATAAAGGGTGTGACTGAGCCCCATCCCCCAGCAGTGGCGCAGTAGAGATGAGATACATTGAAACATGCAGGGAATTTGGTGGAGGATGCAAGCATCCCTTTACAATAAAAAAGAGCAATGTGGTTTATATAAAGTGGACCAAAACCTACGCTTATCGATTCCTAGGCTGATCAATTCCTTCCCCTTGGGGCATTCAAAATCAGGATGCCCTGCTGTGTGAAACCCCCCAGATCGCCCCATACACTTACCTTAGCCGCGGCTTTCCACTATCGCTCTAGCAGAGCGTGTGCCAGGGCGCGGCATTTGTGAAGGCACGCTCCCTGTTAGAGGGAAGCAGGGGAGGCGGCCGCCAGCACGCTGGGAGTCGCTGGCCTTAGACAAAGACATATATATATATATATATATATATATATATATATATATATATATTGTACTTTGTTCTATATACATTAATAGAAGGGTATTTAGACGAAGGCTTAGACGACCTGACGTCTGCTGCTCCGAGCGCGCTGATTGGACAGCGGTCGGGAAGAGGTGAGTTGGCATCAGTGATCTGGGGGGTTTCACACAGTGGGGCGTCCAAAACCCAGCATAGTCAAAATCCTTGGTTTTGGTCCACTTTAAGACCTACTTAAATGATGATGGATGAGTTTTGTTTTTTAGATGTAAAGCGCACCAACATTGTTGAAGCACTTCGCCACCAGGGGTCATCGCCACCCCCCCCCCGCATCAGATGACTGGGCATTTAAAAATGGGGCGAGCGCCACAAAAATACCGGGTTGTCACAGCGAGTGAAGGCTTGACGTATATAAAGTGGCACCCCGCCGCGCCTCCAGCACTTTCTGCCACGCAATCATTTGACTGATTTACTCGAACGGCCAGAAAGGGTAATTTTCTGGCTGATTTCAGCGTCATCCAGTCACCTGCTCCACGCTCGAGAAGGGGGGTGGTGGGTGCAGCGAGGTGCTTTCCACACAAGTGCCCGCCGCTATTAGGCTCGCCGGCACTCCGCGCGTCTCGTTCAAGTGCCATTTAGCCTCCGAAGCCGCTTCAGAGGTCTCGGAAAATGAACATTACCAGGCAGATAATGGGCGCCGACATTGAGCCGCCGTGGCTCACGCACGAGTTGCTGCCCCGAAACGGCGGCGTTGGTGGATCTCCCGGGGCCCGCGCTCTATCAGGAGTTATCTCCCGGCTCGTAATCTGCAATTGTTCCGGAGATGTCTCTCATTCTGCGGGATAATCCACTCTTATTTTGTCATTTGAGGAGGCGCACGGCGGCAGGCGAGGGAGAGGGAAGCTGTTTCTAGCCTCCTATAAATATCCCTCCCGGGAAGAATGTGCCGATGCAAAGTAGCTGATTCTGTGTCACAGGAGGAAGCTGGAGGGGGAATAATGGATGGTTACTTCTCTACAACGATCAGCGAGCGAGTGCCGCGGAGGTAAAGCGGAACAAAACCTGGGACTTCCTGAGTTTACATTCAGTAGCATGTATTACCATGGCAAAACATTGTGACTAGAAGAAGCTAAACGCGAAAGGCGTAGACCGATATGCAGAACCCGAATTAGGAGGGAAGAGCTGGATTAGAGATTAACGAACAGAGCTCCTAGAACCGGAGTTCGGTCCGAAAAATTTGGCGCAAATCCTAATTTTCTGTGATTTGCACCGAATTTTTTTACTGAAATCCTTAAAGTGGACCAAAAGTCAGGATTTTAACTATCCTGGGTTTTGGTCCTTTCCCCTGGGGCACCCCGATCGGGGAAACCCCACTGTGTGTAACCAACTCACCTCTTCCCAGTCCTATGGCGCATGTGCGGCCGCTCATCCAATCAGCGTGCTCAGAGCCACTGACGTCACGTTGTCTAAGCCTTCGCCTAAGGCCAGCGGCTCCGAGCACGTTGGCGGCTGCACCCTCCGCTTCGCCCTAAAACAGAAAGCGTGCCCACGCCGGCCATTCACAAATTCATGGCACGGGCACGCGCCCTGCTAGAGGGATAGCGGGGATGTGGCCACGGCTCGCGCATGCGCTGTTGGCTCTGGGAAGCAAGGTAAATGACCTGGGGGGTTTCACACAGTGGGACATCCCAATTTGAATGCCCCGGGGGGGAGGGAATCAATCGGCCCTGGAATCTTATAGATTCTCGGGCCGATGGCGGTGGGTTTTGGTCCACTTTAAATAAATAAGGAAAAACTCACCTGCTCTCTCACCATCTCCTGGTCGCTGTCCCGCACCGCTCCCACTTAGAATCCACAGAACCACCTGGGCTCCCAGCAGCTCGCTCCCCGCCGCAGCTTTCAGGATTCTGCATCCTGGTCTACCAGCCCCCATAGCTGTTGCCCAGGTTGTTTTTGCTTGGATAGGGGGGGCGCACCATTTACAATGAGATAAGGGTTTTAACTTTTAAAAATTAAAAATAAAATGGGTTGGGGTCCACCCTATATGGCCCAAACCATCTCACGCGCCAACCATGGGTAGACCAGAGCATGGAGGCTGACAGCCTGGTCCCTGTTCCTGAAGGCTATAAGCTTGTACAGCCCACCCTATGCAGCCAAACCAGCTCAGATGCTAACCATGGGAGCAGGTAGACCAGAGCATGGAGGCTGGCCACCTGGTCTTGAAGGCTATCAGCCTGTACAGCCCACGGGCCCCAGGCTCCTCTGAACCCATGGGCTTTTGGGGACTGCATAGCATCCACCCTATACAGCCAAACCAGCTCAGACACCAAACATGGGAGCTGGTGGACCAGAACATGGAGGCTGACCGCCTGGTCCCTAACCCTGAAGGCTATCAGCCTGTACAGCCCATGGCCCCAGGCTCCTCTGAACCCATGGGCTTTTGGGGACGGCATAGGGTCCACCCTATGCAGCCAAACCAGCCCAGATGCCAACCATGTGAGCTGGTAGACCAGAGCATGGAGGCTGACCGCCTGGTCCCTGACCCTGAAGGCTATCAGCCTGTACAGCCCACAGGCCCCAGGTTCCTCTGCATCCATGGGCTTTTGGGGACTTTGACTATCCTGTGTTTACGCTCAGTAGCCATGTGTCAAATAGAACAGCAATACATTTGCACATAGAGAAGAACTTGCACGCATGCGCAGCCTGAGTGGAAGTTCACACGTGCGAGCCCTGCGCATGTGCATATAATGCGTCATCCCTCTCTCCAATGTGCACACCCCTTTTTTTTATTTTTCTTCCTTACCCTCCCTCTGTATAACGCTCATCAGAATGTACATTTTATACGCACTTATTCATGTTCATGCTGACCACCTGGTCCCTGGCCCTAAAGGCTATCAGCCTGTACAGCCCACGGGCCCCAGGCTCCTCTGCACCCACGGGCTTTTGGGAACTGCATAGTGTCCACCCTATGCGGCCAAACCAGCCCAGATGCCAACCATGGAAGCTGATAGACCAGAGCATGGAGGCCGACCGCCTGGTCCGTGACCCTGAAGGCTATTAGCCTGTACAGCCCTTTGGGCCCCAGGCCCCTCTGCACCCACGGGTTTTTGTGGACTTTGACTATCCCATGTTTATGTTCAGTAGCCATATGTCAAATAGGACAGTGATAAATTTGCACCTAGAGATGAACTTAACGCATGTGCGGCCTGAGCAGAAGTTCACACATGGCGAGCAAAACCTCTACGCATGTGCATAGAATGCGCCGCCCCTCTCTCCAATGTGCACGCCCCCTTTTTTTCTTTTTCTCTTTCTTCTTTACGCTCCCTCTTTATAACCCTCATCAGAATGTACATTTTATACGCACGTACTCATGTTCATTCTGACCACCTGATCCCTGACCCTGAAGGCTATCAGCCTGTACAGCCCACGGGCCCCAGGCTCCTCTGCACCCACGGGCTTTTGCAGACTTTGACTATCCCGTGTCTACGCTCAGTGTCACGCTCTGGTAACTCCAGCCCTCTAGGTAAGCCCTCAACCCCCAATCTCCGCAGCTAGCTTCACCTGTAGGAGCCCCCGCTTGCCGGGACGCAGAATACGCCTGCCCGGGATCGGTTGCCCCCAGGACTTCAATGGCTCAAAGGATGAGAGCTTACAGGTATAGAGGTCTGCAGAACCAATGGCTAAGAGCGAGTGTAGCGGAAGTCCAGAGACAGGCCAGAGGTTAACACGGGGAGTCAGAGTTCGTAGCGGTACAGAGGGGTGAGACAGCTCGAGGTCAAGGTACAAGGCAGAGGTCGGCAACAGAGATCATATCGAGATTGGTCGGTTCAGGCAGAGGTCGGCAACGGAGATCAGAATAGTCGGTTCAGGCAGAGGTTGGCAACGGAGATCAGAATAATCGGTTCAGGCAGAGGTCGGCAACGGAGATCAGATTGAGAATAGTCGGTTCAGGCAGGGGTCGGCAACGGTGATCAGATCAATGAATAACACGAGTCAAAGCAAGGTACAAGGCGCTATCACGGGCAATCCACAACTGAGAGGGAATTGCCTTTATAGGGAGAGACAGAGAGGAGGGTGAGAGTGATTGGTGCACTTATGATCCAGGCCAGGATTGGCCTGACTAGACTCTAGCTGGGCTCATTGGCCCAAGGAACAATACTAGGGCTCATTGGCCCTGTCCCTGCAGGGCATTCCCCCCACCCCACCTGAGCTAATTACTTTCCCCCGGCGGCCGCGCTGAGAGCAGCGCCGCCGTAGGACATAAGCAGAACGTGCGCGAGCACGTGTACGGGAGCCGGGGCCGCCGGCCGGAACAGCAGGAGGCGCGCGCGCGCCGATAGAAGCAGCCACTGCCCGGTGCGTCCGCCGAGCAGACACAGCCGCCGCACCCGGCCGCCCACGACCAGCGCTGGAACGGGGCCCAGGTAAGCGACTATTTCTGACACTCAGTAGCCATGTGTAAAATAGAAAAGTGATAAATTTGCACCTAGAGAAGAACTTGCACGTATACACGGCCTGAGCGGAAGTTCATGGCGAGCAAAACCTAAACGCATGTGCATATAATGCGTCGTTCCTCTCTCCAATGTGCATTCCCCTTTTTTTCTTTTTCTCTTTCTTCTTTATGCTCCCTCTTTATAACGCTCATCAGGATGTACATTTTATACGCACTTATTCATGTTCATGCTGACCGCCTGGTCCGTGACCCTGAAGGCTATCAGCCTGTACAGCCCCCAGGTTCCTCTGCACCCACCATGGGCGTTTGGGGACTATCCCGTGTTTATGCTTAGTAGCCATGTAGAACAGTGATAAATTTGCACCTAGCGACGAACTTCGCACATGCGCGGCCTGAACGGAAATTCAAACATAGTGAGCAAAACCCCTGCACATGTGCATAGAATGCGCCGTCCCTCTCTCTAATGTGCACGCCCCCTTTTTTTTCCTTTTTCTCTTTCTTCCTTACGCTCCCTCTTTTAATGCTACATTTTATACACAATTATTCACGTATGAGGTGTATCAGTACATCGACAGGTTCACTTGCAAACCTGCAGCTCCGCAGCATCGTCGAGCATATGGCCAGAGGGCGGCACCGCTGCGTTTGCCTATATTTTTCCAGAAGCCGGGGATGTCACACAAAGTCACGGCGGTTTTGATGGCGCAAATGTTAATTAAGAATTCCTTCTGACTGGCGGGCGAAGGAGGGGGGGGGAGCGGCCTCGCCATATGTTCACGCATATATATAACATTTATGAGCGCCATAATTTATGCCATTTGTCTCTCCCTACTTAATCATGTTAAGTAAATGAAAGGCAGCGCCGCAGCTGCGTGTTTGCGAGAGCGCCGCGAGTTCATATATTACCAGGCAAAACATTGTGACTAGAAGAAGCTAAACGCGAAAGGCGTGGAGCAATATGCAGAACCCAAATAGGGAGGGAAGAGCTGGACTAGAGATGAGGGGACCAATCCGAACCCAACCGAATTTCAGGGAAAAATTGATTCAGCGCAAATCCGAATTTTCTGTAAATTGTGTGCCGACCAAATTTTTTACCAAGAGCCTTAAAGTGGACCAAAACCCAGGATTTTAACTATCTTTGGTTTTGGTCCTTTCACCCGGGGCACCCCGGTCCCCCACTGCGTGAAATCCTCAGATCACCGAAGTTAACTCACCTCTACCCGGTCCTACAGTGCATGCGCGGACGCTAATCCAATCAGTGCGCTCAGAGCCGCTGACATCACGGCTCGTCTAAGGCCAGAGGCTCCAAGCATGCTGGCGGCAACATCCCCCACTTCCCTCTAACAGGGAGGGTTTGGTCCACTTTAAATAAATTAGGAAAAACTAACCGGCGCTCTCACCGTCCTCTTGGTCGCTGCCCGCACCGCTCCCTGTAGAATCCATATAGCCAGCTGGGCTCCCTGCCTCTGCCTTCAGGTCTGGGGGATAGTCTCCGTGCCCTGGTCTACCAGCCCCTATAGATGTTGCCCAGGCTGGTTTTGCTTGGATGGGAGGGACCCCGCACCGTTTACAATAAAATAAGGTTTTTAACCCTGAAAAATTAAAAAATAAAATGGGGTAAAGTCCATCCTATACAGCCAAACCAGCCCAACCAGCCCAGGCACCAGCCATGGGGGTAGGCTGGTAGACGAGATCATGGAGACCAACTCGCTGGTACCCGACCCTGAAGGCTATCAGCCTGCATAGCCCATGGCCCCAGGTTTCTCTGCACCCCCGGGGTTTTGGGGATGAAGGTAATTACCAGTTCACAAAGGGTTAAATGTAAAAAAAGACACACACCAAAGTTATAATTATTTTATAGCCCTCCTGTCTTCTACTTACCTCCAATCTATCACCAATGTCCCACACCGCCTATTGCTGCTTCTGACAGCCAGAAAAATTGGTAGAAGCCAATTCGGGGCCAGAGCTTTCGCCAATCTCTCCAACTTCTGACATTTTGGTCCCTGCTGCACGGAGGGGCTTTTTGTTTTAGTGGCAGAGTATAAAAGCCACTTCCTTTGGTGGGGAGTGAGATTCCAGGAGCCCCGAGTTCCATGGAGAATGAGGGTCCTTTGTTTCGCTGAAGGCACCATGGGGGTGGACGTCGCCCAGAGATGGAATGGGGTAAGCTTGTTTTTCGGGTAAGTTTGTTAAAAGTTCCATTAAAACAAAACCTAATTTCTTGGGGAATTTTGGCAAATCAACTAAACCGAACATTTAAAAAGACAGTGAGAGAAGAGCTGTACTCAGGGCAGACAGTGAGAGAAGAGCTGTACTCAGGGCAGACAGTGAGAGAAGAGCTGTACTCAGGACAGACAGAGAGAGAAGAGCTGTACTCAGGACAGACAGAGAGAGAAGAGCTGTACTCAGGACAGAAAGGGAGAGAAGAGCTGTACTCAGGACAGACAGAGAGAGAAGAGCTGTACTCAGGACAGACAGAGAGAGAAGAGCTGTACTCAGGACAGACAGAGAGAGAAGAGCTGTACTCAGGACAGACAGAGAGAGAAGAGCTGTACTCAGGACAGACAGAGAGAGAAGAGCTGTACTCAGGACAGATGGAGAAGAACTGTACTCAGGACAGACAGGGAGAGAAGAGCTGTACTCAGGACAGACAGGGAGAGAAGAACTGTACTCAGAGCAGATAGGGAAAGAAGAGATAAATATAAAAAGACAATTCTGTGAGTACTCACCTGTAGAATTGTTTTTGTTCTTGCATGGCACGGCCTGCTTCAGTATTCATAACAGTTGGGTTATTCCGCCACAAGATGGCGCAGTGTACGGCAGAAGAGCTGTGGCATCTCCCGGCCCCCTATAAAAATGGGATTAACCATAGAGTTCCCAGGGTAGACAAGCAGTGAGACAAGAAGCCGGGAGAGAATAAAGAAAAAAAATGTAAAAAAGGTAAAAAACCCAATTAACTTGCAACAATCACCATAAAGAGGCAACCAAGAATAATGATAACAAGGGTGGGGTGAAGCAGGCCGTGCCATGCAAGAACAAAAACAATTCTTCAGGTGAGTACTCACAGAATTGTCTTTTTCTTATTGCATGGCACGGCCCGCTTCGGCATTTATAACAGGTGGGACATCTAAAAGCAGTGTCCAAAAGTAGGGTGGGATCCCCAATGAGTAACGGCCGGCAGTTCAAGTCACTACCGCCTGAAGCACCTTGTGGCCAAAAGCAGCATCTGCTGAGGCCCTAACAACAACCTTGTAAAACTTGGAAAAAGTATGAACAGAAGACCAAGTAGCGGCCTTACAAACTTGTTCAACAGAAGCCTGGTGCTGAAAAGCCCAAGAGGCACCAATAGCACGAGTGGAATGAGCAGTCACCCTAAAGGGAGGTTCCTTCCCCCTGGCAGAATAGGCCTGCTCCACCGCCTGACGGATCCACTTGCTGATAGTGGATTTAGCCGGAGGCAAACCCTTCCTAGGTCCAGAAGTGAGAACAAAAAGAGCATCAGATTTCCTGAAAGGCTCAATAGCAACCAAATAAAACTTCAGAGCCCTGACCACATCCAGAGAATGCAGCGTCCGCTCCTTGGAATTAGCAGGATTAGGACACAATGAAGGCAAAACAATGTCCTGATTGAGATGAAAGGCAGACACAACCTTAGGCAAGAAATCCGGCTTAAGCTGAAACACCACCTTATCCTGATGCCTCTCAAAATAAGGAGGTTTGATTGAAAGCGCCGCCAGTTCAGAAACTCGCCTGACAAAAGTGATAGTCACCAAAAAGGTTACCGTAAGAGTCAGAATGGGCAAGGCAGCCCCACCAATAGGCTCAAAAGGAGGACCCTGCAAAGCAGACAACACCAGATTCAAGTCCCAAACTGGTAGCAAAGGCTTACGGGGTGGACGCACATGAGTAACACCCTGAAAAAAAGGTTTTAACCAACCGGTGATTGGCAAAGGATCTTTGGAAAAAATTTGCCAGAGCTGAAACATGGCCCTTGAGAGTACTCAGTTGAAGGCCGGAATCCAAACCATGTTGCAAAAATTCCAGAATCCTGGGGATGGAAAAAACCCAACAGGGAAGAGACTTGGACTCACACCAGGCAATGTAAGCATGCCAAATCCTGTAGTAGATAAAGGATGAGGACTTCTTCCTAGCCCGAATCATGGTATCCAAAATAGAGGCAGGCAACCCCTTTTCCATCAAGATGGAGGTTTCAGCAGCCAAGCAGTTAAAGCCAGCATTTGTAAATTGGGATGGCACAGTTGTCCCTGAGTGAGAAGATCTGGATCCCTGGGCAAGACGTACCGATCTACTGCCAACTGCACGACGTCTGCGAACCACACCCTTCTTGGCCAACAGGGGGCCACCAGGATGGCTGGCACCCCCTCCTGGGCTATCTTGTGCATGACCCTGCCCAGTAGAGGGAACGGAGGGAATACATAGAGAAGCCGAAACTCCATCCAGGACATAGCCAGTGCATCCGTGGCGAAGGCCAGAGAATCCTGTGACAGGGAGACAAACTTGGGAAGCTTGTGATTGTGACGCAACGCAAATAGGTCCACATCCGGCTGACCCCAGCGGTGACACAGGGAGAGAAACACTTGGTTGTTGAGGGACCATTCCCCCAGACGAGACGTCCCCCAGCTCAGGGAGTCTGCCACCTGGTTCTCCACCCCCTGGAATGTATACCGCTGAGATGCAGAGAACATTCTCTTCCGCCCAAGACAGTATCAGGGACACTTCCTTGAAGGCTCGCTTTCTCCGAGTCGCTCCCTGATGGTTGATGTAGGCAACCGTCGTCTGGTTGTCTGAGCGAATCTGAACAGCCCGACCCTGAAGGAGAGTGGTTAGGCGAGAAAGAACCAACTTGATCGCCCTCAGTTCCAGGCCATTGATGAAAGCATGGGCCTCTTGGGGGCCCCACCGACCCTGGAACTTCAGAGACTTCCAAAAGCCCCCCAGCCTGTCAGACTGGCATCTATGGTGACCGTCTCCCAGCACGGGGGCAGGAAGGTCCTGCCCACCAGAAGATTCCTTGTGTCCAGCCACCACGAAAGGGACTGCATGGCCAGTGGAGAGAGAGCAGATTCCTGATCCAGGGACACAGGGTCCCGATCCCAGATTGACAAGAGGTGCAACTGAAGAGGTCTCATGTGAAACTGAGCAAAGGGGACTGCCTCGAAGCAGGACACCATCAGGCCCACCAACTGCATCCCCAGACGGATGGAGGGATGAGGACACAAGAGCAGAGCCCGTGCCTGCTTCTGAAGATCCTCCACTTTCTGCTGAGACAGGAATACCTTGACCTGAGAGGTATCTAGAGTCATGCCCAGAAAGGACCTCACCAAGGACGGGGACAGTGAAGACTTGGGATAGATGACCACCCAGCCGAAAGACTCCAGAGTGGATGTCACCACCCGGGTGTCCTGCTCGGCCTGATGAAAGGACTGGGCCACAATAAGGATGACGTCCAGGTAAGGAAGGACGCGAATGCCCTGGTTCCGTAGCAGAGCCATCACCCCAGCCAGCACCTTGGTGAATGAGGTGATACCAAAGGGTAAAGCTACAAACTGGTAATGCTGATCCTCCAGCGCGAACCTCAGAAATCTCTGATGACCTGGGAAGATAGGCACATGAAGATAAGCATCCTTGATGTCGACGGTGGTCATGAAGTCACCCAGGCGAAGGGTACTGACAGCAGAGCGTAGCATCTCCATGCGAAAATGCTTGAATCTGACAAACTTGTTGAGGCCCTTTAAGTCCAGGATGGGCCTCAGAGAGCCGTCCTTTTTGGGTGAAAAGATTGGAATAGTACCCCGACCCTGTTCTTGAGGGGGCACCGAACAAGTGACCCCTGACTCCAGCAGGCATTGAACCGCCGAAAGCAACCCTTGAGTTGACAGGGGGTTTAAAGACATCCGGGATCTGATGAATCTTGGGGGCGGCCAGGCTGCAAACTCTATCTTGTAACCGGAGGACACCACCTCCTGAATCCACGTGGAGCATCCAGATGTGAGCAAAGAGCCGAAGACGTCCTGCCACCCGGATGGATGAGGGCGCCCCTTCATGCTTGAGGGGCCTTGGGAGGGGGTTTGGGCTTGGAAACCCAGGAGAGACCGGGACGTCCAAGGGATCTGCGGCTCCTTGAGAAGAGGGAGCCACGACCTCCTCTGGGAGTACGAAGGGAGGGGAAGGAGGTGGAAGGCCCCGAAAGGGCCTGTGCTGCCTCCTATGCGGAGGCAGTCTGCCATCCTTAGCTAAAACATCAAGACGCTCACCAAAGAGCTGCAGCCCCACAAAGGGGAGCTCAGTGAGAGCCTTCCTAGCAGCAGAGTCAGCAGCCCACTGACGTAACCAAACAGAGCGGCGCATAGCCACCAAAAGTGCAGAGGCCCTACCGCCCAGCCTCACAGCATCATTCATGGCAGTAAGGATAAATACAACAAAATCAGAGCAAAGCAAGAGGGCCCTATAATCCTCCCTCCTCCTACCAGCCATAGCGCCATCAGTGAGACGCTTGAGCTGTTTTTTAAGGGCAATAGCTGTAATGGCAGCAGCGCAGGCCGGGAGCAGTCCAGCCCCCACACAAGTAAAAGCATGGCCGGCCAGCTGATCCATGCGCCGGTCCTCGCTGTCCCTCAGAGTGGTAGTGTCAGGGGAAGGCATGACCGACGTATTAGACAGGCCTGGCACGGGAGCGTCAACCTCAGGGGGACATGACCACCGCTTCACTAAATCAGCAGGAAAGGGATACCTCTTATCCAATCCCATAGGCACAGCGGGCAGTGTGATAGGACGTTCCCACTCCTTAAGTACCATAGTAGTGAAATGACCCTGCTCAGGGAACTCAAGACGCTGTTTATCAGGGCGAAAGAGCTCACCCTGCTTCCTCTTAGCCACCTCAGGGGGAGCAATGTGCAAGATTTCAAAAATGTGAGACAACAGATTATCAGTGTCTTCAGGGTCACTCCCCGGATTCCTCCCCGGACGCAGACCCAGGTTCACTATCGCAACCTTCCTGCTGGTCCCCAGAGGAATCAGAGTCCTCGAACAGTTCCCCTTCCTCTAGGGGATAATGTCCCCCAGTGGCATCAAACTCCTCATACTCCTCAGTGGAGCGGCAGGGTGTGGAAGTCAGTTGACGCTTCTTGCCAGAAGCCTTCCTAGGAATAGGCCTGGCAAGCTGCTTCTCAATGTTGGCCACACGAAGTGCCAGATCAGACTCTGACCCCCTGCTAGTATCCCCTTCACTAGGGGCCAATTGCAGGAGTGGGGGGGTAGGCGACTCCGAAGGGGGCGCAGAGCTGGGAAGCGAAGCAGGCAAACCAGCTTGGAGCGCAAGGACACTTTCAGCGCACGGCACGCACACCCTGACACTGTCACTCACAGGGGATACCCCACACATGGCACACAGCCGGGATTGCCCCCGAAGGACCCCCAAGCACGCTATCCCCAGAAGCCTCCATATGGTAATTAACACAGGCACAATAGGCCAGCACTGGGTAAAGGCTAATACAAAAGCCACCCGGGAAGCCCTCCCATGGAATGCCCCCAGAAGTCAGTAAAGGGGGGGGATGAGGGGGAGGAACGAGTAGAGCCGAGAGAAACCACAACCCACTGGTATCCCGCCTGAAAGACATAAGTAAAAACGACACGAACATCCCGCAGCACATGCCCCATGAGACCAATAAAAAAAACCCAAGGGGGACTCACAGACCAAGGAAATCGCAGTATCACCAAGCCACAGATCGCTAGATGAAGCGACACACAGGAAGAAACAGCGCTGCAGCCCGAAAGGGAGAAAAACAGATGTGCAGCTGATCCAAAATGGCGCCAGCAGAAGTACCTCGAGGGGCCGGCTGCGGGGGGACGGCGCGATACGTGTCATCTCCCGGCCCGGCCCCCTCCGAAGAGCGCGAAAACGGCGCCCACGTGACCCAGCCGGCGCAGCAAAATACACCACAACTAACACCACTTGCCGCTACCACCCTCCCCCCCAAACATAAGTCAGTGAGGGGGGGGGGGAGAGAGACGAAAGACAGCGGCGAGTATCCAGGCCAGGGGGGAGGGGGGCGGGGGGGAAAAGAAGGGGACACAGTCCCCCAAAGGAAAAGAAGGGGACCCAGTTCCCCAAAACTCACCCCCTCAGAAGCCAGGACAGGAAATCCGCATCCCTAATAGGCTCACCATAAAGCCGGCTACCCTTTGTAGTACAGGGTCTGTGGTTTGGAGCAGCACTCCAGGAGCACTTGACCCTAGTGCTCTTCTACCCTCACCCGATCTGTCAGCTGAGGCTGGGAGGCAGTGAGGGTCCAGAAACGGGTAGAAATAGACTTGCAGGGCCGCAGGCTTGGTTGCCTCGCTCACCTGCGCGGAGAGAGAGACATCTTCTATCTTTGCAGTTTCACTGCAGAGGAAACACTGGGAACTCTATGGTTAATCCCGTTTTTATAGGGGGCCGGGAGATGCCACAGCTCTTGTGCAGTACACTGCACCACCGTGTGGCGGAAAACCCAACTGTTATGAATACCGAAGCAAGCAGTGCCATGCAATAAGAAAAACAAATCCTTTTAAGGGTTAATACAATTAATATTTTTCTCTATTCATGTCTCAGGACGCTCCCCTATACCCATCAGTATCCACTTTCCTTCTCTATATATATATTTGCTGCGTTGTGCCAGGGACGGAACAGATGGTGAGCAATGCATCCTGGGATATGTCATTTATCACTATGACAATGTGTAAGTTACCCATGATCCCGTCACCGCAGGGGGAGCACGAGATCCGAGCCACGCTGAGGCACCCGTGCCGGACTGCTGACTTTTAGCAAAGGCTGAACCGCTCATTAATTTAATCGCATTCTTCTATTATCTCGTTTAATAAAAACATTCTACCGCCGAATTGTCATAAACGCTGATTTACGTGTCACCGCTGCCCCCAGGGGGGCACATGCACTGCCGTTAACTGATACGTTCACACACAGGCTTATACGCTGGATTGTAGAGGTGATTACATGGAGTTGTATTATCGGGAGGACCAAAAACGCGCTTCTGTAGAGCCGTATGCCATCAGGCTTCCATTAAAGTGGACCAAAACCCACTGCAATTAGCCTTGGAACCTATAAGATTCCTGGGCCGATCAATTTCCTCCCCCCTGGGCATCCAAAATTGGGATGCCCCGCTGTGTGAAACCCCCCATGTCGCCCCATACACTTACCTTGCTTCCCGGTCCAACGGCGCATCCCCACTGTCCCTCTAGCCTCAGATGAAGGCTTAGACAATGTGATGTCAACAGATCCGAGCATGCTGATTGGATGAGTGGCCGCGCCACAGGACCGGAAAGAGGTGAGTTAACTTCGGCGATCAGGGGGTTTCACAAAGCAAGTGCCCCGGGGGAAAGGACCAAAACCCAAAATCCTGGGTTTCGGGCCCACTTTAAATGCAGCCACACCGATACATTACAGAGATATTTCCAGTCTCTCTATTTAATCATTAAACCCCAACTGAGGACATACATTTCATTTTAATTTCTGACAGAGCGGTGGGGGTGAGTGGGCAATGTTTTTTACTCTGCTTGGGATCCTGACCCAAACTGGATTTGTCCTGGATCTTGCTCCCTGGTCCCGGACACTTGCAAGATCCAGGTCAAATTATCCGACATGCCACCTGCTGATGCCGGCCATAACTTCCCTGTGAACTGGTATAGAGATCCGTTGGGCCACCGTTTCGTAAATTGTTAAAAATGAAATATATACATAAAAAAAAAAATGCTGTAGGTTCGCTGGGTCCTGGACTCCCTCTTGGTTCAGCAGGGGCTGGTCTGCTGTTAGGGGGGAAGCCATTGAAGCCACTCCACCGGTATCTGTAGTGAGGGGAGGGGACATAGCTCCTCCTTCTTTGGCATCCCACAAAGCTAATCTCCGGGCCGCAGGGGCAGGGGGGCTTTTATACCTCAGAGGAGGAGCTGCTGTTGAATCCCCCTGTGTGAATAATGACATCACTGGAGGGGAGAGATTCCTGCAATTGCAGCTCCCACCCGGGCGAAGCCACCGGACCAGACGGACTCGGGCGAAGTCACCGGACCGGACGGACTCGGGCGAAGCCACCGGACCGTACGGACCCGGGCGAAGCCACCGGACTGTACGGACCCGGGCGAAGCCACCGGACCGTACGGACCCGGGCGAAGCCACCGGACCGTACGGACCCGGGCAAAGCCACCGGACCGTAAGAACCCGGGCAAAGCCACCGGACCGGACGGACCCGGGCGAAGGCACTGGACCCGACAGACCCGGGCAAGTCTCCGGACCCGACAGACCCGGGCGAAGTCACCGGACCGGACGGACCCGGGCGAAGCCACTGGATCCGACAGACCCGGGCGAAGTCACCGGACAGACCTGGGCGAAGTCACCGGACAGACCTGGGCGAAGCCACCGGACCCCGGGGGACGCTTCACCGGACCAGACGGACCGGGGCGAAGCCACCGGACCACACGGACCCGGGTGAAGCCACCGGACCACACGGACCCGGGCGAAGCCACTGGACCCGGGGGCCAAGCCACCAGACTGGACAGATCTGGGCGAAGCCACCGGACGGACCCGGGCCAAGCCACCAGACCCGGACAAAGCCACCGGATCGGACGGACCCGGGCCAAGCCACCGGACCCGGACGAAGCCACTGGATCGGACGGACCCGAGGTGAAGCCACCGGATCCGACGGACTCGGGCGAAGCCGCCGGACCGGATGACCCTGGGCGAAGCCACCGGACCCAGGCGAAGCCACCGGACCCGACGGACCCGGGCGAAGCCACCGGACCCGACGGACCCGGGCGAAGCCACCGGACCCGACGGACCCGGGCAAAGCCACCGGACCCGATGGACCTGCAGACGAACCTTAGATGACGTGACATCAGCGGCTCCGAGCACGCTGATTGGATGAGCGGCCGCACATGCGCCATACCAGGAAGAGGTGAGTTAGCGTTGGTGAACTGGGGGGTTTCACACAGCGGGATATCTCCGATTGGGGTGCCCCAGGGGAAACGATCGACCATAACCCACGATGGTCAAAATCCTGGGTTATGGTCCGCTTTAAATAGAAAAATATACATTTTATCAAATGATTATTCTATACAATTAGGTCGTTTAGTCAAGAAACGTAATAATAAAGTGAAATCATATTATTAAAGTGTTTGAGTTGATAAAGTGAGAAAGGTGACTGTGACTGCGCCTAACTGTGCAAATTGGTAAATATGGGTCAACCACTAATGACATTGTGTCACGTGATCAGTGTTATGCGCTGACTATATCTACTATGAGCTCTTCTATGTGCACTGTGTGCCAACCTAAACCTCACTATGCCGGAGCTAGACTTTAAAGCGGACCCTTACCCTGAATAAGAGCCTATCTTATTTTTCCACACCCTGTACATACAGATTGCTCACATTAATCCGGACCCTCACCCTGAATAAGAGCCTATCTTATTTTTTCCACACCCTGACCTTCTCCTGACCCCATCTCTGCTCTGTCTGAGCAAATCACAGCTATAACCCTTCCCCCTGCACTTTATCCCACTCTCCTCAGTAAGTGTGATGCTTCTGAGTCAAGATGGCGGTGCCCGTATTCTAGAGTCCTGAACAGAGTTGCAGCCCAGTGGGGGAAAGAATAATGAGTAAGTGACTAAAAATGTAAAATATCAGATGAAGGCTTAGACAATGTGATGTCAACAGATCCGAGCACGCTGATTGGATGAGTGGCCGCGCCACAGGACCGAAAAGAGGTGAGTTAACTTCGGCGATCAGGGGGTTTCACAAAGCAAGTGCCCCGGGGGAAAGGACCAAAACCCAAAATCCTGGGTTTCGGGCCCACTTTAAATGCAGCCACACCGATACATTACAGAGATATTTCCAGTCTCTCTATTTAATCATTAAACCCCAACTGAGGACATACATTTCATTTTAATTTCTGACAGAGCGGTGGGGGTGAGTGGGCAATGTTTTTTACTCTGCTTGGGATCCTGACCCAAACTGGATTTGTCCTGGATCTTGCTCCCTGGTCCCGGACACTTGCAAGATCCAGGTCAAATTATCCGACATGCCACCTGCTGATGCCGGCCATAACTTCCCTGTGAACTGGTATAGAGATCCGTTGGGCCACCGTTTCGTAAATTGTTAAAAATGAAATATATACATAAAAAAAAAAATGCTGTAGGTTCGCTGGGTCCTGGACTCCCTCTTGGTTCAGCAGGGGCTGGTCTGCTGTTAGGGGGGAAGCCATTGAAGCCACTCCACCGGTATCTGTAGTGAGGGGAGGGGACATAGCTCCTCCTTCTTTGGCATCCCACAAAGCTAATCTCCGGGCCGCAGGGGCAGGGGGGCTTTTATACCTCAGAGGAGGAGCTGCTGTTGAATCCCCCTGTGTGAATAATGACATCACTGGAGGGGAGAGATTCCTGCAATTGCAGCTCCCACCCGGGCGAAGCCACCGGACCAGACGGACTCGGGCGAAGTCACCGGACCGGACGGACCCGGGCGAAGCCACCGGACCGTACGGACCCGGGTGAAGCCACCGGACCGTATGGACCCGGGCGAAGCCACCGGACCATACGGACCCGGGCGAAGCCACCGGACCGTACGGACCCGGGCAAAGCCACCGGACCATAAGAACCCGGGCAAAGCCACCGGACCGGACAGACCCGGGCGAAGGCACTGGACCCGACAGACCCGGGCAAGTCTCCGGACCCGACAGACCCGGGCGAAGTCACCGGACCGGACGGACCCGGGCGAAGCCACTGGATCCGACAGACCCGGGCGAAGTCACCGGACAGACCTGGGCGAAGTCACCGGACAGACCTGGGCGAAGCCACCGGACCCCGGGGGACGCTTCACTGGACCAGACGGACCGGGGCGAAGCCACCGGACCACACGGACCCGGGTGAAGCCACCGGACCACACGGACCCGGGCGAAGCCACTGGACCCGGGGGCCAAGCCACCAGACTGGACAGATCTGGGCGAAGCCACCGGACGGATCTGGGCCAAGCCACCGGACCCGGACAAAGCCACCGGATCGGACGGACCCGGGGTGAAGCCACCGGATCCGACGGACTCGGGCGAAGCCGCCGGACCGGATGACCCTGGGCGAAGCCACCGGACCCAGGCGAAGCCACCGGACCCGACGGACCCGGGCGAAGCCACCGGACCCGACGGACCCGGGCGAAGCCACCGGACCCGACGGACCCGGGCAAAACCACCGGACCCGATGGACCTGCAGACGAACCACCGGACCACACGGACCCGGGTGAAGCCACCGGACCACACGGACCCGGGCGAAGCCACTGGACCCGGGGGCCAAGCCACCAGACTGGACAGATCTGGGCGAAGCCACCGGACGGACCTGGGCCAAGCCACCGGACCCGGACAAAGCCACCGGATCGGACGGACCCGGGGTGAAGCCACCGGATCCGACGGACTCGGGCGAAGCCGCCGGACCGGATGACCCTGGGCGAAGCCACCGGACCCGACGGACCCGGGCGAAGCCACCGGACCCGACGGACCCGGGCGAAGCCACCGGACCCGACGGACCCGGGCAAAACCACCGGACCCGATGGACCTGCAGACGAACCTTAGATGACGTGACATCAGCAGCTCCGAGCACGCCGATTGGATGAGCGGCCGCACATGTGCCATACCAGGAAGAGGTGAGTTAGCGTTGGCGAACTGGGGGGTTTCACACAGCGGGGTATCTCCGATTGGGGTGCCCCAGGGGAAACGATCGACCATAACCCACGATGGTCAAAATCCTGGGTTATGGTCCGCTTTAAATAGAAAAATATACATTTTATCAAATGATTATTCTATACAATTAGGTCATTTAGTCAAGAAACGTAATAATAAAGTGAAATCATATTATTAAAGTGTTTGAGTTGATAAAGCGAGAAAGGTGACTGTGACTGCGCCTAACTGTGCAAATTGGTAAATATGGGTCATCGCTGACCAGGGTGGCGCTATGCTGAAACCACTTATGACATTGTGTCACGTGATCGGTGTTATGCGCTGACTATATCTACTATGAGCTCTTCTATGTGCACTGTGGGCCAACCTAAACCTCACTATGCCGGAGCTAGACTTTAAAGCGGACCCTTACCCTGAATAAGAGCCTATCTTATTTTTTCCACACCCTGTACATACAGATTGCTCACATTAATCCAGACCCTCACCCTGAATAAGAGCCTATCTTATATATTTCCCACACCCTGTACATACAGATTGCCCACATTAATCTGGACCTTCACCCTGAATAAGAGCCTATCTTGTATGTTTCCCACAACCTGTACATACAGATTGCCCACATTAAACCGGACCCTCACCCTGAATAAGAGCCTATCTTATATGTCCCCCCCCCCGTACATAGAGATTGCCCACATTAATCCGGATCCTCACCCTGAATAAGAGCCTATCTTATATGTTCCCCCCACCCTGTATATACAGATTGCTCACATTAATCCGGATCTTCACCCTGAATAAGAGCCTATCTTATATGTTTCCCACACCATGTACATAAAGATTGCCCACATTAATCCGGACCTTCACCCTGAATAAGAGCCTATCTTATATGTTTCCCATACCCTATACATAAAGATTGCCCACATTAATCTGGACCCTCACCCTGAATAAGAGCCTATCTTATATGTTCCCCATACCCTATACATACAGATTGCCCACATTAATCTGGACCCTCACCCTGAATAAGAGCCTATCTTATATGTTTCCCACACCCTGTACATACAGATTGCTCACATTAAAAATCATCCTACCTGCATCTACTGCATGTTATGAGCCATTAAACATCCGAGATGGAGGCTCATGGAACATCAGGCAGCCTGCAAATAGGAAGTGTTTCTGACTGTGCTGCTCTGCATTCTGGGATTGCTGACCTTCTCCTGACCCCAGCTCTGCTCTGTCTGAGCAAATCACAGCTATAACCCTTCCCCCTGCCCTTTATCCCACTCTCCTCAGTAAGTGTGATTCTTCTGAGTCAAGATGGCGGTGCCCGTATTCTAGAGTCCTGAACAGAGTTGCAGCCCAGTGGGGGAAAGAATAATGAGTAAGTGACTAAAAATTTAAAATATATTAATTTTAGATGCTGGGGAATCGTTATATATGGGTTTTGGCTTTTCATTAAATCATGGTTAAGGTCCGGTTTAACTCCGCACAGGCCGGCGACTTCATCACCCGGACTTAACCGGAAATTGGGACAACTGAAGAAAAAGAGGGACAGGTGGGAGCTATGGGTAATGCTATAATACCCACCCAATCATACCCCCACCACCCAGCAAGGGAGCACCATCTACAAGGGGGGTTCTCATTGGATACCACCAGGACCCCTCCAATGCAGAGAGCCCCTGGCTGCTGGGACCACCTGCGAACCTTCTCTGGTGTTAAATAGATAAAAACACACAGAGCAGCAGACAGAAATAATCAGGCGACGCAGAGAAGCAGTAAGAAAAATCCGTATCCCAAAGCGCGTGCACTTCACACTGTGAGGAAGCTGCAACCAATCCACCAGCAGCAGCAATGCCGACTCCAGGACGTCACAGCATCCGAATGGGCAACAAAGGATAAATATATTAACTTTAACCCAGCGCTTCTCAACCTGTGGGGCAGGACCCCGGCGGGGGGGGGGGGGGGCGCCTAAAGCCATCGGAAAATACATATTTCCGATGGCTTTAGCCACTGAGAAGTCGCGCTACCGTCTGCAGCTGCGCTATTCAGCTGGAACGCACGCCGTTATGAATGCGCGTCCCAAACTGAATGCCTGCGCAGACGTGATTGCATCATCCGTCCGGGCCCTAAGGGGCGGGGGAAGCGGGAGGAACGCTGCACAGTCCATAGCAGCGCATTACGTGTGTCCGCCGCTTGCTGACGTCATCAGTGGGCGGACGCAGCAAGCGCCGGAGGACAGAAGCCAAGAGAGCCTGCGAGACGCCTGCTGGTGTAATAACAGTACACACACCATACACACAATACTGTGTAAGTGTAATCATTACACAATACACAAAGCAGCAAACATTTACACTGTGTCTTATACTATAAGAGACACTATAAGATGTAAGTCACACTGTTCCCCAATGTATAATTATCCCCCATATCTCCCACTATTTTCCCATATACTATAAGAGACACTATAAGATGTAAGTCACACTGTTCCCCAATGTATAATTATCCCCCATATCTCCCACTATTTTCCCATATACTATAAGAGACACTATAAGATGTAAGTCACACTGTTCCCCAATGTATAATTATCCCCCATATCTCCCACTATTTTCCCATATACTATAAGAGACACTATAAGATGTAAGTCACACTGTTCCCCAATGTATAATTATCCCCCATATCTCCCACTATTTTCCCATATACTATAAGAGACACTATAAGATGTAAGTCACACTGTTCCCCAATGTATAATTATCCCCCATATCTCCCACTATTTTCCCATATACTATAAGAGACACTATAAGATGTAAGTCACACTGTTCCCCAATGTATAATTATCCCCCATATCTCCCACTATTTTCCCATATACTATAAGAGACACTATAACATGTAAGTCACACTGTTCCCCAATGTATAATTATCCCCCATATCTCCCACTATTTTCCCATATACTATAAGAGACACTATAAGATGTAGGTCACACTGTTCCCCAATGTATAATTATCTCCATATCTCCCACTATTTTCCCATATACTATAAGAGACACTATAAGATGTAAGTCACACTGTTCCCCAATGTATAATTATCCCCCATATCTCCCATTATTTTCCCATATACTATAAGAGACACTATAAGATGTAGGTCACACTGTTCCCCAATGTATAATTATCTCCATATCTCCCACTATTTTCCCATATACTATAAGAGACACTATAAGATGTAAGTCACACTGTTCCCCAATGTATAATTATCCCCATATCTCCCACTATTTTCCCATATACTATAAGAGACACTATAAGATGTAAGTCACACTGTTCCCCAATGTATAATTATCCCCCATATCTCCCACTATTTTCCCATATACTATAAGAGACACTATAAGATGTAAGTCACACTGTTCCCCAATGTATAATTATCCCCCATATCTCCCACTATTTTCCCATATACTATAAGAGACACTATAAGATGTAAGTCACACTGTTCCCCAATGTATAATTATCCCCATATCTCCCACTATTTTCCCATATACTATAAGAGACACTATAAGATGTAAGTCACACTGTTCCCCAATGTATAATTATCCCCATATCTCCCACTATTTTCCCATATACTATAAGAGACACTATAAGATGTAAGTCACACTGTTCCCCAATGTATAATTATCCCCCATATCTCCCACTATTTTCCCATATACTATAAGAGACACTATAAGATGTAAGTCACACTGTTCCCCAATGTATAATTATCCCCATATCTCCCACTATTTTCCCATATACTATAAGAGACACTATAAGATGTAAGTCACACTGTTCCCCGATGTATAATTATCCCCATATCTCCCACTATTTTCCCATATACTATAAGAGACACTATAAGATGTAAGTCACACTGTTCCCCAATGTATAATTATCCCCCATATCTCCCACTATTTTCCCATATACTATAAGAGACACTATAAGATGTAAGTCACACTGTTCCCCAATGTATAATTATCCCCCATATCTCCCACTATTTTCCCATATACTATAAGAGACACTATAAGATGTAGGTCACACTGTTCCCCAATGTATAATTATCCCCCATATCTCCCACTATTTTCTCATATACTATAAGAGACACTATAAGATGTAAGTCACACTGTTCCCCAATGTATAATTATCCCCCATATCTCCCACTATTTTCCCATATACTGTAAGAGACACTATAAGATGTAAGTCACACTGTTCCCCAATGTATAATTATCCCCCATATCTCCCACTATTTTCCCATATACTATAAGAGACACTATAAGATGTAAGTCACACTGTTCCCCAATGTATAATTATCCCCCATATCTCCCACTATTTTCCCATATACTATAAGAGACACTATAAGATGTAAGTCACACTGTTCCCCAATGTATAATTATCTCCCATATCTCCTACTATTTTCCCATATTCTGAATGAGGAAACTGCTGAAATCCGCCTCCTATTGATTTCATTGTGAGTGCGGCGGATTTTGTGGAAGAGAGCTCCCGAGAATCTCGAGTTACCACACATTCCGCCGCAGCCTCCTATTAATTTCAATAAGAGGCGGAGAAATGACAGTTTCCGACACATGCTCTGCCATGGTGAAATGTTATTTATTGGAATTAGTAATAAATATTTCTCAACATATAATTAAATATTGTTTTTGTGATTAATCACAATGTTTAAATGATGTTTGATTTGTAGCAATGAGAATACATAACGCATATCAGGTATTTACATTTCGAACCATAACTGGAGCAAAATTACAGTTTTAAAGTAGCCACCAAAATCATTTTTTGGTTTGGGGTCACGGCAACACGAGGAACTGTATTGTGGGGTCACCGCAACATGAGGAACTGTATTGCGGGGTCACAGCAACATGAGGAACTGTATTGCGGGGTCACAGCAACATGAGGAACTGTATTGCGGGGTCACCGCAACATGAGGAACTGTATTGCGGGGTCACGGCAACATGAGGAACTGTATTGTGGGGTCACCGCAACACGAGGAACTGTATTGTGGGGTCATGGCAACATGAGGAACTGTATTGCGGGGTCACGGCAACATGAGGAACTGTATTGCGGGGTCACGGCAACATGAGGAACTGTATTGCGGGGTCACGGCAACATGAGGAACTGTATTGTGGGGTCATGGCAACATGAGGAACTGTATTGCAGGGTCACCGCAACATAAGGAACTGTATTGCGGGGTCACGGCAACATGAGGAACTGTATTGCGGGGTCACAGCAACATGAGGAACTGTATTGTGGGGTCACAGCAACATGAGGAACTGTATTGCGGGGTCACGGCAACATGAGGAACTGTATTGCGGGGTCACCCCAACATGAGGGACTGTATTGCGGGGTCACCCCAACATGAGGGACTGTATTGCGGGGTCACGGCAACATGAGGAACTGTATTGCGGGGTCACGGCAACATGAGGAACTGTATTGCGGGGTCACGGCAACATGAGGAACTGTATTGCGGGGTCACAGCAACATGAGGAACTGTATTGCGGGGTCACGGCAACATGATGAACTGTATTGCGGGGTCACGGCAACATGAGGAACTGTATTGCGGGGTCACGGCAACATGAGGAACTGTATTGCGGGGTCACGGCAACATGAGGAACTGTATTGCGGGGTCACGGCAACATGAGGAACTGTATTGCGGGGTCATCGCAACATGAGGAACTGTATTGCGGGGTCATCGCAACATGAGGAACTGTATTGCGGGGTCACCGCAACATGAGGAACTGTATTGCGGGGTCACCGCAACATGAGGAACTGTATTGCGGGGTCACCGCAACATGAGGAACTGTATTGCGGGGTCACAGCAACATGAGGAACTGTATTGCGGGGTCACAGCAACATGAGGAACTGTATTGCGGGGTCACGGCAACATGGGGAACTGTATTGCGGGGTCACAGCAACATGAGGAACTGTATTGCGGGGTCACCGCAACATGAGGAACTGTATTGCGGGGTCACAGCAACATGAGGAACTGTATTGCGGGGTCACAGCAACATGAGGAACTGTATTGCGGGGTCACGGCAACATGGGGAACTGTATTGCGGGGTCACAGCAACATGAGGAACTGTATTGCGGGGTCACGGCATTAGAAAGGTTGAGAATCACTGCTTTAAGGCATAATGTCGCCCACGATGATAAGAATAATGGGTCCAAGTTTGAACAGAAGCACATAGAAGAAAACAGCAAATAGACCGAATCTAGTGTAACACCGCAATGATCCAAAATGTAATAAATAATAATAAAATGCACTCACAAACAAATCAGTAAAACCAGCATTCAATATAATCTGAGTCTCACCGCACAAGGCCTTGTCAAAGTTGTCCATTGGTGACGAAACGCGTCGGCGGTGGCGAGTGGCGGAATTTTTAAAGTGGTACCCCGACTTTGTCCAGATCAATTTGTGCGATCTTCCTTCCTACATGGCTGTCAGATTCCAGGGCTGGTGAGACTCGGATTATATTGAATGCTGGTTTTACTGATTTGTTTGTGCATTTTATTATTATTTATTACATTTTGGATCATTACGGTGTTACACTAGATTCGGTCTATTTGCTGTTTTCTTCTATGTGCTTCTGTTCAAACTTGGACCCATTATTGTGATCATCGTAGGCGACTTTATGCCTTAAAGGGAATATATTTGGAGTCCTTTGCTGAGCATCATTAATGCGGATCTAAATTGTCGAATCCATTAATCTGTGTAATTATGAACTGAGCGCGGTGTTATGTACTAATATTTTATTTTTATGCAAATATTTTTACATTACTATTATTCTTCTCTGGTGTTAACTTGATCCTTTTCACCTCTACGGAGCAAGGTGAGTAATTACCTGAGTGTGAGAGGAGTCCCGGCGAAAGCAGTCCCGGCACGCCGTGCGGCAGGAGGCGAGCGTTGTCCTGAATCGTCACTCCCAGCGAACGCTTCGGGGGTCTCCCCGGCCGAGAGCTGCAGAGACACAATAGGAAGAAAGCGATGAGGACGGGCGTCCGATGACATCACCAAATACTGACCATCATCACCCCCTGTGCCCACCTACCTCACCTGTGTGTGATAGATAGATAGATAGATAGATAGATAGATAGATAGATAGATATGGGATAGATAGATAGATAGATAGATAGATAGATAGATAGATAGATATGAGATAGATAGATAGATAGATAGATAGATAGATAGATAGATAGATATGAGATAGATAGATAGATATATAGATAGATAGATAGATAGATAGATAGATAGATAGATAGATATGAGATAGATAGATAGATAGATAGATAGATAGATAGATATGAGATAGATAGATAGATAGATAGATAGATAGATATGAGATAGATAGATAGATAGATAGATAGATAGATAGATAGATAGATATGAAATAGATAGATAGATAGATAGATATGAAATAGATAGATAGATAGATAGATAGATAGATAGATAGATAGATATGAAATAGATAGATAGATAGATAGATAGATAGATAGATATGAAATAGATAGATAGATAGATAGATATGAAATAGATAGATAGATAGATAGATAGATAGATAGATATGAAATAGATAGATAGATAGATAGATAGATAGATAGATAGATATGAGATAGATAGATAGATAGATAGATAGATAGATAGATAGATAGATAGACTGTTAGGCAGAAGCAGTCAGTATCCAGATAATTGATGGGCACTCAGGATAATTCTCGCTTTGCTCCTGGGAATCAGGGGAAGGGGAGGCCTCCTTAATGCTGGAAGATAAATGGCGGGGGGGGGGGGGCACAGGGGCCATAGATATAATAACAGGTTTATCTCCCCTACAGCGGCGCACACCTCCTGAAAGGCCCCGAATCCCCATAGGAGCGCTCAGCCTGAATTTACAATCAGCAGCGTAACGGGGCCGAGCGGATATTTCTATGGATGATTCCTCTCCTTATAAACCGATTTGTGTCGGGTCTATTTCCAGGGACGCCGCACAGTATGATCTCCCCTCCCCCCTCCATGGAATAAATCATCGGATGGAATGATAGAAGGATCCGCAATATAACTCACTCTGCAAATTATTGTCCTGTGCGTGTCAGCGCTCATATGTGCAATATAACCCCCATCTGCTTTATAATATATATATGTGTGTTTATATGTGTGTGTGTGTGTATAATATATATATATATATATATATATATATATATATATATATATATATATATTATTGTCTATTTATATAGCGCCATCATTTTCCTTAGCGCTGTACAAAGTAGATATATGTATATTGGCAGGCTGATTCATTACTAACGCCAGATAGCGACAGATGAGCGTCTGTAGCGAGGCTTTGAGAGCTACTGCTAGTGGTCGCTGTGCTCAGCCATGGTTAGTTGTTTCAGAGCACCACAGTCGCTGGCCGGCATTGATGAATATGATGCGTCAGTCGCAGTACTACACTTTATGGGAGCGAATAGTAGCGCCAGCTCACACCACATTCATCAAAAAAACAGCCTCACACAGCGTCGGCGCTCAAAATCGGGTAGTTGTAGCCCATAGCGCCAGACGCTGTGTAATTAAAGTCTGTTTTGGTAACGTTTCCACCAGTAACAAAGGGAAAACACATGGAATGACATTGTTATAACATTGTAACATGACACTTTAATACCAAACATGTCAGGACAATTCTGCATAAAAATATTATTAATCCAAAAAGCTTTCAAAAATGTCATTTTCTATCCCAGGAAACATGTCAGAAGTTTTGAGATTTTTTTTAAGAAAAAAAGAAAAAAATTGGGATCAGGAAAGAGATTTAAGGATCGTCCATAGAAATGTATGGGAGACGCCAGGTAGCGACAGGTAAGACGTGGCGCTCTGCAAGGCTGAACGCCGGCGCTGTACGCTGAGCCTGGGATAATGATGAATCGGACGCTACATGGCGTTGTCCCGATCGCTCAGCAGATTCGGCTTCATAAATGTGTAATTGCTGCCGTGTCCGGTGTTCACCTGACGCTACGTGGCGCTGTACAGGCTCTACCTGGCGCTAGAGCTTCATGAATAAGGCCCATAGTTAATTTATAAAGTTCCATTGTATTCTATTATGTTTTTTGGGTCGTATAGAACACGTGTATAACAACCTATTTGTGTAATACACAGAGGAGTCAGGTGAGACACACTGATAGGAGACAGAGACCTGGTACTTGTGAGCTAACAATCTTTTTTTACTTATTTATTTTTTCTCCACTCAGACGGGCAGACTGATTCATGACTGAGCGTCTGTATTGTGGCGCTAAGAGCAACCGCTGGTGGGCGCTGTAACAGAGCACCTCAGTCGCTCTAGTAACCTGCCCGGCCTTGATGAATGACATGTATGTTGGGCGCTCTAACACCAGTACAGCGCCGCGGGGAGCGAGAGGTAGCGCCAGCTCATTGCGACCGACTCTCAGCGATCCACACCATACTTATCAAGAAAGGACACACACAAACAGCATCGGCGCTCCGAATCTGGGCGCTGTAGCATAGAGCGCCAGACGCTGTGTGATTAAAGTCTGTTTCTGATCACATATCCACCAGTAACAAAGCGAAAAACACATGGAATGACATTCATTTTTTTTTTTTAAGTTTTAACGCATAGATGGCCATTGTATGCTTGCACACACATAGGAATTCGTCCTCCGCATTTAACCCATCTGTGCAGTCAGTGTACACATGCCGGGAGCGGCATTGTTATAACACTGTGACATTAACACTTTAATACCAGACCTGTATGACAATTCTGCATAAAAATACAAAAAAAGTGTTCAAAAATGACTCTTTCTAGGCCAGGAGACGTCACACGATGATTTGAGAGAGAGAAAAAAATAAATTAAAAACAAAAAAACCCTGTTTAAACAGAAGAAAAGTGACGTCCATTGAAATGTATGGGAGAGCGACAGGTAGCGACAGGTAATACCAGGCTCTGGAAGGCAGAGCGCCAGCGCTATACTCTGCTCTGCCTGTAATGATGAATCGGACGCTACATGGCGCTGTTAGAGTCACTCACCAGAAATCGCCTTCATAAATGTGGTTTCCCGTAAAGCGCCCCGGCGTTCAACAGTCGCTACCTGCCGCTACGAGGCGCGACCTGCCGCTATCCCTTGATGAGTAAACCCCCTAGTATAGTATGGAACATAGAGTTCTATTAATACTCACACTTGCTGGATTGATTCAGAGCCAGGTGAGAATTCTCACTCCTTTTTAGGACAGAAAACTGCCATTGACTTAGCTTAGGGATGATTCAAATCCAGGTGAGAATTTACACGGACAGGCTGATTCATTACTAGCGCCAGGCAATAGCAGATGAGCGTCTGTACAGCGGCGCTAGTGGTCGTTCTGATCGGCCGTGAGTCGCTATTACAGAGCGTCTCAGTCGCTGGCCGGAATTGATGAATATGATGTGTGAGTGGCTATAACACCAGTACAGCGCTGTATGGGAGCGAACGGTAGCGACTGGTCAGTGTGAGCGACTCAAACCATATTCATCAAAAAAAACAGCCACACACAGCGCCGGCGCTTAAAATTGTGTCGCTGTAGCCCAGAGCGCCAGACTCTGTGTGATTAAAGGCTGTTTCTGATCACATATCCACCAGTAACAAAGCGAAAACACATGGAATGACATTGTTATAACACTGTAACATTAACACTTTAATACCAGACATGTAATGACAATTCTGCATAAAAATATAAAAAAATCCAAAAAGTTTTCCAAAATGTCATTAAATACAGGAGAGGTGGTTATAACTCAGCAATAATTCATACGCCGGACCCCGGAGACGCTGCAGACGTTTCTCTATTATCGCAGGCACCAGCTCCTGCGTCTCATTCATCAGCTGCGAGACGGCGGCGGCGCGTTACTCTGCAGGGCGCAGATAAGCGCGCCATTATTGTCTAATTGCACGCTGATTGTTTGTTGATGGGTTTAAGCCTCTCGTTAATTGTTTGTGTGTGTTTGTAGTTTTTTGCTTCGCTTTAAATGAAGAGTTTCGTTAAAGTTTAAGCAGCGCTGGAGAGTAATTAAGCGCTTGGATCTGAAATGGAGACTAAACGCGCCCACGAATCTCGCACTTCACGCCGTGGCAAATGCATGGGGGCCACCCAGAGGCGGGGTCAATTCAGGGGCGACTTTTTGTTTAAAAAAATAAATAAATAACGCTGTGACATCACACACAGGGGTGGGAGGGTCTATGACATCACAGCAGCTGCTGCAGAATCAGCGCGATACAGCTCCATTCAGTGATACAAGATGATGTGACATCACACACAGGGGTGGGAGGGTCTGTGACATCACACACAGGGATGGGAGGGTCTATGACATCACAGAAGCTGCTGCAGAATCAGCGCGCTCAGCTCCATTCAGTTATACAAGATGCTGTGACATCACACACAGGGGTGGGAGGGTCTGTGACATCACACACAGGGGTGGGAGGGTCTATGACATAACAGAAGCTGCTGCAGAATCAGCGCGCTCAGCTCCATTCAGTTATGCAAGAGGCTGTGACGTCACACACAGGGGTGGGAGGGTCTATGACATCACAGAAGCTGCTGCAGAATCAGCGCGATACAGCTCCATTCAGTTATGCAAGATGCTGTGACATCACACACAGGGGTGGGAGGGTCTGTGACATCACACACAGGGGTGGGAGGGTCTATGACATCACAGAAGCTGCTGCAGAATCAGCGCGCTCAGCTCCATTCAGTTATACAAGATGCTGTGACATCACACACAGGGGTGGGAGGGTCTGTGACATCACACACAGGGGTGGGAGGGTCTATGACATAACAGAAGCTGCTGCAGAATCAGCACGCTCAGCTCCATTCAGTGATACAAGATGCTATGACATCACACACAGGGGTGGGAGGGTCTGTGACATCACACACAGGGATGGGAGGGTCTATGACATCACAGAAGCTGCTGCAGAATCAGCGCGCTCAGCTCTATTCAGTTATGCAAGAGGCTGTGACATCACACACAGGGGTGGGAGGGTCTATGACATCACAGCAGCTACTGCAGAATCAGCGCGCTCAGCTCCATTCAGTTATGCAAGATGCTGTGACATCATCCACAGGGGTGGGAGGATCTATGACATCACAGCAGCTGCTGCAGAATCAGCGTGATACAGCTCCATTCAGTTATGCAAGATGCTGTGACATCACACACAGGGGTGGGAGGATCTATGACATCACAGCAGCTGCTGCAGAATCAGCGTGATACAGCTCCATTCAGTTATGCAAGATGCTGTGACATCACACACAGGGGTGGGAGGGTCTATGACATCACAGCAGCTGCTGCAGAATCAGTGCGCTAATGTCCATTCACCGATGCAAGATGCTGTGACATCACACACAGGGGTGGGAGGGTCTATGACATCACAGAAGCTGCTGCAGAATCAGCGCGCTCAGCTCCATTCAGTTATGCAAGAGACTGTGACATCACACACAGGGGTGGGAGGGTCTATGACATCACAGAAGCTGCTGCAGAATCAGCGCGCTCAGCTCCATTCAGTTATGCAAGAGGCTGTGACGTCACACACAGGGGTGGGAGGGTCTATGACATCACAGAAGCTGCTGCAGAATCAGCGCGATACAGCTCCATTCAGTTATGCAAGATGCTGTGACATCACACACAGGGGTGGGAGGGTCTATGACATCACAGCAGCAGCTGCAGAATCAGCGCACTCAGCTCCATTCAGTTATGCAAGAGGCTGTGACATCACACACAGGGGTGGGAGGGTCTATGACATCACAGCAGCAGCTGCAGAATCAGCGCGCTCAGCTCCATTCAGTTATGCAAGAGGCTGTGACATCACACACAGGGGTGGGAGGGTCTATGACATCACAGAAGCTGCTGCAGAATCAGCGCGCTCAGCTCCATTCAGTTATGCAAGAGGCTGTGACATCACACACAGGGGTGGGAGGGTCTATGACATCACAGAAGCTGCTGCAGAATCAGCACGCTCAGCTCCATTCAGTTATGCAAGAGGCTGTGACGTCACACACAGGGGTGGGAGGGTCTATGACATCACAGAAGCTGCTGCAGAATCAGCGCGATACAGCTCCATTCAGTTATGCAAGAGGCTGTGACGTCACACACAGGGGTGGGAGGGTCTATGACATCACAGCAGCTGCTGCAGAATCAGTGCACTAATGTCTCTTCACCAATGCAAGATGCTGTGACATCACACACAGGGGTGGGAGGGTCTATGACATCACAGCAGCTGATGTGATACATTGTAAATCAATCTTGAGTTATGCTGTGTTACATTGTTACAGCCAGGCCACAGCTAATGTACTATAATTGTTTCATGTTTATAATAAGCTGTGATACATTGTAAATAATTCCTGAGTTACGCTGTGTTACATTGTAACAGCCAGGCCGCAGCTAATGTATTATAATTGTTTTAGATTTGTAATCAGCTGTGATACATTGTAAAGCAGCCCTGAGTTACACTGTGTTACATTGTTACAGCCAGACTGCAGCTGATGTATTATAATTGTTTCATGTTTGTAATAAGCTGTGATACATTGTAAAGCAATCCTGAGTTACACTGTTACATTATAACAGCCAGGCTGCAGCTGATGAGTTATTATTGTTCCAGATTTGTAATCAACTGTGATACATTGTAAAGCAGTCCTGGGTTACGCTGTGTTACATTGTAACAGCCAGGCTGCAGCTGATGAGTCATAATTGTTTCATGTTTGTAATCGGCTGTGATACATTGTAAAGCAATCCTGGGTTACGCTGTGTTACATTGTAACAGCCAGGCTGCAGCTGATGAGTCATAATTGTTTCATGTTTGTAATCGGCTGTGATACATTGTAAAGCAATCCTGGGTTACGTTGTGTTACATTGTTACAGCCAGACTGCAGCTGATGTATTATAATTGTTTCATGTTTGCAATCAGCTGTGATACATTTTAAATCAGTCCTGAGTTACGCTGTGTTACATTGTAACAGCCAGGCTGCAGATGATGAGTCATAATTGTTTCATGTTTGCAATCGGCTGTGATACATTGTAAAGCAATCCTGGGTTACGTTGTGTTACATTGTAACAGACAGGCCACAGCTGATGTGTTCTAATTGTTTCATGTTTGTAATCGGCTGTGAGACATTGTAAAGCAGTCCTGGGTTACGTTGTGTTACATTGTAACAGACAGGCCACTGCTGATGTGTTCTAATTGTTTCATGTTTGTAATCAGCTGTGATACATTGTAAAATTGTCCTGAGTTACACTGTTACATTGTAACAGCCAGGCCGCAGCTAATGTTTGTAATGAGCTGTGAGACATTGTAAATCAGTCTCGAGTTGCGCTGTGTTACATTGTGTTACATGTGTTTCATGTTTGTTATGAGCTGTGCTACTTTGTGAGGCAGTCCTGAGTAACGCTGTTACATTGTAACAGCCAGGCCGCAGCTGATGTGTTATGACTGTTTCATGTTTGTTATGAGCTGTGCTACATTGTGAGGCAGTCCTGAGTAACGCTGTGTTACATTGTAACAGCCAGGCCGCAGCTAAAGTATTATTACGGTTTCATGTTTGTAATGAGCTGTGAGACATTGTAAATCCGTCTCGAGTTACGCTGTGTTACATTGTGTTACATTGTAACGAGCCGCGCAATCTGACACAAGGAGGAATCGTACAGCAGAAACATCTGACGTGATTAATGGGAGTATCGGCGCGGCTGCAGAAACATTATTCCGGGATGTCCCGGGGGACGGGGGCGAGCCGCTACATTTTATAATCATTTATTTGACATTTAGCCTTCGTTCCGCGGGCGCCGGCGAGAAAACGATAGAAATAAAAAAAATGAAAACGAATGAAAACAAAAACGGAATAAACAGCGAAAACATAATTCACCGGGCGGAATCCTTCTCCTCCTCCGCCGGCAAACGTGCGCCGGGTGATAAATTATCGGGGATCCGCAAATGAGCGGCGTTTCACTAGACAGAAAAACAACGGAGCGCTGCGTTTAATCTTGCTAATAGAGACGAGAACGCCGATTCGCGGTGGGGGCGTGCGCCTTGCTGCTGGAGCGCAGATTCATCATTTACTATAGTTTTATTCCTGACGACTAAGGCGAAACGCGAACACAGACAGGGTCTCACAACCCCTGCAGTGTCGGACTGGCCCACTGGAACACTGGAGTATTTTAAGGAGGGACACAGGACAGCGACAAGGTGACACACCCCCGCAGTGTCGGACTGGCCCACAACAACACTGGCGTATTCTATGGAGGGACATGGGAAAAAGGGAAGGAGAGATGAAAAGAGGAGAAAAGGGACAATAAAAATAAAATAATATATATATATATATATATATATATATATATATATATATATATATATATAAAATAATAATAATAATATAATAAAATAAAATAAAAAATATAATAACATAAATAAATAAAATAATTAAAATATTAAAACAATAAACTCATAATAATCAATACAAAATAATAATTATAATACTAATATTAATGGATAAAGTATTATTGTTATTACTATTATAAAACAACAAAATAAAAATGAAAAAATAAATTTATTTTTTTTCTTTGTCTTTTGTTATATTTTATTTTTTTTTTTTTTATATTTTATTTTTTATTTTGTTATATTTTATTTTTTATTTTTATTTTGTTATAACAGCAAAAAAAAATACCGTATATACTCGAGTATAGGTCGACCCGAATGTAAGCCGAGGCACCTAATTTTACCACAAAATACTGGAAAAAGTTATTGACTCGAGTATAAGCCTAGGGTGGGAAATGCAGCAGCTACTGGTAAATTTCAAAAAGAGAAAAAGATGGAGGGAATGTGGGAAAGAGAGAAAGATGGAGGGAATGTGGGAAAGAGAGAAAGATGGAGGGAATGTGGGAAAGAGAGAAAGATGGAGGGAATGTGGGAAAGAGAGAAAGATGGAGGGAATGTGGGAAAGAGAGAAAGATGGAGGGAATGTGGGAAAGAGAGAAAGATGGAGGGAATCTGGGAAAGAGAGAAAGATGGAGGGAATGTGGGAGAGAGAGAAAGATGGAGGGAATGTGGGAAAGAGAAAAAGATGGAGGGAATGTGGGAGAGAGAGAAAGATGGAGGGAATGTGGGAAAGAGAGAAAGATGGATGGAATGTGGGAGAGAGAGAAAGATGGAGGGAATGTGAGAAAGAGAGAAAGATGGAGGGAATGTGGGAAAGAGAGAAAGATGGAGGGAATGTGGGAAAGAGAGAAAGATGGAGGGAATCTGGGAAAGAGAGAAAGATGGAGGGAATGTGGGGAAGAGAGAAAGATGGAGGGAATCTGGGAAAGAGAGAAAGATGGAGGGAATGTGGGAGAGAGAGAAAGATGGAGGGAATGTGAGAAAGAGAGAAAGATGGAGGGAATGTGGGAAAGAGAGAAAGATGGAGGGAATGTGGGAAAGAGAGAAAGATGGAGGGAATGTGGGAAAGAGAGAAAGATGGAGGGAATGTGGGAAAGAGAGAAAGATGGAGGGAATGTGGGAGAGAGAGAAAGATGGAGGGAATGTGGGAGAGAGAGAAATATGGAGGGAATCTGGGAAAGAGAGAAAGATGGAGGGAATGTGGGAAAGAGAAAAAGATGGCGGGAATGTGGAAAATAGAAAAAGATGGAGGGAATGTGGGAAAGAGAAAAAGATGGAGGGAATGTGGGAAAGAGAGAAAGATGGAGGGAATGTGAGAAAGAGAGAAAGATGGAGGGAATGTGGGAAAGAGAGAAAGATGGAGGGAATGTGGGAAAGAGAGAAAGATGGAGGGAATGTGGGAAAGAGAGAAAGATGGAGGGAATGTGGGAAAGAGAGAAAGATGGAGGGAATGTGGGAGAGAGAGAAAGATGGAGGGAATGTGGGAAAGAGAGAAAGATGGAGGGAATGTGGGAGAGAGAGAAAGATGGAGGGAATGTGGGAAACAGAGAAAGATGGAGGGAATGTGGGAAAGAGAAAAAGATGGCGGGAATGTGGAAAATAGAAAAAGATAGAGGGAATGTGGGAAAGAGAGAAAGATGGAGAGCCCTGAAAATACCCTCCCTCCATAAGAGTCCTGTAATTACCCCCTCACTGCATAAGAAAATACCAGATCAATACACTAATAAGAAGGAATGGTTGGGCTCTGAAGCTGCCCCACTAAATAACCCAAAGGCTGCACTGAACTGACACCAAAGTAGGGATAAGATAAAAAAAAATATATATATATATTATTATAAATCCTTGTTTCTGCCTAAAAAATACTGACATTAAATTTAATTATCTTATCCCTACTTTGGTGTCAGTTCAGTGCAGCCTTTTAATGTCAGTACCCTGTGGCCAGGGCTGTGTCCGGACCTGGAAGAGGTTTTCAGGGGGGGGGGGGGGGGTCGCTCCTCGCGCTCCTCGCACTCACTGGCTCCGCACACCGTCAGACGGCAGATGGGGCTGCGCGGCCGTGCGCGCGCACCTTAGATTCTGTGGTGTGCGCGCGCGTGCGGCCTCGGCCTCGCACCTCCGCCTGCGTCTCCCTGCAGCCTGAAGAGAGTTCTCAGCCTGTGGGTTGCGCGACCCCCATGATTTGGTCGTTCGACCCCCGCTGGGGTCGCGACCCACAGGTTGAGAACCGCTGCGTTAGAGGGAACGCTGGCGGCAGCTCCATCCGCCCCTAAGGTAATCCTGCCCCGCCCCTTTTTCTCCTCCATTTTTCGCTGACTCGAGTATAAGCCGAGGCGGCTTTTTTCAGCCCAAAAAGTGGGCTGAAAAACTCGGCTTATACTCGAGTATATACGGTAATATAACAAAAATTAAAAATTAAATATGACAAAATGAAAATAATAGGTATAAAATGTAACAAAATAAAAAAAAAAAAACATATAACAAAGTAAAAATAGATACATAAAACAAAACAAGATATAAAAATATGTATAACAAAATAAATATAAAAATTAAAACAAAATAAAATATAACAAAATAAAAATACAAAAAATAAAAAATAAAACAAAACAAAATATAAAAATATATATAACAAAATAAATATAAAAAATAAAACAAAATAAAATATAACAAATAAAAAAAAATAGGAATAAATTGTAAAAAAAAAATAAATAAATAAAAATAAAATAAAATATAACAAAATAAAAATACAAAAATAAAACAAAACAAAATATAAAAAAATATATATATAACAAAATAAATATAAAAAATAAAACAAAATAAAATATAACAAATAAAAAATAATAGGAATAAAATGTAAAAAAAGAAATAAAATAAAATATAACAAAATAAAAATACAAAACTAAAAATTACACACATATATATATATATATATATATATATATATATATATATATATACAAAATAAAAATTAAATATAACAAATTAAAAAAATATATAATGAAATAAATATAAATAAATATAAAAAATAAAAATATAATATAACTTAATAAAAAAAAAGATAGCAAAATAAAAATAAAATAAAAGAAGACAGGGGGGTATTGAAGGAGAAGAAGGGGAAAAGGTGAAGAAGGTAAAGGAGGATTTTTCCGCCTACATTGAATCTCTTTCCTTTCTATCGGTTCATCTCTTTGGCTCAGGGGAAGTTGGGCAAAGTTTACAGGGAATTAGCGCGGCCTGTAAAGCGCGTCTCCCCGGCTCGCTATCTCCTCAGCTCGCTTCCTATTTAGGGCATGGACCTGCGCTGCGTTTATGAGGTCGCGCTCCTTTTCTCTTCCCCATAGAAATAATAATAATAAGTCGAGTTTGTTTTTAGTACTATTGGCCTTCAGAATTGAGTTTTACTTAAATTAAAATCCACTTTCATTTGGCGTTTATTAGCTTATTATTATTAGCTGCTGAGCCCGCCAAGAGCCGCTTAAACTCTCCACGACCTCTGCGACGGGCGGGCAACCATGTGCGCAAAACGGAGAACCGAGTCACCCCCCGAAAAATAACAGGATGTAAATAAAAACCCCTTTTTCAGAAATGTTAGGCTGCATCCACTCCTGTGATCCGGAGTTCTGCCTTAAACGCTACCTGCGGGGCCATCAATAGGGACAATCGCTAAACTTGCTGATAACAGAACCAATTAGATATTATGCCCCCGATAAGGCCCAAACACAAAGAGAAATCCGGGTAAGAAATGATCAATTAGGGGTCATACCTAAAGAGGAACTCCACCCTTCATAAATGCTACACACACAGAATACAACCATAGAGCTCACACTCTAATAGGGTATAAGGGAGGATACAGGAGGAGAAGAGCTTACACTCTATTAGGGTATAAGGGAGGATACAGGAGGAGAAGAGCTTAACTCTATTAGGGTATAAGGGAGGATACAGGAGGAGAAGAGCTTACACTCTATTAGGGTATAAGGGAGGATACAGGAGGAGAAGAGCTTACACTCTATTAGGGTATAAGGGAGGATACAGAAGAGCTTACACTCTATTAGGGTATACGGGAGGATACAGGAGGAGAAGAGCTTACACTCTATTAGGGTATAAGGGAGGATACAGAAGAGCTTACACTCTATTAGGGTATAAGGGAGGATACAGAAGAGCTTACACTCTATTAGGGTATACGGGAGGATACAGGAGGAGAAGAGCTTACACTCTATTAGGGTATAAGGGAGGATACAGGAGGAGAAGAGCTTACACTCTATTAGGGTATAAGGGAGGATACAGAAGAGCTTACACTCTATTAGGGTATAAGGGAGGATACAGAAGAGCTTACACTCTATTAGGGTATACGGGAGGATACAGGAGGAGAAGAGCTTACACTCTATTAGGGTATAAGGGAGGATACAGGAGGAGAAGAGCTTACACTCTATTAGGGTATAAGGGAGGATACAGGAGGAGAAGAGCTTACACTCTATTAGGGTATAAGGGAGGATACAGAAGGAGAAGAGCTTACACTCTATTAGGGTATAAGGGAGGATACAGGAGGAGAAGAGCTTACACTCTATTAGGGTATAAGGGAGGATACAGGAGGAGAAGAGCTTACACTCTATTAGGGTATAAGGGAGGATACAGGAGGAGAAGAGCTTACACTCTATTAGGGTATAAGGGAGGATACAGGAGGAGAAGAGCTTACACTCTATTAGGGTATAAAGGAGGATACAGGAGGAGAAGAGCTTACACTCTATTAGGGTATAAGGGAGGATACAGAATTTGGTTTATTATAAGTAATGGCGGCAATGGCCGAGTTGCGCTTTCTATCATTTAATTCTATTTTCATCCGCAAGTCTTTTGGGAGTTTTTATAAACTTTACTCGTTGTTCCGGCACATTCCACATCTTTGGGATGAAGGGATGGAGCGTTGCGTTGCTGCCACATTGAAGCGCAGCGTGTAAATTTCGCCCCTCGGATGTCGGGATAAGACGATGACGGGAATGCCCAGTAGCGAGGACGTGCGCGCGGCTTCAGAGGCGCGGCGCTGCAGAAGGTTCGCTCCCCCCGGCCGCGTTGGTCGCTTCACACGGAATCGGTAATGAAAGCCGCGCTGTGATGTGACACAGACGGAGGAATCGTCGCCGCTTGTAGGATTTTATTCCCGATCGGCGCGTCTTTGTTCTGCCGCGTCCGACAAAAAGGGCGTCACGCCGCGCCACTGGCAGCTCCCGCCTCTGCCTGAAATTCGCTTGCAGCATCAACACAATATAATCACTAACCTACACCCCAAAACGGCGTGAAGCGTCACGTACAAATCACGGGGTCGTGCGTCAGTGCAAAAGATTTCCTGCTGATTCGGATTAATCCGGACCTTCACCCTGAATAAGATCCTATCTTATATGTTTCCCACACCCTGTACATACAGATTGCCTGCATTAATCCGGACCTTCACCCTGAATAAGAGCCTATGTTATATGTTTCTCTCCTGTATATACAGATTGCTCACATTAATCCAGACCTTCACCCTGAATTAGAGCCTATCTTGTATGTTTCTCACACCCTGTACATACAGATTGCCCACCTTAATCCGGACCCTCACCCTGAATAAGAGCCTATCTTATATGTTCCCCACACCCTGTACATACAGATTGCCCACATTAATCCGGACCTTCACCCTGAATAAGAGCCTATCTTATATGTTTCCCCCACCCTGTATATACAGATTGCTCACATTAATCCAGACCTTCACCCTGAATTAGAGCCTATCTTGTATGTTTCTCACACCCTGTACATACAGATTGCCCACATTAATCCGGACCCTCACCCTGAATAAGAGCCTATCTTATATGTTCCCCACACCCTGTACATACAGATTGCCCACATTAATCCAGACCTTCCCCCTGAATAAGAGCCTATCTTATATATTCCCCACACCCTGTACATACAAATTGCCCACATTAATCCGGATCCTCACCCTGAATAAGAGCCTTTTCTATATGTTTCCCACACCCTGTACATACAAATTGCTCACATTAATCCGGACCTTCACCCTGAATAAGAGCTTATCTTATATGTTTCCCACACTCTGTACAAACATATTGCCCACATTAATCTGGACCCTCACCTTGAATAAGAGCCTATCTTATATGTTTACCACACCCTGTACATACAGATTGCTCACATTAATCCGGACCTTCACCCTGAATAAGAGCCTATCTTATATGTTTCCCCCACCCTGTACATACAGATTGCCCTCATTAATCCGGACCTTCACCCTGAATAAGAGCCTATCTTATATGTTTCCCACACCCTGTACATACAGATTGCTCACATTAAAAATCATCCTACCTGCATCTACTGCATGTTATGAGCCTTTAAACATCCAAGATGGCGGCTCATGGAGCGTCAGGCAGCCTACAAACAGGAAGTGCCTTGCGACTGTGTCGCTCTGCATTCTGGGATTGCTGACCTTTTCCTGACCCCAGCTCTGCTCTGTCTGAGCAAAGCACAGCTATCTCCCCGCCCCCTGCACTTTATCCCGCTCTCCTCAGTAAGTGCGGTGCCCTTATCCTAAAGTCCTGAACAGAGTTGCAGCCCAGTGGGGGAAAGAATAATAAGTAACTTAAAACTTAAAATATATTAACTTTAGATGCTGGGGAATCGTTTTATAAGGGTTTGGGCTTTTCATTAAATCATGGGGAAGGTCCGGTTTAAAGAGAAGCTAAAGGCAGCGAACGCGAGAATGGCGACGGCGGACTGAGAGAATGTATCTGAAAGTAGAAGAAACCTCCTTTAACTAGAGGAAAACAATTATTGCTAGAGGCCCCCTTTAAAAGAATGTATCTTCTTGCAAAAGAACAATCCTTCTTAAAGTGGGCCAACACCCAGGGGTGATCGGCCCGGGTATCTATAAGATTCCCGGGCCGATCACCTCACACACCGCGGGACATCCGAGATCGGGATGTCCCGCGGGGTGTAAACCTCCCAAATCCCCCGAAAAACCTTACCTCTCCAGCCGCTGCTTCCGCCGCCGCCTCACTCGCGCTCCTCTAGACGTGCGGGCGCCTGCACCGGCCGTCTCTGAATGGCCGGCGCGGGCACGCACACGTCAAGAGTGACGCGCGGGAGGCGCCGACGGGCAAGCTGCTTGTACGTCGGCGCCGATTGGACGGCGCGGCCACGTGGGAGCGGGGAGAGGTGAGTTTTGGGGGCTTTCTGGGGGGTTTCACACAGCAAGTGGGGAAGTGGACCAATACCCAGGATAGTCAAAATCCTGGGTGTTGGTCCACTTTAAAGCGGACCAAAACCCCCCGCGCTAGATTCCTGGGCCAATCGATTTCCTCTCCCTGGGCATCCGAAATCGGGATTCCCCCCAGGTGGCCCCATACACTTACCTTGCTTCCTGGTCCAATGGTGCATGCGCATCCCACCATCCCTCTAGCAGGGCGCGTGCCTTAGATGGCAGGCTGATTGATTTCTAACGCCAGGTATCTGCAGATGAGCGTCTGTATAGCGGCGCTTAGAGCGACCGCTAGTATACACTGTGATTAGCTATCGGGCGCTGTATAGAGCGCCTCAGTCTCTGTACTAACCTGGCCTGGCATTGATGAATGAGATGTGTGTTGGGTGCTGTACAATCAGGAAAGAGATTAGAAGGAACGTCCATTGAAATGTATGGGAGAGCAAACGGTAGCGACAGGTAATACATGTGACGCTACATGGTGCTGTTATATGTAATAATACATGTGACGCTTCATGGCGCTGTTATATGTAATAATACATGTGACGCTACATGGCGCTGTTATATGTAATAACTAGGGATGAGCGAATCGATCCGGACGAACCCGGATTTGATCCGAATTTCAAGAAAAATTCGTTTCGGATCGAATCCGAATTTCCCCGCGATTCGATCGCTCGAAGTTTTCCTTTAATATCCATTCATTTACATTACAGGCATTCTAAGATGGCGGACGGGACATGTCCAGACATCTACCCCGCTCCAGTGCAAGCTGGGGCAGTCACATGCAGCCTATCAGCAGCCAGCAAGCCTGGTGACGTCACAGCGCTATTTAAGGCGGCGGACATCTTGCTTTTCCTCATTTCTCTATTGCATTCGTAAGAGACAGGACGCTGCTGTAGTCAGGGAGAGACAGAGAGCCAGGGACAGACAGAGACAGGCAGGAGACAGGCAGGAGACAGACAGAAAGTCAGCGAAAAACAGGGAAAGTTAGGAAAAATCGGAGGCAGTCACAGGGAGATTTTTTTTTTTTTTCATCCAGCCTGAGTGTTACTGGCTGGCTGACTGGCTTTGTTAGCGTTTTCAGGCTGCTTATACACTTACTGTGCATATATACTGAACTGTGGGAACATTACCATTTTGTAAAATCTCATTAGCCTCTGTATCTCCTCTAAGCTGCACAGTTATTTAAAGTAATTTGGACTGTTTTAGCCTGCTAAGACACTGTTGCTGTGCATATATACTGATCTCAAGTCTGCTGTGGGGGCATCCCATTCTGTAACATACCATTAGCCTCTGCATTTACTGTAAGCTGCACAGTTATTTAAAGTAATTTGGCCTGTATGAGCCTGCTTACACACTGTTGCTGTGCATATATACTGATCTCAAGTCTGCTGTGGGCATCCCATTCTGTAACATACCATTAGCCTCTGCATTTACTGTAAGCTGCACAGTTATTTAAAGTAATTTGGCCTGTATGAGCCTACTTACACACTGTTGCTGTGTGCATATATACTGATCTCAAGTCAGCTTTGGGGCATCCCATTCTGCAACATACCATTAGCCTCTGCATTTACTGTAAGCTGCACAGTTATTTAAAGTAATTTGGGCTGTATGAGCCTGCTTACACACTGTTGCTGTGCATATATACTGATCTTAAGTCTGCTTTGGGGCATCCCATTCTGTAACATACCATTAGCCTCTGCATTCACTGTAAGCTGCACAGTTATTTAAAGTAATTTGGGCTGTATGAGCCTGCTTACACACTGTTGCTGTGTGCATATATACTGATCTCAAGTCTGCTTTGGGGCATCCCATTCTGTAACATACCATTAGTCTCTGTATTCACTGTAAGCTGTACAGTTATTTAAAGTAATTTGGCCTGTATGAGCCTGCTTACACACTGTTGCTGTGTGCATATATACTGATCTCAAGTCAGCTTGGGGGCATTCCATTCTGTAACATACCATTAGCCTCTGTATTCACTGTAAGCTGTACAGTTATTTAAAGGAATTTGGCCTGTATGAGCCTGCTTACACACTGTTGCTGTGTGCATATATACTGATCTCAGGTCTGCTGTGGGGGCATCCCATTTGTTTTTGACTGCTTTTAATAAACCAGTCCGCAGGGCACCGCAAAACTGCACATTGAACCCTATCTGTTTATACTAAATAAGGAAATACATAAAAATGTCAGGCTGTTCAAAGAGGAGTGGCAGAGGCCAAGATTCAGCAGGCAGAGGTCGCAGCAGACTGGGGGCCAGTAGCAGCAGGAGTCACGCTGAGAGACCTAATCTGCCAGTATCTGCTAGCGGTCGTGTCTCCACCAGTAACGCATCTGCCGTGGTAGATTGGTTAACGCGCTCATCAACAACATCATCACAACTTACGTCTGAGACCCCCAGTCTAGGGTCGGTAGGTTCCTCTGACAGAACCCTGAGTTAGCATGCCCCGAGAGCAGTCCCTGTCCTCCCATTGCCTCTGTCCTACGCCGTTCCCTCCCCCAGCGACGTATCCTATGCTTTAGGTTCAGCTCCACTCTTTAGTGAGGAGGACGATCAGATAGAGGACAGTCAGCAGCTACTGCCCAGCCAAGAAATGGAGGTGGCTTCTTTAGCTAGGCAGACAAATAGTGATGTGGACAGTGTCGTGGGTGCTGCGAGCGTTCCAGCTCCTGCGCCAGACACTGTTGATGAATCCACGAACATCAGTGACGTACAGCTACAACTCGGTGATAATGATGATGACGATGAAGCCGATTGCACTTGGGAGCCGGGTGATGAAGGGGCTTCATCGTCATCATCAGGAGAAGAGGGGCGCAGGTTGCCCCGGAGTCAGCAACTCAGGCAGCAAGGTGTTAGCAGCATGGTTGGCAGGCAGCATGGGGGCACAATTGTAAAGCCTGGAGCCAAACGGGGCCGGGGTAGAGCACCTGCTGCGCGGCAGGCTACCTTATCGGGAGGTAGTGGGGCAGGGGTTCCTGGAGTTGGGGACAATAGCAGCGAATCAGTGAGGCCTGTTGATGGGAAAAGTAGCTACTCGGCAGTGTGGCAGTTTTTCCTGAAGCATCCGCAGGAGGGTAACATGGCCACATGCAAGATATGTAGGCAGAAGGTGAAGCGTGGCCAGGGCCCAAATGTTGGCACCACCGCCCTGCATCAACATATGATGCATCATCATAAAGCGACCTGGGAGAACCGAGGCTCCGAAGAGGTGGTCCAGTCTGCTTCCTCACCAAGTGGCACGCCGCTCCCAATTTCTGCCAGCCAAGGCTCCAGCATCTCAGCCGAAGGCAGCTGTGCGTCATACCCATCCTCTGTCGCTCCTGCTCCTCCTCCTCCAAGTCATGCATCCCGCCAGCAATCCATCAGCGAAGCCATGTCCAAGAGACAGCAGTATGCGCCCACTCATCCTACGGCGCAGAAGCTGAATGTGCTCCTGTCCAAGTTGCTGGTGCTGCAGTCGCTCCCTTTTCAGGTGGTGGACTCTGCACCTTTCAGAGAAATAATGGCTTGTGCCGAGCCGAGGTGGAGAGTCCCAAGCCGTCATTTCTTTGCCAAGAAGGCAGTACCAGTGCTGCACACTTTTGTTGAACAGAAGGTGGGCCAGTCCTTGAGCCTGTCGGTGTGTAGCAAAGTGCATGGCAGCGCCGGCGTCTGGAGCTGTAACTACGGTCAGGGACAGTACATGTCGTTTACGGCCCACTGGGTGAATGTGGTCCCTTTGCAGCAGCAGCAGCAACTTGGACAGGTCACGCCGCTTCGGCCTCCGCGCTCCCTGCCCGTTGGGCCTGTGACACTGTGCGACTCGGCCTCCTCATCCTCCACCATCTCCTCACCCTCCACTGTAGGCTCAAGTCTCAGTGCCCCTCCAGTCTACCATGTGTGCAGGGCACGGAGGTGTCACGCAGTGCTTCACATGGTTTGTCTTGGCGAACGGAGTCACACAGAGGAGGAACTGCTTAAATGTATTCATCAGGAAATCCAAACATGGCTTACTCCAAGAAAACTTAAAATGGGAATCATGGTTACCGACAATGGGAAGAACATTTTGTCTGCGCTGCGCCAAGAAAGCCTGACCCATGCCCCCTGCATGGCTCACGTCTTCAATCTGGTTGTCAAGCGGTTTCTGAAGTGTTCCCCTCATATGCAAGACATCCTAACAACTTCAAGGAAACTTTGCATGCACTTCAGCCACTCATACACCGCCAAACACACCCTTCTTGAGCTACAGCGTCAGAACGGTATCCCCCAACATAGTCTGATTTGCGATGTTTCCACACGTTGGAATTCCACCCTTCACATGTTGGACCGATTATATGAACAGAGAAAAGCCATCACGGATTTCCTGATGATCCAAGCGGATAGGGGGACTCCCCTGTGTAACTTCAATGTCAACCAGTGGCAGCTCATACGTGACACCTGCCGTTTGCTCAGGCCCTTTGAGGAAGCCACTTTATTTGTCAGTCGGCAGGATTACGGGATGAACGACGTGATTCCACTGCTTCATGTACTACAGCACATGTTGGAAACCATGGCTGGTCAGGGCACTACATCTACATCTTACGGCCACATGAACTCCGTTGGAGCTGAACTGGAGGAGGAGGAGGAAGAGGAGGAGGAGTTGCCCAGCGAAACACAGTTTAGGCTTGGCAAAATGGCTGGTTTATCTAGTCAGCGGACAGGAGAGGAGGAGCAGGAGTAGCCAGAGGAGCTAGAGGTTTTTGAGGAAGGCGAGACAGAGGACCCGGACACACCGTGGCAGTATGCAGTGGAGATGGAGACAGGTAGTCCATCCGAGTCACTTGTGCAAATGGCAGGAAGCATGCTCACGTCCTTGCGTAGTGACCCCAGAATTGTTTCCATCTGTCGGCGGGATGACTTCTGGCTGTCCACCTTATTGGACCCTCGCTTCCGGCACAAAATGGGGGCATTTTTTAAACCCACCGAGAGGGAGGACAAACTGAACTACTACAAAGACATTCTACGTAGGCAGTTGGCCGATGCCTATCTGCGCCATGGTCCATACTCTCGCAGGTCTGACTCGAGGGGACCTCTGCGCTCACCTTCCACTGCCATGGGCTGCTGGGGGGGTTGGCAGGAGCAGCAGCAGCAGCTCCATCAGCAGCAGCCTCAGTCTTCAGTCGCTAATGAGTAGCTTTCTACACCCGCATAGTGAGGCTACTCATGAGCAGCAGGAAGACCTGGAGCAGGACCTCAACCAGCAGGTCATGTCATACTTTGACATGACTATGCCAACACACCTTGAGGATTCGCTGGACTTCTGGGCAGCCAAACTTGATTTGGGGCCATAGTTACGGTGAGGAGAACTCGTCTGTCAACTAAAAATGTGGAGAGACTCACCTTTGTCAAAATTAATCAGGGATGGATCAGCCAGGATTTCCACTCACCAATGCCTGATGCATGCGACTAGATTCAGCATGGTGCCACGTTTTACACTTTCCAAATGGTGCAAAACATATTTATGTCTTTAGGCCAATTTTTGGCCTCCTGCTGATGCCAACTTCAGGGTGTGCCTTTCAGCCAATGTTTGGCCTCCTGCTGCTTGCAACTCCAGGGTGTGATTCATCCAATTTTGGGCTCCTGCTGCCAACTCCAGTGTCTCTTTAAAGTAATGTTTGGGCTCCTGCTGCTGCTGCTGCTGCTGCTGCCAACTCCAGGGTGTGATTCATCCAATTTTTGGGCTCCTGAAGCCAACCCCAGTGTCTCTTTAAAGTAATGTTTGGGCTCCTGCTGCTGCTGCCAACTCCAGGGTGTGATTCATCCAATTTTTGGGCTCCTGAAGCCAACCCCAGTGTCTCTTTAAAGTAATGTTTGGGCTCCTGCTGCTGCTGCTGCTTGCAACTCCAGGGTGTGATTCATCCAATTTTTGGGCTCCTGCTGCCAACTCCAGTGTCTCTTTAAAGTAATGTTTGGACTCCTGCTGCTGCTGCTGCTGCCAACTCCAGGGTGTGATTCATCCAATTTTTGGGCTCCTGCTGCCAACTCCAGTGTCTCTTTAAAGTAATGTTTGGGCTCCTGCTGCTGCTGCTGCTGCCAACTCCAGGGTGTGATTCATCCAATTTTTGGGCTCCTGCTGCCAACTCCAGTGTCTCTTTAAAGTAATGTTTGGGCTCCTGCTGCTACTGCTGCCAACTCCAGGGTGTGATTCATCCAATTTTTGGGCTCCTGCTGCCAACTCCAGTGTCTCTTTAAAGTAATGTTTGGGCTCGTGCTGCTGCTGCTGCTGCCAACTCCAGGGTGTGATTCATCCAATTTTTGGGCTCCTGAAGCCAACCCCAGTGTCTCTTTAAAGTAATGTTTGGGCTCCTGCTGCTGCTGCTTGCAACTCCAGGGTGTGATTCATCCAATTTTTGGGCTCCTGCTGCCAACTCCAGTGTCTCTTTAAAGTAATGTTTGGGCTCCTGCTGCTACTGCTGCCAACTCCAGGGTGTGATTCATCCAATTTTTGGGCTCCTGCTGCCAACTCCAGTGTCTCTTTAAAGTAATGTTTGGGCTCCTGCTGCTGCTGCCAGCTCCAGGGTGTGATTCATCCAATTTTTGGGCTCCTGAAGCCAACCCCAGTGTCTATTTAAAGTAATGTTTGGGCTCCTGCTGCTGCTGCCAACTCCAGGGTGTGATTCATCCAATTTTTGGGCTCCTGAAGCCAACCCCAGTGTCTCTTTAAAGTAATGTTTGGGCTCCTGCTGCTGCTGCTGCTGCCAACTCCAGGGTGTGATTCATCCAATTTTTGGGCTCCTGAAGCCAACCCCAGTGTCTCTTTAAAGTAATGTTTGGGCTCCTGCTTCTGCTGCTGCCAACTCCAGGGTGTGATTCATTCAATTTTTGGGCTCCTGCTGCCAACTCCAGTGTCTCTTTAAAGTAATGTTTGGGCTCCTGCTGCTGCTGCTTGCAACTCCAGGGTGTGATTCATCCAATTTTTGGGCTCCTGCTGCCAACTCCAGTGTCTCTTTAAAGTAATGTTTGGGCTCCTGCTGCTACTGCTGCCAACTCCAGGGTGTGATTCATCCAATTTTTGGGCTCCTGCTGCCAACTCCAGTGTCTCTTTAAAGTAATATTTGGGCTCCTGCTGCTGCTGCCAACTCCAGGGTGTGATTCATCCAATTTTTGGGCTCCTGCTGCCAACTCCAGTGTCTCTTTAAAGTTATGTTTGGGCTCCTGCTGCTGCTGCTGCCAGCTCCAGGGTGTGATTCCTCCAATTTTTGGGCTCCTGAAGCCAACCCCAGTGTCTATTTAAAGTAATGTTTGGGCTCCTGCTGCTGCTGCCAACTCCAGGGTGTGATTCATCCAATTTTTGGGCTCCTGAAGCCAACCCCAGTGTCTCTTTAAAGTAATGTTTGGGCTCCTGCTGCTGCTGCTGCCAACTCCAGGGTGTGATTCATCCAATTTTTGGGCTCCTGAAGCCAACCCCAGTGTCTCTTTAAAGTAATGTTTGGGCTCCTGCTTCTGCTGCTGCCAACTCCAGGGTGTGATTCATTCAATTGTTCGGCTCCTGCTGCCAACTCCAGTGTCTCTTTAAAGTAATGTTTGAGCTCCTGCTGCTGCTGCCAACTCCAGGGTGTGATTCATCCAATTTTTGGGCTCCTGCTGCCAACTCCAGTTTCTCTTTCAGCCAATGTTTGGGCTCCTGCTGCTACTGCTGCCAACTCCAGGGTGTGATTCATCCAATTTTTGGGCTCCTGCTGCCAACTCCAGTGTCTCTTTAAAGTAATGTTTGGGCTCCTGCTGCTGCTGCCAGCTCCAGGGTGTGATTCATCCAATTTTTGGGCTCCTGAAGCCAACCCCAGTGTCTATTTAAAGTAATGTTTGGGCTCCTGCTGCTGCTGCTGCTGCCAACTCCAGGGTGTGATTCATCCAATTTTTGGGCTCCTGAAGCCAACCCCAGTGTCTCTTTAAAGTAATGTTTGGGCTCCTGCTGCTGCTGCTGCTGCCAACTCCAGGGTGTGATTCATCCAATTTTTGGGCTCCTGAAGCCAACCCCAGTGTCTCTTTAAAGTAATGTTTGGGCTCCTGCTTCTGCTGCTGCCAACTCCAGGGTGTGATTCATTCAATTTTTGGGCTCCTGCTGCCAACTCCAGTGTCTCTTTAAAGTAATGTTTGGGCTCCTGCTGCTGCTGCTTTCAACTCCAGGGTGTGATTCATCCAATTTTTGGGCTCCTGCTGCCAACTCCAGTGTCTCTTTAAAGCAATGTTTGGGCTCCTGCTGCTGCTGCCAACTCCAGGGTGTGATTCATCCAATTTTTGGGCTCCTGAAGCCAACTCCAGTGTCTCTTTAAAGTAATGTTTGGGCTCCTGCTGCTGCTGCTGCCAACTCCAGGGTGTGATTCATCCAATTTTTGGGCTCCTGAAGCCAACCCCAGTGTCTCTTTAAAGTAATGTTTGGGCTCCTGCTGCTGCTGCTGCCAGCTCCAGGGTGTGATTCATCCAATTTTTGGGCTCCTGAAGCCAACCCCAGTGTCTATTTAAAGTAATGTTTGGGCTCCTGCTGCTGCTGCCAACTCCAGGGTGTGATTCATCCAATTTTTGGGCTCCTGAAGCCAACCCCAGTGTCTCTTTAAAGTAATGTTTGGGCTCCTGCTGCTGCTGCTGCCAACTCCAGGGTGTGATTCATCCAATTTTTGGGCTCCTGAAGCCAACCCCAGTGTCTCTTTAAAGTAATGTTTGGGCTCCTGCTTCTGCTGCTGCCAACTCCAGGGTGTGATTCATTCAAATGTTGGGCTCCTGCTGCCAACTCCAATGTCTCTTTAAAGTAATGTTTGGGCTCCTGCTGCTGCTGCTGCTGCTGCTGCTGCCAACTCCAGGGTGTGATTCATCCAATTTTTGGGCTCCTGAAGCCAACCCCAGTGTCTCCTTAAAGTAATGTTTGGGCTCCTGCTTCTGCTGCTGCCAACTCCAGGGTGTGATTCATCCAATTTTTGGGCTCCTGCTGCCAACTCCAGTGTCTCTTTAAAGTAATGTTTGGGCTCCTGCTGCTGCTGCTTGCAACTCCAGGGTGTGATTCATCCAATTTTTGGGCTCCTGCGGCCAACTCCAGTGTCTCTTTAAAGTAATGTTCGGGCTCCTGCTGCTGCTGCTGCTGCCAACTCCAGGGTGTGATTCATTCAATTGTTGGGCTCCTGCTGCCAACTCCAGTGTCTCTTTAAAGTAATGCTTGGGCTCGTGCTGCTGCTGCTTGCAACTCCAGGGTGTGATTCATCCAATTTTTGGGCTCCTGCTGCCAACTCCAGTGTCTCTTTAAAGTAATGTTCGGGCTCCTGCTGCTGCTGCCAACTCCAGGGTGTGATTCATTCAATTGTTGGGCTCCTGCTGCCAACTCCAGTGTCTCTTTAAAGTAATGTTTGAGCTCCTGCTGCTGCTGCTGCTGCCAACTCCAGGGTGTGATTCATCCAATTTTTGGGCTCCTGCTGCCAACTCCAGTGTCTCTTTCAGCCAATGTTTGGGCTCCTGCTGCTGCTGCTGCCAACTCCAGGGTGTGATTCATCCAATTTTTGGGCTCCTGAAGCCAACTACAGTGTGTCTTTCAAGCTATGTTTGGGCTCCTGCTGCTTGCAACTCCAGGGTGTGATTCATCCAATTTTTGGGCTCCTGCTGCCAACTCCAGTGTCTCTTTAAAGTAATGTTTGGGCTCCTGCTGCTGCTGCTGCCAACTCCAGGGTGTGATTCATCCAATTTTTGGGCTCCTGCTGCCAACTCAAGTGTCTCTTTAAAGTAATGTTTGGGCTCCTGCTGCTACTGCTGCCAACTCCAGGGTGTGATTCATCCAATTTTTGGGCTCCTGCTGCCAACTCCAGTGTCTCTTTAAAGTAATGCTTGGGCTGCTGCTGCCTCTGCTGCTGCTGCCAACTCCAGGGTGTGATTCATCCAATTTTTGGGCTCCTGCTGCCAACTCCAGTGTCTCTTTAAAGTAATGTTTGGGCTCCTGCTGCTACTGCTGCCAACTCCAGGGTGTGATTCATCCAATTTTTGGGCTCCTGCTGCCAACTCCAGTGTCTCTTTAAAGTAATGTTTGGGCTCGTGCTGCTGCTGCTGCTGCCAACTCCAGGGTGTGATTCATCCAATTTTTGGGCTCCTGAAGCCAACCCCAGTGTCTCTTTAAAGTAATGTTTGGGCTCCTGCTGCTGCTGCTTGCAACTCCAGGGTGTGATTCATCCAATTTTTGGGCTCCTGCTGCCAACTCCAGTGTCTCTTTAAAGTAATGTTTGGGCTCCTGCTGCTACTGCTGCCAACTCCAGGGTGTGATTCATCCAATTTTTGGGCTCCTGCTGCCAACTCCAGTGTCTCTTTAAAGTAATGTTTGGGCTCCTGCTGCTGCTGCCAGCTCCAGGGTGTGATTCATCCAATTTTTGGGCTCCTGAAGCCAACCCCAGTGTCTATTTAAAGTAATGTTTGGGCTCCTGCTGCTGCTGCTGCTGCCAACTCCAGGGTGTGATTCATCCAATTTTTGGGCTCCTGCTGCCAACTCCAGTGTCTCTTTCAGCCAATGTTTGGGCTCCTGCTGCTGCTGCTGCCAACTCCAGGGTGTGATTCATCCAATTTTTGGGCTCCTGAAGCCAACTACAGTGTGTCTTTCAAGCTATGTTTGGGCTCCTGCTGCTTGCAACTCCAGGGTGTGATTCATCCAATTTTTGGGCTCCTGCTGCCAACTCCAGTGTCTCTTTAAAGTAATGTTTGGGCTCCTGCTGCTGCTGCTGCCAACTCCAGGGTGTGATTCATCCAATTTTTGGGCTCCTGCTGCCAACTCAAGTGTCTCTTTAAAGTAATGTTTGGGCTCCTGCTGCTACTGCTGCCAACTCCAGGGTGTGATTCATCCAATTTTTGGGCTCCTGCTGCCAACTCCAGTGTCTCTTTAAAGTAATGCTTGGGCTGCTGCTGCCTCTGCTGCTGCTGCCAACTCCAGGGTGTGATTCATCCAATTTTTGGGCTCCTGCTGCCAACTCCAGTGTCTCTTTAAAGTAATGTTTGGGCTCCTGCTGCTGTTGCTGCTGCTGCTGCCAACTCCAGGGTGTGATTCATTCAATTTTTGGGCTCCTGAAGCCAACTACAGTGTGTCTTTCAGCCAAAGTTTGGGCTCCTGCTGCTTGCAACTCCAGGGTGTGATTCATCCAATTTTTGGGCTCCTGCTGCTGCCAACTCCAGTGTCTCTTTAAAGCAATGTTTGGGTTCCTGCCCCTCATAGTGATGCCACTTCAACTCTCTTGAATTCAATTGTGCCGCTCTGCGATTCTATTAGCGATGCCTCTGATCTGCATGTGATATTTATTCAAAGTATTATTTCACTAACCCAGCACGCATCCTGTGCGTGTTACAGCAAGGCAGAATGGTTTACAACCCTATTGAGGCTCTAGGAGGCTCAGAAATAGCCGTTTTTAATAGCGATTTGTCACAAATAAATTCGGGTCGAAACGATTTTTGTCGGAAAATTCGGCGAATCAGTCAAATCAAAATTTTTCAAAAGTTCGCTCATCTCTAGTAATAATACATGTGACGCTACATGGCGCTGTTATATGTAATAATACACGTGATGCTACATGGCGCTGTCATATGTAATAATACATGTGACGCTACATGGCGCTGTTATATGTAATAATACATGTGACGCTACATGGCGCTGTTATATGTAATAATACATGTAATGCTACATGGCGCTGTTATATGTAATAATACATGTGACGCTACATGGCGCTGTTATATGTAATAATACATGTGACACTACATGGTGCTGTTATATGTAATAATACATGTGACGCTACATGGCGCTGTTATATGTAATAATACATGTGACGCTACATGGCGCTGTTATATGTAATAATACATGTGACGCTACATGGCGCTGTTATATGTAATAATACATGTGACGCTACATGGCGCTGTTATATGTAATAATACATGTGACGCTACATGGCGCTGTTATATGTAATAATACATGTGACGCTACATGGTGCTGTTATATGTAATAATTACATGTGACGCTACATGGCGCTGTTATATGTAATAATACATGTGACGCTACATGGCGCTGTTATATGTAATAATACATGTGACGCTACATGGTGCTGTTATATGTAATAATACATGTGACACTACATGGCGCTGTTACATGCACTCACCAGAATTGCCTTCATAAATGTGGTTTTGCGTACAGCGCCCGGCGTTCAGCAGACGTTGCCTGCCGCTATGAGGTGCTACCTGGCGCTATCCTTTGATGAATAAACCCCTTAGACAACATGACATAAGCAACTCTGAGCACACTGATTGGATGAGCAGCTGAACATAGGAGCTTACAATCTAATGAATGAAAGTCAGAAACGTTGGGGGAAGCTGAACATAGGAACTTACAATCTAATGAATGAAAGTCAGAAACGTTGGGGGAGGCTAAACATAGGAGCTTACAATCTAATGAATGAAAGTCAGAAACGTTGGGGGAGGCTGAACATAGGAGCTTACAATCTAATGAATGAAAGTCAGAAACGTTGGGGGAGACTGAACATAGGAGCTTACAATCTAATGAATGAAAGTCAGAAACGTTGGGGGAGGCTGAACATAGGAGCTTACAATCTAATGAATGAAAGTCAGAAACGTTGGGGGGAGGCTGAACATAGGAGCTTACAATCTAATGAATGAAAGTCAGAGACATTGGGGAGGCTGAACATAGGAGCTTACAATCTAATGAATGAAAGTCAGAAACGTAGGTGGAGGCTGAACATAGGAGCTTACAATCTAATGAATGAAAGTCAGAAACGTTGGGGGGAGGCTGAACATAGGAGCTTACAATCTAATGAATGAAAGTCAGAAACGTTGGGGGAGGCTGAACATAGGAGCTTACAATCTAATGAATGAAAGTCAGAAACGTTGGGGGAAGCTGAACATAGGAGCTTACAATCTAATGAATGAAAGTCAGAAACGTTGGAGGGAGGCTGAACATAGGAGCTTACAATCTAATGAATGAAAGTCAGAAACGTAGGTGGAGGCTGAACATAGGAGCTTACAATCTAATGAATGAAAGTCAGAAACGTTGGGGGAAGCTGAACATAGGAGCTTACAATCTATTGAATGAAAGTCAGAAACGTTGGGGGGAGGCTGAACATAGGAGCTTACAATCTAATGAATGAAAGTCAGAAACGTTGGGGGGAGGCTGAACATAGGAGCTTACAATCTAATGAATGAAAGTCAGAAACGTTGGGGGGAAGCTGAATATAGGAGCTTACAATCTAATGAATGAAAGTCAGAAACATGGGGGAGGCTGAACATAGGAGCTTACAATCTAATGAATGAAAGTCAGAAATGTTGGGGGAGGCTGAACATAGGAGCTTACAATCTAATGAATGAAAGTCAGAAACGTTGGGGGAGGCTGAACATAGGAGCTTACAATCTAATGAATGAAAGTCAGAAACGTTGGGGGAGGCTGAACATAGGAGCTTACAATCTAATGAATGAAAGTCAGAAACGTTGGGGGAGGCTGAACATAGGAGCTTACAATCTAATGAATGAAAGTCAGAAACGTTGGGGGAGGCTGAACATAGGAGCTTACAATCTAATGAATGAAAGTCAGAAACGTTGGGGGAGGCTGAACATAGGAGCTTACAATCTAATGAATGAAAGTCAGAAACGTTGGGGGAGGCTGAACATAGGAGCTTACAATCTAATGAATGAAAGTCAGAAACGTTGGGGGAGACTGAACATAGGAGCTTACAATCTAATGAATGAAAGTCAGAAACGTTGGGGGAGGCTGAACATAGGAGCTTACAATCTAATGAATGAAAGTCAGAAACGTTGGGTGAAGCTGAACATAGGAGCTTACAATCTAATGAATGAAAGTCAGAAACGTTGGGTGAAGCTGAACATAGGAGCTTACAATCTAATGAATGAAAGTCAGAAACGTTGGGGGAGGCTGAACATAGGAGCTTACAATCTAATGAATGAAAGTCAGAAACGTTGGGGGAGGCTGAACATAGGAGCTTACAATCTAATGAATGAAAGTCAGAAACGTTGGGGGAGGCTGAACATAGGAGCTTACAATCTAATGAATGAAAGTCAGAAACATGGGGGAGGCTGAACATAGGAGCTTACAATCTAATGAATGAAAGTCAGAAACGTTGGGGGAGGCTGAACATAGGAGCTTACAATCTAATGAATGAAAGTCAGAAATGTTGGGGGAGGCTGAACATAGGAGCTTACAATCTAATGAATGAAAGTCAGAAACGTTGGGGGAGGCTGAACATAGGAGCTTACAATCTAATGAATGAAAGTCAGAAACGTTGGGGGAAGCTGAACATAGGAGCTTACAATCTAATGAATGAAAGTCAGAAACGTTGGGGGAGGCTGAACATAGGAGCTTACAATCTAATGAATGAAAGTCAGAAACGGGGGAAGCTGAACATAGGAGCTTACAATCTAATGAATGAAAGCCAGAAACGTTGGGGGAGGCTGAACATAGGAGCTTACAATCTAATGAATGAAAGTCAGAAACGTTGGGGGAGGCTGAACATAGGAGCTTACAATCTAATGAATGAAAGTCAGAAACGTTGGGGGGAAGCTGAACATAGGAGCTTACAATCTAATGAATGAAAATCAGAAACGTTGGGGGGAAGCTGAACATAGGAGCTTACAATCTAATGAATGAAAGTCAGAAACGTTGGGGGAGGCTGAACATAGGAGCTTACAATCTAATGAATGAAAGTCAGACATTGGGGGAGGCTGAACATAGGAGCTTACAATCTAATGAATGAAAGTCAGAGACATTGGGGAGGCTGAACATAGGAGCTTACAATCTAATGAATGAAAGCCAGAAACGTTGGGGGAGGCTGAACATAGGAGCTTACAATCTAATGAATGAAAGTCAGAAACGTTGGGGGAGGCTGAACATAGGAGCTTACAATCTAATGAATGAAAGTCAGAAACGTTGGGGGAGGCTGAACATAGGAGCTTACAATCTAATGAATGAAAGTCAGACATTGGGGGAGGCTGAACATAGGAGCTTACAATCTAATGAATGAAAGTCAGAAACGTTGGGGGAGGCTGAACATAGGAGCTTACAATCTAATGAATGAAAGTCAGACATTGGGGGAGGCTGAACATAGGAGCTTACAATCTAATGAATGAAAGTCAGAAACGTTGGGGGGAGGCTGAACATAGGAGCTTACAATCTAATGAATGAAAGTCAGAAATGTTGGGGGAGGCTGAACATAGGAGCTTACAATCTAATGAATGAAAGCCAGAAACGTTGGGGGAGGCTGAACATAGGAGCTTACAATCTAATGAATGAAAGTCAGAAACGTTGGGGGAGGCTGAACATAGGAGCTTACAATCTAATGAATGAAAGTCAGAAACGTTGGGGGAGGCTGAACATAGGAGCTTACAATCTAATGAATGAAAGTCAGAAACGTTGGGGGAGACTGAACATAGGAGCTTACAATCTAATAAATGAAAGTCAGAGACATTGGGGGAGGCTGAACATAGGAGCTTACAATCTAATGAATGAAAGTCAGAAACGTTGGGGGAAGCTGAACATAGGAGCTTACAATCTAATGAATGAAAGTCAGAAATGTTGGGGGAAGCTGAACATAGGAGCTTACAGTCTAATGAATGAAAGTCAGAAACGTTGGGGGAGGCTGAACATAGGAGCTTACAATCTAATGAATGAAAGTCAGAAACGTAGGTGGAGGCTGAACATAGGAGCTTACAATCTAATGAATGAAAGTCAGAAACGTTGGGGGGAGGCTGAACATAGGAGCTTACAATCTAATGAATGAAAGTCAGAAACGTTGGGGGAGACTGAACATAGGAGCTTACAATCTAATGAATGAAATTCAGAAACATTGGAGGAGGCTGAACATAGGAGCTTACAATCTAATGAATGAAAGTCAGAGACATTGGGGGGAGGCTGAACATAGGAGCTTACAATCTAATGAATGAAAGTCAGAAACGTTGGGGGAAGCTGAACATAGGAGCTTACAATCTAATGAATGAAAGTCAGAAACGTAGGTGGAGGCTGAACATAGGAGCTTACAATCTAATGAATGAAAGTCAGAAACGTTGGGGGAGGCTGAACATAGGAGCTTACAATCTAATGAATGAAAGTCAGAATCGTTGGGGGAGACTGAACATAGGAGCTTACAATCTAATGAATGAAAGTCAGAAACATTGGAGGAGGCTGAACATAGGAGCTTACAATCTAATGAATGAAAGTCAGAATCGTTGGGGGAGACTGAACATAGGAGCTTACAATCTAATGAATGAAAGTCAGAAACGTTGGGGGGAGGCTGAACATAGGAGCTTACAATCTAATGAATGAAAGTCAGAAACGTTGGGGGAGGCTGAACATAGGAGCTTACAATCTAATGAATGAAAGTCAGAAACATTGGAGGAGGCTGAACATAGGAGCTTACAATCTAATGAATGAAAGTCAGAAACTTTGGGGGGAGGCTGAACATAGGAGCTTACAATCTAATGAATGAAAGTCAGAAACGTAGGTGGAGGCTGAACATAGGAGCTTACAATCTAATGAATGAAAGTCAGAATCTTTGGGGGAGGCTGAACATAGGAGCTTACAATCTAATGAATGAAAGTCAGAAACGTTGGGGGAGGCTGAACATAGGAGCTTACAATCTAATGAATGAAAGTCAGAAACGTTGGGGGAGGCTGAACATAGGAGCTTACAATCTAATGAATGAAAGTCAGAAACATTGGGGGAGGCTGAACATAGGAGCTTACAATCTAATGAATGAAAGTCAGAAACGTTGGGGGAGGCTGAACATAGGAGCTTACAATCTAATGAATGAAAGTCAGAAACGTTGGGGGAGGCTGAACATAGGAGCTTACAATCTAATGAATGAAAGTCAGAAACGTTGGGGGGAGGCTGAACATAGGAGCTTACAATCTAATGAATGAAAGTCAGAAACGTTGGGGGGAGGCTGAACATAGGAGCTTACAATCTAATGAATGAAAGTCAGAAACGTTGGGGGAGGCTGAACATAGGAGCTTACAATCTAATGAATGAAAGTCAGAAACGTTGGGTGAAGCTGAACATAGGAGCTTACAATCTAATGAATGAAAGTCAGAAATGTTGGGGGAGGCTGAACATAGGAGCTTACAATCTAATGAATGAAAGTCAGAAACGTTGGGTGAAGCTGAACATAGGAGCTTACAATCTAATGAATGAAAGTCAGAAACGTAGGTGGAGTCTGAACATAGGAGCTTACAATCTAATGAATGAAAGTCAGAAACGTAGGTGGAGGCTGAACATAGGAGCTTACAATCTAATGAATGAAAGTCAGAGACATTGGAGGAGGCTGAACATAGGAGCTTACAATCTAATGAATGAAAGTCAGAAACGTTGGGGAAGGCTGAACATAAGAGCTTACAATCTAATGAATGAAAGTCAGAGACATTGGGGGAGGCTGAACATAGGAGCTTACAATCTAATGAATGAAAGTCAGAAACGTTGGGTAACGCTGAACATAGGAGCTTACAATCTAATGAATGAAAGTCAGAAACGTTGGGGAAGCTGAACATAGGAGCTTACAATCTAATGAATGAAAGTCAGAAACATTGGGGAAGCTGAACATAGGAGCTTACAATCTAATGAATGAAAGTCAGAAACATTGGAGGAGGCTGAACATAGGAGCTTACAATCTAATGAATGAAAGTCAGAAACGTTGGGGGAAGCTGAACATGGGAGCTTACAATCTAATGAATGAAAGTCAGAAACGTAGGTGGAGGCTGAACATAGGAGCTTACAATCTAATGAATGAAAGTCAGAGACGTTGGAGGAGGCTGAACATAGGAGCTTACAATCTAATGAATGAAAGTCAGAAACGTAGGTGGAGGCTGAACATAGGAGCTTACAATCTAATGAATGAAAGTCAGAGACGTTGGAGGAGGCTGAACATAGGAGCTTACAATCTAATGAATGAAAGTCAGAAACGTAGGTGGAGTCTGAACATAGGAGCTTACAATCTAATGAATGAAAGTCATAAACGTAGGTGGAGTCTGAACATAGGAGCTTACAATCTAATGAATGAAAGTCAGAAACGTTGGGGGAGGCTGAACATAGGAGCTTACAATCTAATGAATGAAAGTCAGAAACGTAGGTGGAGGCTGAACATAGGAGCTTACAATCTAATGAATGAAAGTCAGAAACGTAGGTGGAGGCTGAACATAGGAGCTTACAATCTAATGAATGAAAGTCAGAAACGTTGGGGGAGGCTGAACATAGGAGCTTACAATCTAATGAATGAAAGTCAGAAACGTAGGTGGAGTCTGAACATAGGAGCTTACAATCTAATGAATGAAAGTCAGAAACGTAGGTGGAGGCTGAACATAGGAGCTTACAATCTAATGAATGAAAGTCAGAGACGTTGGAGGAGGCTGAACATAGGAGCTTACAATCTAATGAATGAAAGTCATAAACGTAGGTGGAGTCTGAACATAGGAGCTTACAATCTAATGAATGAAAGTCAGAAACGTAGGTGGAGGCTGAACATAGGAGCTTACAATCTAATGAATGAAAGCCAGAGACGTTGGGGGAAGCTGAACATAGGAGCTTACAATCTAATGAATGAAAGTCTGAAACGTTGGGGGAGGCTGAACATAGGAGCTTACAATCTAATGAATGAAAGTCAGAAACGTTGGGGGAAGCTGAACATAGGAGCTTACAATCTAATGAATGAAAGTCAGAAACATTGGAGGAGGCTGAACATAGGAGCTTACAATCTAATGAATGAAAGTCAGAGACATTGGGGGAGGCTGAACATAGGAGCTTACAATCTAATGAATGAAAGTCAGAAACGTTGGGTGAAGCTGAACATAGGAGCTTACAATCTAATGAATGAAAGTCAGAAACGTTGGGGGGAGGCTGAACATAGGAGCTTACAATCTAATGAATGAAAGTCAGAAACATGGGGGAGGCTGAACATAGGAGCTTACAATCTAATGAATGAAAGTCAGAAATGTTGGGGGGAGGCTGAACATAGGAGCTTACAATCTAATGAATGAAAGTCAGAAACGTTGGGGGAGGCTGAACATAGGAGCTTACAATCTAATGAATGAAAATCAGAAACGTTGGGGGAAGCTGAACATAGGAGCTTACAATCTAATGAATGAAAGTCAGAAACATGGGGGAGGCTGAACATAGGAGCTTACAATCTAATGAATGAAAATGGGAAACCTCTGGGAAAGCTTTGCACATACAGAGGAGAGAATCACAGAAAGCTGTGAGCGAGCTGTGAGCTGTCTACATTTCTGTGACTGCTTTACAATGCATCACAGCTGATTACAAAAGATACATTTATGATTCATCAGCTTCAGCCTGGCTATAACAGGGTAACACAATGTAACACTCACCAGAGAGCTGGCAGAATGACTCATCTTGTTTGTTACTTTCACAGGGGGGAGAGATAGCGCAACGCAAATTTTAAATCACAGTGTTATTTATAGCACTTTGAGCCTCTATAGGAATTTACAATCTAAGCGTATGAGGAGGCAGAGTGCAGCACCCGCGGTCCTCCCATCGCCGCTTTCCCGCCGGTTGGTGTTAACGGATTGCGCCGCGGCGACCCTCCAGCTCGTCTTCGTGAAGATGATAAAACTTCGTGCAGCATTTTCTATTGTTCCCTTAATTCAATCGCATTGTTTAAGTGCAATAAAGGAAACAAGACCCGCGCCCGCCCCTGCCTGCAGCGCACGCTCTGCGCCCATTGTTCCGCTATCACACAGCCGCCTGTTAAACAGACGCGCTTAACCCAAACCATTCATTTCCCGCTCAGCGTCGGCGTAAGCGCGAGGCGACGGCTTAGCTTTGCGGAGCTGCCGACAAGTGGCATTAGCCCCCCCGCACACTCCGCGCGCCCCGCCGCACAATGGCGCACCTCGTAATTTACAAACTAAACGCGCGCCACTTTCACCTCCGAACATTCGCCGGGAAGATTCCACGAGCGTCGGAGAAAGAATTTTTGTATCCATTCATGAAAGGAGGATAATTACGAGCACTCAATAAACAGAAGAGGAGAAAAGACAATAACAAGGAGAGCGAGCGCCGCGCCACCTTCCGCTCACCGCGCTCCCGTCTTTGACAAACGCCAAGGCTGAATCGAAAAAGACAAAAGAGATGTCGTTTATTTCCCTGGCAAACGTGTCAATGGAGCGCCGCGACACATCTGCTTATTAGGCGTCTGAAACTTCCAGAAGGTGACAAGGCGTCGGCTTTGTTTCGCGGCGGAAACTTTGTTTTTTTCTTCCTTCGCTCAGAGAAGCGCGGGAACGGTAACCTGGGATAACACCGCATCACGGAGGGGCGGGGCTAGCCGCAAAGGCGTAGATCTGCCCATGAGCAGTGAGCTTTTTGTAAATGAAAAGGTAACATTTATATCTCGTAATAACGTCTCTCACACACTGCAGAACTTTTCCTGCTCGTAGAAGAACTTCTCCAATCATATATCGTTACATATCGTTATAGAAGAGAGTTTGTTAGAGTTCTCGTAAAAGAACTTCTTTGTTTCCCAGGAGATTTTCACAGAAGAACATCTCTGCCCAATAGATTTTTGTCACATCATAGAACTTCTTTATCTCCCTGGAGAACTTCGTAGAGGAACATCTCTGCCACTTAGATTTTCATCACATCATAGAAGAACTTCCTAGAACTGGTCAGCTCACAGGAGAACTTCTTTATCTCACTGGAGAACTTCATAGAACATCTCTGCCCCACAGATTTTCATAAAAGAACTTTATGTTTCTGGAGATCTTCATAGAAGAACATCTATGCCCTATAAGTTCTGGTTGCATCAAAAAAGAACTTCTTTATCTCACTGGAGAACTTCATAGAAGAACATCTCTGCCACTTAGATTTTCATCACATCATAGAAGAACTTCCTAGATGAACTGGTCAGCTCACAGGAGAACTTCTTTATCTCACTGGAGTACTTCATAGAAGAACATCTCTGCCACTTAGATTTTCATCACATCATAGAAGAACTTCCTAGAAGAACTGGTCAGCTCACAGGAGAACTTCTTTATCTCACTGGAGAACTTCATAGAAGAACATCTCTGCCACTTAGATTTTCATCACATCATAGAAGAACTTCCTAGAAGAACTGAAACTGGTCAGCTCCCAGGAGAACTTCATTATCTCACTGTAGAACTTCATAGAACATCTCTGCCCCATAGATTTTCATAAAATAACTTTATGTTTCTGGAGATCTTCATAGAAGAACATATATGCCCTATAAGTTCTGGTTGCATCAAAAAAGAACTTCTTTATCTCACTGGAGAACTTCATAGAAGAACATCTCTGCCACTTAGATTTTCATCACATCATAGAAGAACTTCCTAGATGAACTGGTCAGCTCACATGAGAACTTCTTTATCTCACTGGAGAACTTCATAGAAGAACATCTCTGCCACTTAGATTTCCATCACATCATAGAAGAACTTCCTAGAAGAACTGGTCAGCTCACAGGAGAACTTCTTTATCTCACTGGAGAACTTCATAGAAGAACATCTCTGCCACTTAGATTTTCATCACATCATAGAAGAACTTCCTAGAAGAACTGAAACTGGTCAGCTCACAGGAGAACTTCTTTATCTCACTGGAGAACTTCATAGAACATCTCTGCCCCATAGATTTTTCATAAAAGAACTATGAAGATCTTCATCTTCATAGATGAACATCTATGCCCTATAAGTTTTGGTTGCATCAAAAAAGAACTTCTTTATCTCACTGGAGAACTTCATAGAGGAACATCTCTGTCCCATAGACTTTAATCACATCATAAAATATTTTTTTCTCACCGGAGAACTTCATAGAAGAACATCTCTGCCAATTAGATTTTCATCACATCATAGAAGAACTTCCTAGAAGAACTGGTCAGCTCACAGGAGAACTTCTTTATCTCACTGGAGAACTTCATAGAGGAACATCTCTGTCCCACAGACTTTAATCACATCATAAAATATTTTTTTCTCACCGGAGAACTTCATAGAAGAACATCTCTGCCAATTAGATTTTCATCACATCATAGAAGAACTTCCTACAAGAACTGGTCAGCTCACAGGAGAACTTCTTTATCTCACTGGAGAACTTCATAGAAGAACATCTCTGCCACTTAGATGTTCATCACATCATAGAAGAACTTCCTAGAAGAACTGGTCAGCTCACATGAGAACTTCTTTATCTCACTGGAGAACTTCATAGAAGAACATCTCTGCCACTTAGATTTTCATCACATCATAGAAGAACGTCCTAGAAGAACTGGTCAGCTCACATGAGAACTTCTTTATCTCACTGGAGAACTTCATATAGGAACATCTCTGTCCCATAGACTTTAATCACATCATAAAATATTTTTTTCTCACCGGAGAACTTCATAGAAGAACATCTCTGCCAATTAGATTTTCATCACATCATAGAAGAACTTCCTACAAGAACTGGTCAGCCCACAGGAGAACTTCTTTATCTCACTGGAGAACTTCATAGAAGAACATCTCTGCCACTTAGATTTTCATCACATCATAGAAGAACTTCCTAGATGAACTGGTCAGCTCACAGGAGAACTTCTTTATATCACTGGAGAACTTCATAGAAGAACATCTCTGCCACTTAGATTTTCATCACATCATAGAAGAACTTCCTAGAAGAACTGGTCAGCTCACGGGAGAACTTCTTTATCTCACTGGAGAACTTCATAGAAGAACATCTCTGCCACTTAGATTTTCATCACATCATAGAAGAACTTCCTAGAAGAACTGAAACTGGTCAGCTCACAGGAGAACTTCTTTATATCACTGGAGAACTTCATAGAACATCTCTGCCCCATAGATTTTCATAACAGAACTTTATGTTTCTGGAGATCTTCAAAGAAGAACATCTATGCCCTATAGGTTTTGGTTGCATCAAATAAGAACTTCTTTATCTCACTGGAGAACTTCATAGAGGAACATCTCTGTCCCATAGACTTTAATCACATCATAAAATAATTTTTTCTCACCGGAGAACTTCATAGAAGAACATCTCTGCCACTTATATTTTCATCACATCGTAGAAGAACTTCCTAGAAGAACTGGTCAGCTCACAGGAGAACTTCTTTATCTCACTGGAGAACTTCATAGAAGAACATCTCTACCACTTAGATTTTCATTACATCATAGAAGAACTTCCTAGAAGAACTGGTCAGCTCACAGGAGAACTTCTTTATTCCACTGGAGAACTTCATAGAAGAACATCTCTGCCACTTAGATTTTCATCACATCATAGAAGAACTTCCTAGAAGAACTGGTCAGCTCACAGGAGAACTTCTTTATCTCACTGGAGAACTTTATAGAAGAACATCTCTGCCACTTAGATTTTCATCACATCATAGAAGAACTTCCTAGAAGAACTGAAACTGGTCAGCTCACAGGAGAACTTCTTTATCTCACTGGAGAACTTCATAGAACATCTCTGCCCCATAGATTTTTCATAAAAGAACTATGAAGATCTTCATCTTCATAGATGAACATCTATGCCCTATAAGTTTTGGTTGCATCAAAAAAGAACTTCTTTATCTCACTGGAGAACTTCATAGAGGAACATCTCTGTCCCATAGACTTTAATCACATCATAAAATAATTTTTTCTCACCGGAGAACTTCATAGAAGAACATCTCTGCCACTTAGATTTTCATCACATCGTAGAAGAACTTCCTAGAAGAACTGGTCAGCTCACAGGAGAACTTCTTTATCTCACTGGAGAACTTCATAGAAGAACATCTCTGCCACTTAGATTTTCATCACATCATAGAAGAACTGGTCATCTCACAGGAGAACTTCTTTATCTCACTGGAGAACTTCATAGATGAACATCTCTGCCCCATAGATTTTCATAAAAGAACTTTATGTTTCTGGAGATCTTCATAGATGAACATCTATGCCCTTTAAGTTTTGGTTGCATCAAAAAAGAACTTCTTTATCTCAGTGGAGAACTTCATAGATCATCTCTGCCCCATAGAATACCATCACATCATAATAGAACATCTTTGACTCAATGAAGAAGTCCAAAGAAGAAGATCTTGGTCCCATCAATTTTGCTTACACGAACTTCTTTATCTCACTGGAGAACTTCATCACATAATAGGAGAACATCTTTGTCTCACTGCAGAATATCATAGAAAAACATTGTTTTGCCCCATATATTTTCATCACACCATAGAAGAACTTCTTTATCTCAATGGAGAACTTCATAGAAGAACATCTCTGCCACTTAGATTTTCATCACATCATAGAAGAACTGAAACTGGTCAGAAACATAGAAACATAGAAGGTTGACGGCAGAAGGAGACCATACGGTCCATCTAGTCTGCCCTTGTATGTGAAGGTCCAGATTAATGTGGCCAATCTGTATGTACAGGGTGTGGGAAACATATAAGATAGACTCTTATTCAGGGTGAGAGTCCGGATTAATGTGGGCAATCTGTATGTACAGGATATGGGAAACATATAAGATAGGCTCTTATTCAGGGTGAAGGTCCAGATTAATGTGGGCAATCTGTATGTACAGGGTGTGGGAAACATATAAGATAGGCTCTTATTCAGGGTGAGGGTCCGGATTAATGTGGGCAATCTGTATGTACAGGGTGTGGGAAACATATAAGATAGACTCTTATTCAGAGTGAAGGTCCGGATTAATGTGGGCAATCTGTATGTACAGGGTGTGGGAAACATATAAGATAGGCTCTTATTCAGGGTGAAGGTCCAGATTAATGTGGCCAATCTGTATGTACAGGGTGTGGGAAACATATAAGATAGGCTCTTATTCAGGGTGAGGGCCCGGATTAATGTGAGCAATCTGTATGTACAGGGTGTGGGAAACATATAAGATATGCTCTTATTCAGGGTGAGGGTCCGGATAAATGTGGGCAATCTGTATGTACAGGGTGTGGGAAACATATAAGATAGGCTCTTATTCAGGGTGAAGGTCCGGATTAATGTGAGCAATCTGTATGTACAGGGTGTGGGAAACATATAAGATAGGCTCTTATTCAGGGTGAGGGTCCGGATTAATGTGGCCAATCTGTATGTACAGGGTGTGGGAAACATATAAGATTTATTTAGGGTGAATGACCACTTTAAGAAGTCCACTTGGGGTAATTTGTATTGAGCTATTTTATTCAAATAAATGTGTCACTATTTTGCATAATAAATTATAGTGTTAGGTGCGCATTTATAATTGGTTCCTAGAGATGCGCATATGACATCATCATAGCCTCTGCCCTATTGGCTCAGCGTGATCATGTGACGATACGAGGGCCTCTTTCAGGCACGTTCTGCACAGCTTCCGGAATGTTCCTTTCCAGGGATCTCCCTGTAAGTGTAGGAAACACCAGAGCAATGGACGCCGCGCTTCCACTGCGGGTAATGACAGCGCCGTTGCGTTGGTTCGGTCGCTGGCAGCGTTTCCTTCGCCGGCCCGGCGCTCGGCGTTATCACACAATGCGAATAATAATCTGGTATTGTCTCCTCTGAAGTCTCTCCTTCCCTTTACAGCAGCAGGTGCTTCCTCCCAGCTTCCTCTCTGCTAATTAGACGCCATTCTGCGTGGGAGCGCGCCACTTGGAAAAGGAAAACGAACGGCCTTATTTATGAAGGGATAGCGCCAGGTAGAGGCAGGTAGGGTCAGGTAGCGTCAGGTAGTGTCAGGTAGGGTCAGGTAGCGTCAGGTAGCGGCATGTAGGGTCAGGTAGCGTCAGGTAGCATCAGGTAGCGTCAGGTAGCGGCAGGTAGAGGCAGGTAGCGGCAGGTAGGGTCAGGTAGTGTCAGGTAGCGTCAGGTAGCGGCAGGTAGGGTCAGGTAGCGCCAGGTAGGGTCAGGTAGTGTCAGGTAGTGTCAGGTAGCAGCAGGTAGCAGCAGGTAGCGGCAGGTAGGGTCAGGTAGTGTCAGGTAGCGTCAGGTAGCGGCAGGTAGGGTCAGGTAGCGCCAGGTAGGGTCAGGTAGTGTCAGGTAGGGTCAGGTAGCGTCAGGTAGCGGCATGTAGGGCCAGGTAGCGGCAGGTAGCATCAGGTAGCGTCAGGTAGTGTCAGGTAGGGTCAGGTAGCAGCAGGTAGCGGCAGGTAGCGGCAGGTAGGGTCAGGTAGTGTCAGGTAGCGTCAGGTAGCGGCAGGTAGGGTCAGGTAGCGCCAGGTAGGGTCAGGTAGTGTCAGGTAGTGTCAGGTAGCGTCAGGTAGGGTCAGGTAGCGCCAGGTAGGGTCAGGTAGTGTCAGGTAGCAGCAGGTAGGGTCAGGTAGCGCCAGGTAGGGTCAGGTAGTGTCAGGTAGCGCCAGGTAGCAGCAGGTAGCAGCAGGTAGGGTCAGGTAGCGTCAGGTAGCGGCAGGTAGGGTCAGGTAGCGTCAGGTAGCGTCAGGTAGCGTCAGGTAGGGTCAGGTAGTGTCAGGTAGCGTCAGGTAGCGGCAGGTAGGGTCAGGTAGCGCCAGGTAGGGTCAGGTAGTGTCAGGTAGCGCCAGGTAGCAGCAGGTAGCAGCAGGTAGGGTCAGGTAGCGTCAGGTAGCGTCAGGTAGGGTCAGGTAGGGTCAGGTAGCGGCAGGTAGGGTCAGGTAGCGGCAGGTAGCGTCAGGTAGCGTCAGGTAGGGTCAGGTAGTGTCAGGTAGCGTCAGGTAGCGTCAGGTAGGGTCAGGTAGCGTCAGGTAGCGTCAGGTAGCGTCAGGTAGGGTCAGGTAGTGTCAGGTAGCGTCAGGTAGGGTCAGGTAGGGTCAGGTAGCGCCAGGTAGGGTCAGGTAGTGTCAGGTAGCGCCAGGTAGCAGCAGGTAGCAGCAGGTAGGGTCAGGTAGCGTCAGGTAGCGTCAGGTAGGGTCAGGTAGGGTCAGGTAGCGGCAGGTAGGGTCAGGTAGCGGCAGGTAGCGTCAGGTAGGGTCAGGTAGTGTCAGGTAGCGTCAGGTAGCGGCAGGTAGGGTCAGGTAGCGCCAGGTAGGGTCAGGTAGTGTCAGGTAGCGCCAGGTAGCAGCAGGTAGGGTCAGGTAGCGTCAGGTAGCGGCAGGTAGGGTCAGGTAGCGTCAGGTAGCGGCAGGTAGCGGCAGGTAGCGTCAGGTAGCGGCAGGTAGCGGCAGGTAGCGGCAGGTAGGGTCAGGTAGCGGCAGGTAGCGGCAGGTAGTGTCAGGTAATGTCAGGTAGCGCCAGGTAGCGTCAGGTGAACGCCGGACACGGCAGCAATTACACATTTATGAAGCCGAATCTGCTGAGCGCCTGCAACAGCGCCATGTAGCGTCCGATTCATCATTATCCCAGGCTCAGTGTACAGAGCCGGCGTTCAGCCTTGCAGAGCGCCACGTCTTACCTGTCGCTACCTGGCGTCTCCCATACATTTCTATGGACCATCCTTAAATCTCTTTCCTGATCCCAATTTTTTTTTAAATCTCAAATCTTTCTGACATGTTTCCTGGCCTAGAAAATTAATCCAAAAACTTTTTTGATTAATAATATTTTTATGCAGAATTGTCCTGACATTGTCTGGTATTAAAGTGTCATGTTACAATGTTATAACAATGTCATTCCATGTGTATTCGCTTTGTTACTGGTGGATACATGTTCAGAAACAGACTTTAATCACACAGCCTCTGGCGCTATGGGCTACAGCTACATGATTTTGAGCGCCGGCGCTGTGTGAGGCTGTTTCATTGATGAATGTGGTGTGAGTCGGTCGCACTGAGCTGGCGTTACGGTTCACTCCCGTACAGCGTAGTATTGCGACTCACACATCATATTCATCAATGCCGGCCAGCAACTGAGGCGCTCTGAAACAATGATCCACGGCCGAGCACAGCGACTACTAGCAGGCGCTCTGAAATCCGCTCTACAGACGCTCAGCTGTCGCTACCTGGCGTTAGTAATAAGTCTGCCCGTTACATTGCGCTCTATCCAAGGTTATTGCTGCAGCATGAGGAGGTCACGTGACATTCCCCAATGGTTTGTGACAGGCCACTTACATGGAGATGGGAGGAGCCTCGACGCTAGCTCCGCCCAGAAGTGCTCCGCTTAAGAGGGGAATTCTTTATGTTTTTATTTCTTTCTTAAGTTCTATCCTCCTTCCTTTTAGTATTTCCCTCTTTCTTTCTTTCTCGCTTCCTTTATTTTTACTTTCCTTCTTTCTTTCTTTCTTTCTTTCCGTCCTCTTTTCGCTCTTCCTTTTATCCCCTGTTTTCTTTAATTTCATTCTTCTTTGCTTTTATTATTTCTATGTTTCTTGTATTCTTTCTGTTCTTTCTTTCATTCCTTCTTTTTTTCTTTCTTTCTCCCATTCTCCCCATTTCTTTCTTTCAGTTTTTCTATCATTTGTTGTTTAATTTCTTTTATTGTCCTTTCTTTCTTTCTTTCTTTTACCTCTTTCTTTCATCCTAATTTCTTTCAGTCATTCTATCTTTTGTTATTTCTTTCTTTTATTGTCCTTTCTTTCTTCCATTCAATCCCTTCATCTGTCATTTTTTCACCTTCATTTCTTTCAATATTTTTTTCCCTCTTGCTTATTCCTTACTTTTATTCTTTCCCTCTTTTTCTACCTTCTTTCTTACGCTTTCCTTTATTCTTCCTCTTTCTTCTTCAATGCTTGTATTATTTGCCTGTTTCTTGTATTCTTTTTGTCGTTTCTGTTTCCTTCTTTCTTTCTTTCTTTCTTTTTATCTTTCTTTCTTTTCTTTCATTGAGTGAATAGGGCCCGAAGAAATGACTTGCCCAGATGCAGGTTACAAGTCACACCCATGGTGCACCTTGCTTTGCCTAATAATTAGCATGACTCCGTCCCCTCCCCATTGGGCAATGAGGCAAGAAAGGTGATTTTTTTTTCTCTTTATAGGGATTCTTTTTGTTTTGTTATAGCTCCGGGCGCAGCGCTCCCGTCGTCCCCGGAACCTACCATTAGATCAGTGAGCTCAGCAGCCCGGCGATATAAATAAGAAAACACGGCAGAGAACAGCGCGACCCTGCAAGACCGTTATTATGTTAGCATGTGGCTGACCCCGGCGGGAGGATTCCGAGCGTAATACGAGGGGATAAGGGACCACCCCAAAACTGCCCCGGAGGTATGAACCCAACCGCTCACAAAGTGGCCTGCGCAACAGCGCTTAAAGGGACATTGCAGGAAAAGTTCAAAGAGAACCGCCTCCCTATATGATTCCCACTCCTATATCCTAAATCTCAGATAATTATAATATTAGGAATGATAATAATAATAATAATAAATAATAATAATAATATTATTACCAATTATTATTATTTAAAATATTAAGAATGATAATAAGAACGAAGATAATAACAAAATATAATAATTATAATAATTATTAATATTATTATTATTTATAATGTGAATAATGCTAATAAGAATAAAAAGTAACATTAAAAATAATAATAATAGTTATAATAATAATAGCAATTATAATTATTATTATTATTATTATTATTATTATTATTATTATTATTATATAATTATACTATTAATAATGAAGAATGAAGATAAGAAAAAAACATACGGATAATAATAATTATTCTTATTATTTATAATTGTAATAATGTTAATAAGAATGACAATAATAATATTTATATGATAATTAATTATAATATTATAATGGCAATAAGAATGATAATATTACAAATATAATAATTATAATAAAAAAATAATATAATCATTTTAATTATTATTTATAATAATAATTGTGATAGTAAGAATGTTAATAATATAAAAAATATTATACAAATAATAGCAGGTATAATGACATTCTAATTATTTTTAGTAGCTTGTTTAACCATTTAGATGTCAGACCTAAAATCGTCATTATAGCCCCGCCTCTAGGCTCAGCAGAGGGCGGGGACTGGAGACAGAATAAGGAATATGGAGTCAGGGTACCTTGGAAGATATTTAACTACAATCTACATAATCGGAGCCGTCACGCCGGAGATTTATGGCTTCTGATTTGCATATTACATACAATTCATCAATTGCTCATGCCACTTGCAGGGTGCTTAAAAAGCCATGTAGGGAGGCGACTCTCAGCTCATGTATTGATCAAAAATACATTTTTATTAATTACATATTTATAATCACTACATACAATACACTCAACATATTAAAATCCCTTAACAAACATATAAATGGAACAATAAAACACAGGACAAACCAACATAAAGGTGTGTAGGCGATGGGGAGAGTCTCACCACACTAATTGGTATCAAATGTGCTAAAATCATTCAACATAGTATTCCAACAGTGCAACTGAGCATGTGCAAATCCTGCCTATGATCCGGATCACTATAAAATCTATATATTTATAAAGTGCTAAACATGTGCAAATCCTGCCTATGATCCGGATCACTATAAAATCTATATATTTATAAAGTGCTAAACATGTGCAAATCCTGCCTATGGTCCGGATCATTATAGAATCTATATATTTATAAAGAACTAAACATGTGCAAATCCCGCCTATGATCCGGATCACTATAAAATCTATATATTTATAAAGTACTAAATGTGCAAATCCTGCCTATGATCCGGATCACTATAAAAATACAATTTTTGTGAATACTCACCTGTAAAATGGGTATTATAAGTATGTCACACACCCCACTTCAAGACATTCATTACATGTGGGTTATACTGACCTGTAGAGGGCGATCTTGCAGAGATGTCATGAAAAAAAGAAGCCCCTCCCGGTCTATAAATACCTGGGACCTCCCACTCATTCCCCAGTATTAAGACAGCAGTAAAAGGACCAGGAAGAGCCAATTATAACCAGTAACATTAAAAAAGGTTCACCATATAAAGGATCCAGAATACCAAAGGGCGGGGTGAAGCGGGGTGTGTGACATACTTATAATATCCATTTTACAGGTGAGTATTCACAAAATGGTATTATTCTAAGTATGTCACACACCCCACTTCAAGACATTCATTACATGTGGGACATCCAATAGCAGTCCATAAAGGGCGGGGATCCAAAAAACAAGACACAAACTTAAACCACTGCAGCTTGCAGAACTTTGCGGCCAAAAACAGCATCCGCTGAGGCCTGAACATCAACCTTGTAAAACTTGGAAAAAGTGTGAACCGAAGAGCAAGTAGCGACCTTACAAACTTGCTCAACAGAGGCCTGGTGCTGGAAAGCCCAGGACGCCCCAACAGCACGAGTAGAATGAGCAGTAACACGAAAAGGGGGAACCTTCCCCTTGGCAGAATAGGCCCCAACAATGGCCTGGCAAATCCTTTTACTAATGAAAGACTTGGTGGGCGCCAAACCTTTCCTAGGCCCAGAGGGCACCACAAAAAGGGCGTCAGTCTTGCGAAAAGAAGAAGTAGCCACCAAATAATACTTCACACGGCAAACCACATCCAGAGAATGCAAAACCCTCTCCTTGTCGTTGCTAGGCTTAGGACACAAGGAAGGAAGAACAATATCCAAGGAAATCTGGCTTGAAGCGGAAAACAACCTTGTCCTGATGCCTCTCAAAGTAAGGGGCCTGAATGGACAAAGCCGGCAACTCTGAGACACGCCGAACTGAGGTGATAGCAACCAAAAAGGCAACCTTTTGAGTGAGCATAGAAAGAGCAATATCCTGCAAAGTTTCAAAAGGAGGAGCCTGAAGAGCAGAAAGCACCAAATTCAAATCCCAAACAGGGAGCAGAGGCTTCCTAGGAGGCCGCACATGCGTAACCCCCTGGAAAAAAGTCTTAACCAGAGGATGAAGAGCAAAAGACCTTTGAAAGAAAACCGCCAGGGCAGAAACCTGCCCTTTTAACGTACTAAGCTGGAACCCCAAGTCCAGACCATGTTGCAGAAAATCCAAAATCCTAGGGATAGAAAACACCCTGCTAGGCAAAGCCCTGACCTCACACCAATCAATATAAGACCTCCAACTCCTATAATAGATGGCAGAGGAAGACCTCTTCCTAGCGCTAACAAGAGTCTGAATCACAGCATCGGAAAGACCTTCCTCCTTTAAAATGGAGGTTTCAGCAGCCACGCCGTCAAAGCCAGCGTTGGTAAATTGGGGTAAAGTAGTTGACCCTGAGTGAGCAGATCCGGCAGCAGGGGCAGATCGAACCGATCCACTGCCAACCGAATAACGTCTGCGAACCAAACCTGCCTTGGCCATCTTGGAGCCACCAGGATTGCTGGCGCCCCTTCTAGAGCCAGCTTGCGCACCACCATGCCCACCATAGGGAATGGAGGGAACAGCCCAGAGACATGGCATCCACTGCCAAAGCCAGAGAGACACAAATGCCGGAAGCTTGTGATTGTGACGAGAGGCAAAGAGGTCCACCTCCGGAGTCCCCCACTTGTGGCAAAGTGACCGAAAAACCTTGGGATTGAGAGACCTTTCCCCCCGGCGAGATGACCCCCTGCTCAGGGAGTCTGCCTCTGTGTTCTCCACTCCCGGAATCTACACTGCCGAGATGCATGGGACATTGCTCTCCACCCAGGCAAGGATCAAGGACACTTCCCTGAAGGCACGCCTGCTGCGAGTCCCTCCCTGGTGATTGATGTAGGCAACCGCCGTCCGATTGTCTGACAGAACTTGAACCGGTAAGCCCTGTAACTGAAGAGTCAAGTGAAACAGAACCAACCTGATGGCTCTCAGCTCCAGAACATTGATGGGATCGTGAGCCTCCTGAAGCCCCCACAGTCCCTGAAACTGAAGATCCTTCCAAACCCCCCCCCCCCCAACCTGACAGGCTGGCATCCGTGGTGACAGTCTCCCAACAAGGGGTCAGAAAGGATCTGCCCCTCGTCAGATTGCTTGGTTCCAGCCACCACCGAAGGGAATGCCGAACCCGGGGGGACATCAGAATAGACTTATCCAACGACAGCGGACACCTGTCCCAAACCGCCAAAAGATGGAGCTGGAGCGTCCTTCTGTGAAACTGAGCAAAGGGAACCGCCTCGAAGGAAGCCACCATCAATCCCACCAGTCTCATCCCCAGCCGGATGGACGGACGAGGGTTGGACAGAAGAAGCTGAATCAATTCCTGAAGCAACAGAACCTTGGGACGAGGAAGAAACACCCTGGCCTGAGAAGTATCCAGAGACATTCCCAGAAATGACACCACCCTGGACGGGGAGAGGGAAGACTTGGGATAGTTGATCATCCAGCCGAATCTCTCCAGAGTGGATACCACAGCTCTGGTGTCTAGCTCCGCTTGGCTGTGAGAGGATGCCATAATGAGAAGGTCCTCCAGATAAGGCACGATGCGAATACCCTGGGCTCTGAGGAGGGCCATCACCCCTGCCAGCACCTTGGTGAAAACCCTTGGAGCCGAGGTAAGGCCAAACGGAAGGGCCACAAACTGAAAATGCTGATTTTCCACCACGAACCTGAGAAATCTCTGGTGTGCCGGGAATATAGGAACATGCAGATAAGCATCCTTGATGTCTATGGACGTCATGAAGTCCCCCTGACGAAGTTAATTTATGGCTGAACGCAGAGTTTCCATGCGGAACTTCCTGGGACGGATAAACCTGTTGAGGAGCTTCAGATCCAGGATGGGACGAACTGAGCCGTCCTTCTTGGGCACCGTGAACAGATTGGAGGAGTAGCCCAGGCCCCTTTCGAGGAAGGCACCGGGCAGATGACTGCCATGTCCAGAAGATTCCTTACTGCCGCCCGGAGCCCTTGAGCGGCCAGAGGATCCGAAGACACCCGAGACCTGAAGAATCTGGGAGGGGACCGGATCTCGAACTCCAGCTTGTAACCGGAAGACACCACTTCCAGAATCCATCTGTCTGAGACCTCCTGGTCCCAGACCTGGAAGTAGTGTTGCAGCCGTCCCCCCACCCGCAAGGGTGAGGGCGCCCCCTCATTGATGAGCTGGCTTGGCAGCGGGCTTGGGTTTAGAACCCCGGGTGTGACCTGGACAGGCATGTCCTCTGCCCCTGTTCCAGGAATCACCTCTGGAGGAAGAGAAGGCCAATCCCCTGCCAGCTCTGGCCCCGCGAAAGGAAGGGTTAAAGGAGGCCACCCCCCGAAAGGGACGACGCTGCTTCTTTCGCTGAGGTAACTTGCCGCCTTTCGCGACCGAATCCAATTTTTCTCCAAAAAGCCGCAACCCCACGAAGGGAAGACCCGTAAGCGACTTCTTAGCCACAAAATCAGCTGCCCACTGGCGCAACCAAACCGACCGACGAATAGCCACCAGCAAAGCCGAAGTTCTACTACACATCACCATGGTGTCATCCAGGGCGGCTAGCACAAAGGACATGAACAATTCGCACTGCTTAAGGGCAGTGAACTCATCACTAGCCGGGTCAAGCCTGGAAGTAGTCAACAGGTCCCTAACAACCGACCTGGTAGCTACCGCCAAAAGCGCCGAAGCACAAACAGGCCGCAAGGCCGAACCGACACTGGCAAAACCGTGACAAGCCATCTGATCAATGCGCTTGTCCTCATCATCTTTTAGGGTGGTGGAGTCAGGAGAATGCAAAATAGAAGAATTAGACAACCCCCAACACGGGGGCATCAACCTCGGGAGGGAACGACCAGCGCTTCTCCGCGTCCACCGGAAAAGGATATTTCTTATCCCATATTTCTTATCCCTGAGGAACACCCGGAAGCCGAGTAGGCCTCTCCCATTCCTTAAGAATGATGCCATCAAAATGCTTTTGATTTGGGAATTCCAAGCGCGGCTTAGAAATCCCAAAGAACTCCCCCTTCTGCGGAGGAGCCTCCTCTGGAGGAGAAATAGCCAGAACTTCGAAAAGATGAGCCAGGACCCTAGGGGTATCCACGGCATCCCCCTGTCCCTGCTCGGAATCAGCGCCCACAAATTGCTGATCGTCAGAACCATCAGCTTCCTCAAATAATTCCCCTTCCTCTAGCGGGGACTAATCAGACCAGTCAAGTGAATCAAGCTCCTCAAAATCAAAGGCCGGCGCGGCTGAAGACAAGTGCTTTCTCTTAGCCGGGGCCTTTCTGGCCACAGCGCTAGAAAATAATTTCTCAAGATTGGCCAATCTGGCACACACAGCAGATTGCGACTCCCCACCCGTGACAACATCACTCGGGGTACGGATCAGACGGGGAGGGGTAGGCGATGAGGCCAGCGGCGCTGACCCAGGCGCCTGGGCCCCCGACTGCCGCGTTATAGCCTGCTGCGCACATGGTATACAAAGTAATACATCATCCCCCGAAAGGGATGCCCCACAACCCACACACTTCCGGGATTGCCCCGAGGGGATCCCAAGACCGGTATCCTAGGGAGCCTCCATATGGTGATTTTAATGGTAGTCGCAATGACCAAGGGAATTACGCTAATAAGCAACCCGGAATGCCCCTTTAGGTCCCACGTGGGAGGATTTATTGGGAGCCCTAATCAAACCCAGGGACCCTAGGACCGGGAGGACCCCTTAAAAATCCAATAAGTCCACCTGGAAGACATAAGGAAAAGGGCTAATCACACACACACACACACACACACACACACACACACAACATGGCCCACACATAAACTGAGCATTGTGACATTATAAAAATATATAAATATATATAAATAAATGCATAATAATAAAAAGCCATTCTGCAGATAATAGGATCAAAAACAGCATGGAGCCCACAGGGCGCCATCCACCGAGACCGAGATGCAGAGCACGAGGCGCGGCAGAGAGCGAGATGAAGAAGAAGGAGGGCGGGCCGGCGCGGTTCGCGCCCGGCCCCTCCCCCGACATGACGCGGCTCCGGGCCAGTGGCCGGGCTCCGCAGCGGCGCCAGCAGCACGGGAGGCGGCCCCGCCCCCGCCCCCCACATCACCGCACCTGAGGGGAAGAAGCTCCCCCAACGAAAGAAAAAAACGCATGTCCATGGCCAGCGCCGGCCAAGGTGTAACATAAAGACACACACACTAATAAAACACAGTTTAAATAAAAACAATCAAACAATCCTCAAGGGAAAAGCCCCCCCCCCCCTCGTTTAGGGAGCAATGGGTGACCGGGAGAGGGTAAATCACACCAAAGGTGGAAGGGCAAGGGACGGGGCATCCCACTCCGGGATCACCAACCCGGGCAACCGCCTACCCCTTAGTATGGGGTCTGACGGTGGGGCAGAGCTCCTGAGCAGCGTAAGGTGCCGTCTACCCTTGCCCGGACAAGCAGCCTAAGCTGGGAGGCAAGGGGAATTTTGATTAAAGTGGGTCCAGGCAGAAATAGACCAACAAGAGGGCAGGGGGTCACCCCGGCTACCTGCAAGAAGGAGACATCCATCTTCTGACTTGCTCGCCGACTGCAGAGATGAAGACTGGGGAGTGAGTGGGAGGTCCCAGGTATTTATGGACCGGGAGGGGCTTCCTTTTTTTCATGACATCTCTGCAAGATCGCCATCTACAGGTCAGTATAACCCAAGTGTAATGACTATTCTGAAGCAGGGTGTGTGACATACTTAGAATATCTATACATTTATAAAGTGCAAGTGCTACTATTCAAACAATCAATTAAAAATTAATATTCCTAACCATAACAACTCATAAACATATGAATCTACTCTATTCACCAATGAAAATATAATCACCTGTATATTTTATTAGGCATCTCAAAGGGGAACCACTGATGTATATCACAATACCAATCAAAAAATAATATCACAAAAAAAATATCACCAGAAATAACGCCAAGGTATCATGAAAATAACATGTGTGAAGTCTCCCCACCGCCTACCGCACCCGGAGCCACGCGTTCCGTGGGCGCATCACCCACTTCATCACTTGCTGCCTGCCAATAGTAGCGCCCAGAGGCCTCAGCGCCATCCTGCTCGCCACTACCTTGGGGAGCGACACCTCCATATGGTAGCTCGCCTCCCTAACGCGCTCTTACAGCCCCCCTGGCGCCCAGCGGAGAGCGCGGATCTTCCTAACAGAGGGGGAAGGTTTAAAATGCAATCTGTTGGGTTATAGAGACAATGGGGCTTATTTCAGTGGTGTCACAATCCACCGCAGGATGGCCGCGGCCTGTGATGACTGGGGCAGAAGCAAAGTCCAAAAGTAAGCCAGGGGGTCAGAGAATGGCAAAGCAGAGAAAGGGGGACGGGTCAAGGCAAGAGACGCGTTTCGAGGTCAGGGCCAGCGCCAGGTTCAGGCGGCAGACAATGGATAGCCCGAAACAAAGCAAGGGGCCAGTACCGCGCAGCGCTCCCGTATCCTGCGGCCGAGGGGACGCTGTATGGCGGTTCAGAGAGAAACCACGCCGAAGGTATTTGATAACTGGAAACCCAAACAGAGGATCCTTTAATGATCCTCAAGGGAGACCTCTCTTGATTATTGTTTATTAGATTTTCTCTAACAGGCAAAACAGCCATCAATAAAGGACCTGTGCATGTAAATTACTATTACTTGTAAATTATAATACTAATAATTATAATAATAAAGATAATACAATTATTAATATTATTATTTTATTACTATTATTATTATTATTTATAATATGAATAAAGATAATAAGAATAACAGTAATAACAATAATACTACTACTACTACTACTACTACTACTACTACTACTAATAATAATAATAATAATAATAATAATAATAAAAAAATATTTATATAATAATGAATTATAATATTAATAATGATAATAATAAAGACAATAAAATATAATAATAATAATGATTATTATTATTTAAAATATTAAGAATAATAATAAGAATGAAGATAATAGCAAAATATAATAATAATAATAATAATAATAATAATAATAATAATAATAATAACAATAATAATAACAATTATTATTATTATTATTATTATTATTATTATTATTATTATTATATGATAATTGATTATAATATTAATAATGACAAATGAAGAAAAAAATATAAGAATAATATTAATAATCTTATTATTTATAATTTTAATAATGATAATAAGAATGACAATAATAATATTTATATGATAATTGATTATAATATTATAATGGCAATAAGAATGATAATGATATTACAAATATAATAATGGATGGCCCGAAACAAAGCAAGGGGCCAGTACCGCGCAGCGTCCTCACGTTCTAGCAGCGAGCGCTCCTGTATCCCGCGGCCGAGGTGACGCTGTATGACGGTTCAGAAAGAAACCACGCCGAAGGTATTTGATAACTGGAAACCCAAACAGAGGATCCTTTAATCAGTATCCCCAGGGGAGACCTCTCTTGATTATTGTTTATTAGATTTTCTCTAACAGGCAAAACGTTACAGTCATCAATAAAGGACCTGAGCACACAAACGCTTCAAGGTAATTATACGAAACTGAGGAAAGTAACTCGCACAAGCGGCGCTGATTTACTCACTCATACTCATCTATTGCACAATAGCGATACAGAGGGCTAACCTTTCCCTAAGAACAATGAACTATAGTGGCATCGAGAAAAGGAGCAGGCTGATTCATCACTAACGCCAGGTAGCGACAGATGAGCGTCTGTAGCGGCATTTTCAGAGCGCCCGCTAGTAGTCACTGTGCTCGGCCGTGGGTCGCTAGTTCATAGCGACTCAGTCGCTGTTCAGTAATGTTGAATACATTGTGAGGAGTCACTATTTGACCAGTACAGCGCCGTATGGGAGCGCATGTTAGCGACTGCTCATAGCGACCGACTCACACCATATTCAGCAAAAAAAACAGCCTCACAAATCTCTGGCGCTGAAAAATGCTTCTCTGAAGCCCAGAGCGCAGGAGGCTGTGTGATTAAAGTCTGTTTTTCAGCATCTATCCACCAGTAACAAAGCGAAAACATATGGAATTACATTGTAACAACATTGTAACATGACACTTTAATGGCAGAGCTGTGATGTCATTTCTGAGGAAATCTATAAAACATGAAAAAAATGTGAAAAAACAGCTTATTCAATGTCAGGAGAGGTCACAGAATTATTTGTGATTTTTTTGAAAAAAAAACAGTTTAAAGAGAAGAAAAGTATCGTCCATTGAAATGTATGGGAGAGCGACAGGTAGCGAGAGGTCATACCTGGCGCTGTGCAAGGCTGAACGCTGGCGCTGTTCGCTGAGGCTGTGAAAATGATGAATCGGATGCTACATGGCGCTATCCCAGTCGCTAAACAGATTCTGCTTGATAAATGTGTAATTGCGTGCCGTGTCCGGCGTTCACCAGTCGCTACCTGTCGCTACCTCTCATTAACCAGGCGCTACCTGGCGCTATCCCTTCTTAAATAAGGGCCTTAGTTGTACTTCTCCACACAAAATATTCAATGTTCATAATACACTTCAATATAATTCTCATTTGCTTATTTTTAGGGACTATTGTCCCTCTTGCTATGGAACAGGTAGATTCCATAGGTTTGATAACTGAGCATAAGGGATCTTTTGCAGCTCACTAAAATCATTGGAACTGGAGTTGGAATTTTTTATATGCGTGTTTATGTTCTGCACAATAAATGAAGGCAAGTGGCCTATAATTAAAAAAGGATATTACACTATGGTAACGCTTCTATTTGTTTTAGGCCCTTATTCATGAAGGGATAGCGTCAGGTAGCGCCTTGTAAATGACAGGTAGCGACATGTAGCGACAGGTGAACGCCGGACACGGACGCAATTACACATTTATCAAGCAGAATCTGTGGAGCGACTGGGATAGCGCCATGTAGCGTCTGATTCATTCGGACCGGATCGGCCCGAGAATCTATAAGATCCATTCCCTCACCCAAAATCGGGATGCCCCGCTGTGTGAAACCCCCCCCCCCAGGACGCCCGCTACAATTACCTTAATCCCAGTCCAACGGCGCATGCGCAGGCCGCAGGCGCATCTCGCGCTTCTCTCTAGCTGGGAGCACGCTCGCGTCGCCCATTTGTGAGTCGGAGCTCGGATCCGCTGAGCTAAGACGCCGCTAAGACGTGCATAGCTCAGCGGCTCCGAGCACGCTGATTGGACGAGCGGCTGCGCATGCGCCGTAGGACTGCGATGAGTTGATCCAGGCGATCTGGGGGGTTTCACATCCAGCCGATTAGTATAAATCCTGGGTTTTGGTCCACTTTAAGTGATTGCCTGTGTACAGTGCGGAAGGCGCCGATCTGCTGCGAAGAGGGACGGGCGGGCTCCATCTTGCCTGGGTGGAGGGGCGGGAAATACAATTAATACAATACAATACAATTAATATTATGCAGAATTGAGTTCAGCCTTTTGGCCCGGCCCTCCATAATATTTTTAGTTTCCACAATATTTTTAGTTTCTCATTTAGCCCCATGGAAAAATTAATTGCCCGCCCCTGCTGTAGAGTAATCACTGCACTGCCTGTTAAAGGTGCACTAGGCCCCGAAGCAGGCGCTGTGAATCGGCGGAGGACCCGATTTGCCAATATGCTGATTTGATTCTGTGAACTTGATCCAATTGTCAGTGTCGGGCAGTAGGTAACGTCAGGCCGGCTGCTGGTAAAATGCCCCGGGAAGCCGCCAAGCATAGTGGCCGTCGCACATTTAGATGCCAGTGGCGCTCAGACAAATTGGCCGGGAGGGAAAAAGCTTGGCACGTGGCCCCGCGGGGATACGCTGTACTCTCTTTGCTGCCAGAGACACCACTGAGCTAATCTCTCCTGCGTTCGTTCTTTCTCTCGCCCTGAGGTTTGTACGGCTGGATATTGGGTTTGGCAGGAGTCTGCGGAACAGAGGTTCACCCACTTGTCTTTTTTTTTCCTCGCTGTTTGTTATTTATACGGAGTAGCTGAGAATTAAAAATTCAACTGCATGGTGGTCTCACCCAATTGGGGGGGGGGGTCTCTCTTTGCACTATGGTGGAACAGGGCTGCCTCTCACACGCTCAGAATCTGTTATAACAGCTGCTATAAATTTAGGGTTGGACACCTTTGTTTTTGAGGTCAGCGAGTCCGGAGGCTAGAGATTGGACGTCTCTTCTCCTGAGGTCAGAGAGTTTAGAGGGTGGTGTCTGGACACCTCAACTTCTGGGGTTAGCAAAGGTGGAGGTTCAGGTGGGACACCTCTACTCCGGGAGTCATTGAGTGTTATGGTTGGACACCTCTGCGGTCAGTGAGTGTAGAGGTGGGAGGTTGGACACCTCTGCTCCCCAGGTCAGCAAGATTGGAAAGTGGACACCTCTTCTCCCTGAGTTACTGAGTGACGGTGACTCTCCTGCTCCATAGATCAGTTAGTAAAGTAGGGCACCCCTGCTCCGGAGCTCTTTGGGGAAAAGGTTGGACACCTCTTCTCTTTGGGTTGCTGAGTGAAGGTGACTCCCCTGCTCTGTAGATCAGTGAGTAAAATTGGGCACCCCTACTTCTGAGCTTTTTAGAGAGGAAGGTTGGACACCTCTTCTCCCCAGGTCAGTGGGTTTGGAGGGTGGCAGTTGGACACCTCTTCTCCTTGAGTTACTGAGTGAAGGTGACTCCCCTGCTTCATAGATCAGTGAGTAAAGCAGGGCACCTCTGCTCTGGAACTCTTTGTGGAGGAAGGTTGAACACCTCTGCTCCCCAAATCAGGGAGTTTGGAGAGTGTCAGTTGGACACCTCTTCTCCTTGGGTCCTGAATGTAGGTGACTCCCCTGCTCCATAGATCAGTGAGTAAAGTAGGGTACCCCTTCTCCGGAGCTCTTTGGGGAGGAAGGTTGGACACCCCTGCTTCCCAGGTCACCAAGTTTGGAGAGTGGCAATTGGACACCTCTTCTCCTTGGGTTACTGAGTGAAGATGACTACCCTGCTCCATAGATCAGTGAGTAAAGTAGGGCACCTCTGCTCCAGACCTCTTTGGAGAGAAAGGTTGGACACCCCTGCTTCCCAGGTCACCAAGTTTGGAGAGTGGCAATTGGACACCTCTTCTCCTTGGCTTACTGAGTGAAGGCGACTCCCCTGCTCCATAGATCAGTGAGTAAAGTAGGGCACCTCTGCTCCAGACCTCTTTGGAGAGAAAGGTTGGACACCCCTGCTTCCCAGGTCACCAAGTTTGGAGAGTGGCAATTGGACAACTCTTCTCCTTGGGTTACTGAGTGAAGGTGACTCCCCTGCTCCATAGATCAGTGAGTAAAGTAGGGCACCTCTGCTCCGGAGCTCTTTAGGGAGGAAGCTTGGACACCTCTGCTCCCCAGGTTAGCGGGTTTGGAGAGTAGCCATTGATCACCTCTTCTCCTTGGCTTACTGAGTGAAGGTGACTCCCCTGCTCCATAGATCAGTGAGTAAATTAGGGCACCTCTGTTCCAGAGCTTTTTTGGGGAGGAAGGTTGGACACCTCTGCTCCCCAGGTCAGTGAGTTTGGAGATTGGCAGTTGGACACCTCTTCTCCTTGGGTTACCGAGTGAAGGTGACTCCCCTGCTCCATAGATCAGTGAGTAAATTAGGGCACCTCTGTTCCAGAGCTTTTTGGGGAGGAAAGTTGGACACCTCTGCTCCCCAGGTCAGTGGGTTTGGAGAGTAGCCATTGATCACCTCTTCTCTTTGGCTTACTGAGTGACGGTGACTCCCCTGCTCCATAGATCAGTGAGTAAAGTAGGGCACCTCTGCTCTGGAGCTCTTTGGGGAGGAAGGTTGGACACCTCTGCTCCCCAGGTCAGCGGGTTTGGAGAGTGGCAGTTGGACACCTCTGCTCCCCAGGTCAGCGGGCTTGGAGAGTGGCAGTTGGACACCTCTTCTCCTTGGGTTACTAAGTGAAGGTGACTCCCCTGCTCCATAGATCAGTGAGTAAAGTAGGGCACCCCTTCTCCAGAGCTCTTTGGAGAGGAAGGTTGGATACCCCCTGTTGCCCAGTTCAGTGGGTTTGAAGAGTGGCAGTTGGACACCTCTTCTCCTTGGGTTACTGAGTGAAGGCGACTCCCCTCTTTGGGGAGGAAAGTTGGACACCTCCCCTTCTCCATAGATCAGTAAGTAAAGTGGTGAGAATTCCTTTTCCAGGGGTTTTAGGGGAGTACGTTTTTTGTGCTTTAAGAGTGGAGTTTGGACACCTCTTCTTCTTTTGGGTCAGTTAATTCTGGGTTCAGCTTTGGCCGGAGGATGGAGGCAGGACGCCCCTTCTTCTGGGACCACTGAGTGAAGATCATGCCCCATAGAGCATACTCAGTGATCCTAAGGTCACCGGGGAGGAAGTTGTGAGGACATCCGACGCTCGATTGATGTTTTACGTACAGTGTGAAAATCATCAGAAGAAGATAAACATTTTGCGGTTTGGTTTTTTTTTTTTTTCTGCTCTCGCACTCCCAGCATGCTCCGGGGCTCGGGCTGGTCACATTGGAATGACATTTACAAAACATTTCATGTTGATCTCGGCGCCGGTCACATCAATCAGCCGTGCGTTTTTGGTGACACTTTGTTAAATAAACTGTCATGAAAGATTTATCGAGAATTTGATAAAAGAACAAAAGATATACTCCGGCTCTTAAAGCGATATCGCTGTTTTTATCAGTGGCGGGGGGATGACTCAACTGCTCAACTGCTAGTCAAGAATAAAAATGACAGCTGGTGATTCATAACAGGGGCCAAGAGTGGCAGCATAGTAGTGGCGCAGTCACTTCTCAGTGTTCCTAATAGAGAAAGCTCAGGCTCAACCTGAAAATTAGAGACAGGTTGCGCACAATGGCCACCCGCTCCCGCGCTCCACCGCAGCTGCCTTTTCGCTGCTGTGCATATGACTTCCACTCGGCATCGGTTAAAACCAGCTTTAAAGCCTTGTACTGCAGAAATGGTGGAGCACAGGTCCCCCTCTGTACCACCTCGGGCTCTATCAGCCACTTTGCTGCCACCTACCAATTCTTTATTTTAATGTCTGTGATGGAGAAATCACTCCCACATCGCTGAGTCAGATGTGAGTTGTTTTAATACCAGGAAGGCTGATTTTACACCATGTATCGCAGTAAGGTGCAAGTCTTGTTACACTCGCAACATCAGCCATGGCCTGGTGGGAATCATCTCTGAATGTGACATTGCAGGAGGAAGAAATGCTGCAGCATGGAGAAAAGCCTCCCAGCCCAGCCCGGACCTGTAAGAGGTAAATGCAAGTCTGGGACTCTGCACCGCTAATGGTCTTTCTGTGACTTGGGACAACAAAAGGAGAAGAGCTTACACTCTATTAGGGTATAAAGGAGGATACAGAAGAAGAAGAGCTTAAACTCTAATAGGGTATAAGGGGGGATGGGGGGAGGAGAAGAGCTTACACTCTATTAGGGTATAAGGGAGGATACAGGAGGAGAAGAGCTTACACTCTATTAGGGTATATGGGAGGATACAGGAGGAGAAGAGCTTACACTCTATTAGGGTATAAGGGAGGATACAGGAGGAGAAGAGCTTACACTCTATTAGGGTATAAGGGAGGATACAGGAGGAGAAGAGCTTACACTCTATTAGGGTATAAGGGGGGATACAGGAGGAGAAGAGCTTACACTCTATTAGGGTATAATGGGGGATACAGGAGGAGAAGAGCTTACACTCTATTAGGGTATAATGGGGGATACAGGAGGAGAAGGGCTTACACTCTATTAGGGTATAAGGGAGGATACAGAAGGAGAAGAGCTTACAATCTATTAGGGTATAAGGGAGGATACAGGAGGAGAAGAGCTTACACTCTATTAGGGTATAAGGGAGGATACAGGAGGAGAAGAGCTTACACTCTATTAGGGTATAAGGGAGGATACAGGAGGAGAAGAGCTTACACTCTATTAGGGTATAGGCGGGGATACAGGAGGATAAGAGCTTACACTCTATTAGGGTATAAGGGAGGATACAGAAGGAGAAGAGCTTACACTTTATTAGGGTATAAAGGAGGATACAGAAGGAGAAGAGCTTACAATCTATTAGGGTATAAGGGAGGATACAGAAGCAGAAGAGCTTCTATCTGGGCCCCATAGCAGCTGCGTATCTATGGCTATAGTCATGGTAAGTGCTGTTTCTCACTCTTCCCCCAGCTGTTTATGGAGCGGCTCTTCCACCCTAATCCCATCTCAGCGGCTGATGTTTGTCTGGGAGACTATAAGCTCCTCTAAATCTCTTCCAATTAATACGTCCAGCTGACTCAGCCGCTGCATCGCTAAGTTCGCAGCTCGGGTCACGTCTGCTTCTGAAGAGCCCGGGAGTAACGCCGCAGAAGAGCGCAGTGTGCTATTATGGAGCACCAAGTGAGCGCAGGAAATGCCAATTTCCCAGGAACTTCAGACCCAACAGTGCTCCATAACCATAAGGATATCACCGACACATGCAGAGGAGCAGCAAAGATTCCATAGGCTCATTTCATGTCATAGCGTGGCTTCAAATGGGACTCCTATGGCAAGCAGCCAGAAAAGTGGGACCATAAACAGTGTGTGATAATACACCCGCTGTCATGCTGCACACTGACCACTAGAGGGAGCACACTGCCATCATGAGCTTCTTCTGCTGATGTAGGAGTGTGCTCCCTCTAGTGGTCAGTGTGTGGGACCAGACATAATAGCCCCCGGTAAGGGAAAAACACCATGCCAGTGCTGAAGGGCTTTGGTGCTAGTTGATTTAAAGTGGATCAAAACCCAAGCCAATCGGCACCGGAATTCATAAGATTCCTGGGCCGATCGATTCCCCCCCCCCCCCCCCAGGTCGATGTACACTATTTCTCTAGTGGGGCGCGTGCCAGCACCAGGCATTTGTGAATGGCCTGGCTCTAGACAAAGGCTTAGACGATGTGGCGTCAGCGGCTCCGAGTACGCTGATTGGGCAAGCGGCCACACATGTCCCCTGTCTAGCTCATCACTAATAATGGCTAATGTACTGTATATTAAAAACATGTTATTAACTCCAACTGTGAAATCCAATGTTCTGATATTATACATGGCCCTACACACTGGTGTAACACAGACAGCAATCCTGCCGAGAAACCTCGTTTGCGCCAAATGTTATTATTCACTTGTTGTTAATGGGAGGCCACATTTTTTGAGGAACCTCCTGGAGTCCCAATTGGCGGTCATGACTGTCCAACAGACGATGTACATGGCATTCCTATCTGACCGAGTACAGGTGGAACACTGATGTAACACAGACAGCAATCCTGCCGAGAAACCTCGCCTGCGCCAAATGTTATCATTCACTTGTTGTTAATGGGAGGCCATGGCTACAGAGGAACCTCCTGGAGCCCCATTTAGAGGCCAGGAATGTCCCAAAGAGGAAGTGTATGGCATCCGCGTCTCACTGTGTAACAGGTCGGACACTGATGGTCAACTACAGCTATCTCCTGAGTCACAGATGCACCATGAGCACCATGCCTGTGCTTAAGGACTTAGTTGCTGCTAATTAACTTAATAGACCAGAGTCCACTGGGACACTGATGGACAACATCCTCCTCAACAGTCAAAGTCAAAGCTATCTCCTGAGTCACAGATGCACCATGAGCACCATGCCTGTGCTTAAGGACTTAGTTGCTGCTAGTTAACTTAAAAGACCAGAGTCCACTGGGTCCTGATATTTTTCTACCCTTTTATTTGTATTTGGTATTTGGGAGCACCCAAATCTGGCCAGATACTGAGGACTACTCAGCCGGATTGCTTCCAAACCATTTAGTCACCTGTCTAGCTCATCACTAATAATGGCTAATGTACTGTATATTCAACACAGGTCATTAACCCCACAATAGTAAAAGAACATGTCAGTTATATTATACATGGCCCTACACACTGGTGTAACACAGACAGCAATCCTGCAGAGAAACCTAGCCTGCGTGAAATGTTATTATTGGTAATGGGAGGCCACAGATTTTGAGGAACCTCCTGGAGTCACAATTGGAGGTCATGACTGTCCAACAGATGATGTACATGGCATTCCTATCTGACCGAGTAACAGGTGGAACACTGATGGACAACATCTTCCTCAATAGTCAAAGAAGGGTTTAAAGTGACAGGTGGGACACTGATGGACAACATCTTCCTCAAGAGTTAAAGACAGGTTTAAAGCGATAGGTGGGACACTGATAGACAACATCTTCCTTAAGAGTCAAAGATGGGTTTAACGTAACAGGTGGGACACTGATGGACAACATAGAAACATAGAAGGTTGACGGCAGAAGGAGACCATACGCTCCCTCTAGTCTGCCCTTATGTGTATACTGTATGTACTCTTATCCCAGGCATGTTTAAATTCAGTGACTGTTGATTTTTCAACTACCTCTGCTGGAAGTTTGTTCCCAGCATCTACTACTCTTTCTGTAAAATAATATTTTCTAACATTGCTCCTGATCTTCCCCCCGACCAGCTTCAGGTTGGGCCCCTTGTTCTATCATTAAGCTTCTTCTTAAAAACACTTCCCTCCTGAACCTTATTCAATCCCTTCACATATTTAAAGGTCTCAATCATGTCCCCCCTCTCCCTTCTCTCCTCCAGACTGTACAAATTAAGTTATTTAAGTCTCTCCTGATAAGTTTTAAGTTTAAGTCCTTCCACCATTTCCGTTGCCCGCCTTTGGACACGTTCTATTTGAATAATGTCTTTTTGCAGGGGAGGTCTCCAGAACTGCACACAGTATTCTAGCTGTGGTCTCACTAGGGCTCTATACAGCGGCATCACAACCTCCCTCTTCCTACTGGTGATGCCTCAGTCAAAGATGGGTTTAAAGTGACAGGTGGGACACTGATGGACAACATCCTCCTCAAGAGTCAAAGACGGGTTTAAAGCGACAGGTGGGACACTGATGGACAACATCCATCTCAAGAGTCAAAGACGGGTTTAAATTGAAAGGTGGGACACTGATGGACAACATCCTCCTCAAGAGTCAAAGACGGGTTTAAATTGAAAGGTGGGACACTGATGGACAACATCCTCCTCAAGAGTTAAAGACGGGTTTAAAGCGACAGGTGGGACACTGATGGACAACATCTTCCTCAATAGTCAAAGATGGGTTTAAAGTGACAGGTGGGACACTAATGGACCACATCTTCCTCAAGAGCCAAAGACAGGTTTAAATTGACAGGTGGGACACTGATGGACAACATCCTCCTCAAGAGTTAAAGACGGGTTTAAAGCGACAGGTGGGACACTGATGGACAACATCTTCCTCAAGAGTCAAAGACACGTTTAAAGTGACAGGTGGGACACTGATGGACAACATCTTCCTCAAGAGTCAAAGACGCGTTTAAAGCGACAGTTGGTACACTAATGGACAACATCTTCCTCAAGAGTCAAAGATGGGTTTAAAGTGACAGGTGGGACACTAATGGACAACTTCCTCAAGAGTCAAAGACGGGTTTAAAGTGACAGGTGGGACACTGATGGACGACATCTTCCTCAAGAGTCAAAGACGCGTTTAAAGCGACAGGTGGGACACTGATGGACAACATCTTCCTCAATAGTCAAAGATGGGTTTAAAGTGACAGGTGGGACACTGATGGACAACATCTTCCTCAAGAGTCAAAGACGCGTTTAAAGCGACAGGTGGGACACTGATGGACAACATCTTCCTCAATAGTCAAAGATGGGTTTAAAGTGACAGGTGGGACACTAATGGACCACATCTTCCTCAAGAGCCAAAGACAGGTTTAAATTGACAGGTGGGACACTGATGGACAACATCCTCCTCAAGAGTTAAAGACGGGTTTAAAGCGACAGGTGGGACACTGATGGACAACATCTTCCTCAAGAGTCAAAGACACGTTTAAAGTGACAGGTGGGACACTGATGGACAACATCTTCCTCAAGAGTCAAAGACGCGTTTAAAGCGACAGTTGGTACACTAATGGACAACATCTTCCTCAAGAGTCAAAGATGGGTTTAAAGTGACAGGTGGGACACTAATGGACAACTTCCTCAAGAGTCAAAGACGGGTTTAAAGTGACAGGTGGGACACTGATGGACGACAACTTTTTCAAGAGTCAAAGACGGGTTTAAAGCGACAGGTGGGACACTAATGAACAATATCTTCCTCAAGAGTCAAAGACGGGTTTAAATTGAAAGGTGGGACACTGATGGACAACATCTTCCTCAATAGTCAAAGATGGGTTTAAAGTGACAGGTGGGACACTGATGGACAACATCTTCCTCAAGAGTCAAAGACGCGTTTAAAGCGACAGGTGGGACACTGATGGACAACATCTTCCTCAATAGTCAAAGATGGGTTTAAAGTGACAGGCGGGACACTAATGGACCACATCTTCCTCAAGAGCCAAAGACAGGTTTAAATTGACAGGTGGGACACTGATGGACAACATCCTCCTCAAGAGTCAAAGACGGGTTTAAAGCGACAGGTGGGACACTGATGGACAACATCTTCCTCAAGAGTCAAAGACACGTTTAAAGTGACAGGTGGGACACTGATGGACAACATCTTCCTCAAGAGTCAAAGACGCGTTTAAAGCGACAGTTGGGACACTAATGGACAACATCTTCCTCAAGAGTCAAAGATGGGTTTAAAGTGACAGGTGGGACACTAATGGACAACTTCCTCAAGAGTCAAAGACGGGTTTAAAGTGACAGGTGGGACACTGATGGACGACAACTTTTTCAAGAGTCAAAGACGGGTTTAAAGCGACAGGTGGGACACTGATGGACAACACCTTCCTCAAGAGTCAAAGACGCGTTTAAAGCGACAGGTGGGACACTAATGAACAATATCTTCCTCAAGAGTCAAAGATGGGTTTAAAGTGACAAGTGGGACACTGATGGACAACATCTACCTCAAGAGTCAAAGACGGGTTTAAAGTGACAGGTGGGACACTGATGGACAACATCTACCTCAAGAGTCAAAGACGGGTTTAAAGTGACAGGTGGGACACTGATGGACGACAACTTTTTCAAGAGTCAAAGACGGGTTTAAAGCGACAGGTGGGACACTGATGGACAACATCTTCCTCAAGAGTCAAAGATGGGTTTAAAGCGACAGGTGGGACGCTGATGGACAACATCTTCCTCAAGGGTCAAAGACGGATTTAAAGTGACAGGTGGGACACTGATGGACGACAGCTTTCTTCACCCTTCCCAATTAATGGGAGTCCATGGCTGTAGAGGCTGTAGAGGAACCTCCTGGAGCCCCATTTAGAGGTCAGGATTGTCCCTCAGAAGTGTATGGCATCTGCGTCTCACCGTGTAACAGGTCGGACATGGATGGTCAACAGCTATCTTCTGAGTCAGAGATGGGTTAGAAGTAACACTTGGGACATTGACGAACAATAGCTTCTTCCACTCTGACCTGTTAATAGCAACGGAACCACCTGGGGCCCTATTTGGAGGTCAGGATTGTCCCACAGAGGAAGTGTAGGGCATCCGCGTCTCACCGTGTAACAGTTAGGACATTGATGGTCATCAGCTATCTCCTGAGTCAGAGATGGGTTAGAAGTAACACTTGGGACATTGACGAACAATAGCTTCTTCCACTCTGACCTATTAATAGGAGCGGAACCACCTGAGGCCCTATTTGGAGGTCAGGATTGTCCCACAGAGGAAGTGTATGGCATCCCCATGTGACCAAGTAACAGCTCGGAGACTGATAGACAACCTCCTGAGTCAGAGATGGGTTTGAAGTTATAGGTGGCGACAGCTTCCTCCACCCTGACCCAATACTAATGTCATCTTGTACTGGACCTGTTACTTTGCGGACAAATTAGAAGAATTAAAGAGGTGCTCTGGGTCGGGCTGTGTAAGTGACCCCCCCCCCCCCCTGAATCCCGCCATCGCCTGCTGACCAAATATTCACTTAGGATTTTTTTTGTAAAAGTAATGTCCCAAAGCAAACAAATAAAATGACACATTAATGTCTCCCCGTCCTTTCCTTCGAAACCTGAAGCGGAGACGGCATCGCAGAGAAACGCAAAGCAATTTCACAAGTACATGGGACGCCGATTAAAGGTTACGCTGGGGCTACGCTTTCCCCTCTGCAATTATACAATAAAAACAAACCGGGCGGCAGGAGGTGACAGCGAGCAGCTCCTCTGAAGATGTCTAATAAGCCAGAAAAACAGAGACGACAGCCGTCACCGTATCTGCAGTTCAATATTATCACCTCGGTAATCGCACAAAACAAAATATTAAAGGTGTGATTTTCTATTTGAGAGATGAGATTCCAGAGATTTTCTGACCCAATCATATTAAAATGATAAAGTTGTGTTTTATGGTTATATTCGGCGTCTTCCTGTCGTCGCTATGCAGCAATATAAAACAATCCTGCCGAGAAATCCTAGCTACGCCAAATGTGTTTTGTCATGAGGTCACTGTCACAGGTAGAGTTTGGATGATTTGTCGAATTTCGCCCAAGATGTTCTGTTATCTCCCAAATTGAACTTTAACAAACTGCTCTTAAAAAATAAAAAAAAAAAAATCACCTCCTACCTCACTCTCCTATGGCGCCTGCCATGCTGCTCCTCACTCTGCAGCCGGACAGAGAACTGTATTTCAATAGGGACAATACTCCCTCTGTGCGGCCTCGCACTGTGGAACAGTCCTATCCAGCCCTCAGCAAGGGAATCCTCACGCTCCCTACAGTAGACTATGAAGATCTGGCAGTCCCACTGACATGAGCTGTGGGCGAGTCCTCCACCTTGATCGCCTAGGCCGGAAGTTGCCAAAAGGCTCTGACGCTTGAATGCACGCCGCTTCTCAACCTGACTCCACCATGTTGTCATCCAGGCCAGCTCCTATTTTCTACCTCCTTAGGAAGCTCCAGTTACCCTCTCCCCGCAGTATGCCGATGTGAGCATCGCACAGACCCCTTCCTGCTTGAAGATCTCTTTTGGTCAGGTAAGCGAAATGGACCCCAAGCAACATAACAAAGTCTCTAAATGATCGCCAATGGGAACTTCCAGGAAAGGCTCCTTAACCAGCACGCCCCTTTTTTCCCCACTATTTCAGGGAAAAATACATTCAGAGCAAATTCCTAGTACAAAATTTTCCTAGTCAAAGGATTTTGATTCCTTGCTCAGAGACTAACCCAACCTCAAAACTTTGGGTCTTCAAAGAGTTTGTAGTTTTAAGTGTTTTTCCAAACGCTCAACCATAGCCAGGGATTTAGGCTGAATGGAATTTATATCTTTACCACTAAGTCTGTCATGTGGCCAGCGCTTTTGGTATTCTCCCAAAACGTGTACCATCTGGTCAGGTAGGCGAAATGGACCCCCAGCAACATGGCAAAGTCTCCAAATGATCCCCAGTGAGTGGGAACCTCCAGGGAAATCTCCTCAACTGGTCATACTCCAGCCACATCCCCTTTTATTTGTTTATTTTTTTTATTATTTCAGGGAAAAATAAATCTGTCCATAAAATTCAGAGTGAGTTCCTATTCGTACAAAATTGTTCGTCTCTAGTCAAAGGATTTCGATTCCTTGCTCAGAGACTAACCCAACCTCGAAACTTTAGGTCTTCAAAAAGTTTGGAGATTTAGGTGTTTCTCCAAACACTCAACCATAGCCAGGGCTTTAGGCTGAATGGACTTTATTTGTTTACCAATAAGTCTGTCATGTGGCCAGCGCTTTTGGTATTCTCCCAAAACTTGTACCAGCAGGGCAGAACTTTATGTTTTTTTCTCAGGCCTCTACCTCGGACCAGGGTTTTGATTATATTCCTCAAAGCCAAGATTTTAGGTGTTCTCTCAAACTACAACTTGGTGTTTAAAAAAAGTCCAGGGCTTTAGCCCAACCCAATGCCCAGGCTTTAGGTGTTTTCCCAAGACTCAACTTGTTGGCAGGGTATTATCAATTCTCCCAGAGCTCATCTGGGACCAGGGCTTTGGGTGTGTTTCCAGGACATTAGCTGTTTCCTAAGTCTGCTACATCTTTAGGTTTTCAAACAGGTGGCAATCCAAATGAGGCCAGGGCTTAAGCCCAACGGAGACTAGGATTTAGATGTTCTCTGAAAACCCAACCTGTTCCGCAAGGATTTATCATATCTTCCAGAGCGGGGTGTATTTCCAGGGCTTAAGGTGATCTCTAAGGGCAACATGTTTACAATCCGTTTCCAGTGCATTAGAATCTCCTTTCAAAATCCAATTTAAGGATTTTGGTGTATTCCCAGAGCTTTAAGTGTTATGGTTTGGGATGAGATGATGAGCGGCAGCACCACTTCATTTAAACATAGAGCAGTAACCCCTCCTAAACAAATCACGCTTTTATTTGGAAAGCCCTGGAAAAGACTTTCTAGATATTTCCTCCCATGGGGCTGTCAAAAGTCAGCATCGTTATTTCACAAAGATGGAACATAAAGCACGCTGACAGCCGTACGACGATGGCAGCAAGATCTACAAATGATGGCGGAATGCAACGCTGATAAGCGGCAGGGTGACGCCGTTATCAGTGACTGTAGAGTGATCCCTCTTTCATGGTGAGCATTTGAGAAAACACCGCCTGTGAATGGAGATGTCAACGCGATCCATCTACAGACTGTGTTTGCTTACATGAGGCTGCATGCGCTGTATTGCTGGATTACTCTATTCCTAATCTTCGTGGAAATATATTTAACTGCCCAAACCACTAACTGACCCCCAGGAATCATTTCTACCAGCTGGGACACAGCTCTCATTGATTGGGGCCTCACAGGGAACCATTCCGGGATACCAGAAGCGGCAACTACCATTGGCTGTATTTAGTCCAACCCAAGTGAACTTAGAAAAACCAAGGGAGCTCAAGAAAACCCAGAAGAACAAATGAAAACACAGGAGAGCTCAATAAAACCCAGGAGAGCTCAAGAAAACCCAGGAGAACTCAAGAAAACCCAGGAGAACTTAAGAAAACACAGGAGAGCTCAAGAAAACCCAGGAGAGCTCAGGAAAATCCAGAAGAACAAAAGAAAATCCAGATGAACTCAAGATAACCCAGGGGAACTCAAGAAAACCCAGGAGAACTCAAGAAAACCCAGGAGAACTCAAGAAAACCCAGGAGAACTCAAGAAAACCCAGGAGAGCTCAGGAAAACCCAGGAGAACTTAAGAAAACCCAGGAGAGGTCAAGAAAACCCAGGAGAGCTCAGGAAAATCCAGAAGAACAAAAGAAAATCCAGACAAACTCAAGAAAACCCAGGAGAACTCAAGAAAACCCAGGAGAACTCAAGAAAACCCAGGAGAACTTAAGAAAACCCAGGAGAGCTCAAGAAAACCCAGGAGAGCTCAGGAAAATCCAGAAGAACAAAAGAAAATCCAGATGAACTCAAGAAAACCCAGGGGAACTCAAGAAAACCCAGGAGAACTCAAGAAAACCCAGGAGAACTCAAAAAAACCCAGGAGAGCTCAGGAAAACCCAGGAGAACTTAAGAAAACCCAGGAGAGCTCAAGAAAACCCAGGAGAGCTCAGGAAAATCCAGAAGAACAAAAGAAAATCCAGACAAACTCAAGAAAACCCAGGAGAACTCAAGAAAACCCAGGAGAGCTCAAGGAAACCCAGGAGAACTCAAGAAAACCCAGGACAGCTCAAGAAAACCCAGGAGAACTCAAGAAAATCCAGGAGAACTCAAGAAAACCCAGGAGAGCTCAAGAAAACCCAGGAGAACTCAAGAAAACCAAGGTGAGCTCAAGAAAAGCCAGGAGAACTCAAGAAAACCCAGGGGAGCTCAAGAAAACCCAGGAGAACTCAAGAAAGCCTAGGAGAGCTCAAGAAAACCCAGGAGAGCTCAAGAAAACCCAGGAGAACTCAAGAAAACCCAGGAGAGCTCAAGAAAACCCAGGAGAACTCAAGAAAACCCAGGAGAACTCAAGAAAACCCAGGAGAGCTCAAGAAAACCCAGGAGAACTCAAGAAAAGCCAGAAGAGCTCAAGAAAACCCAGGAGAGCTCAAGAAAACCCAGGAGAGCTCAAGAAAACCCAGGAGAGCTCAAGAAAACCCAGGAGAACTCAAGAAAACCCAGGAGAACTCAAGAAAACCCAAGAGAACTAAAGAAAACCCAGGAGAACTCAAGAAAACCCAGGAGAGCTCAAGAAAACCCAGGAGAGCACAAGAAAACTCAGGAGAGCTCAAGAAAACCCAGGAGAGCTCAAGAAAACCCAGGAGAACTTAAGAAAACCCAGGAGAGCTCAAGAAAACCCAGGAGAACTCAAGAAAACCCAGGAGAGTTCAAGAAAACCCAGGAGAGCTCAAGAAAACCTAGGAGAGCTCAGGAAAATCCAGGAGAGCTCAGGAAAATCCAGAAGAACAAAGGAAAATCCAGATGAACTCAAGATAACCCAGCAGAGCTCAAGAAAACACAGAAAAAAGGAAAATCCAGGAGAACTCAGGAAAACTAAAAGAAGGGGACACATTTTTCAACATCTTTCTGTTTTTCAATCTCTTCTCTCAATCTCAAAAAATTTCTTTTCTCTTCCCTACATTCTTTTCTCTCTCTCTCTTTCTCTCTCTCTCACACTTTTCTATAGTCCCTCCTTCTTTCTCTCTTCTCAGCATTCCCCCTTACACACTCCCCCATCTTTCTTTTTTTTTCTTTTTTTCGACAATATTTTTATTGAAGATATGGAGATGTTACATCAGAAAACAGCTGACACTACAGTTTGTAATACAAGCAAAGAAAAACATCCAGCTGAAGGTGTACAGAGCAAAGCGCTATTCATTTCTTATACAAAGCATTTAATGCAATTGAAAAGAGGCAACAGATTAAAAGGCTTGAGGCGGAGCGGGATAGGAGGATAAGTAGGATAGAGGAGGACTTTTTTTCAGTCTCTTTTTCACTTCCCCACATTACTTGCTTTCTTTATTGTCTCTCTTTCTTCCTTTCTTTCTTTCTCTTTCTTTCTTTCTTTCTTTCTCTTCCGTTCATTCTCTTTCTCTATCTTTCTTTCTTTCTTTCTTTTTCTTTCTTTCTTTCTTCTTATCTCTCTTTCTTTCTTTCCCTTTCTTTCTTTCTTTCTTTCTCTTTCTTTCTCTCTCTCTTTCTTTCTCTTTCTCTTTCTTTCTTTGTTTCTCTCTTTCTTTCTCTCTTTTTCTTTCTCTTTCTTTCTCTCTCTTTCTCTTTCTTTCTTCCTTTATCTTTCTTTATTTCTTTATCTTTCTTTATTTCTCTTCCTTTCTTACTCTCTTTCTTTCTTTCTATCTCTTTCTTTCTCATTCTTTCTTTCTCGCTTTTCACACTCTCTTTTTCTCTCTTGTTTAAATTCTTAGCACTTGGATTCCGAAAGATTCGAGTAACGGCGGCCCCATTCAAAGGGTTTACGTGGTGTGGATGCACAGCAGGGCATCCCGATTAGGGCATAATAAATGCTGCATAATAAAAAAGAAGTCCAGTTATTTTTCACTGCACTTTCTCTTTAAAGAGGAACATCGGGCGGAGGATAAAACCTCCCCCAAACCTCACTGGACTGCTCCCCCCAACCTGCTCGGGTTTTCGTTTTGGGCACAGGGTCGGATTATGAAGAGGGCGCAAGGGGCGCGAGCCCCGGGGCCGCCACCCCTTGTCCTGTAAAGGGGGCCTCCACCAACCTTTGGGTTATGGTTTGGTCCAGGAGGCTTTTCAGTCTTTGGTCTGACGGGCCGGCAACACAGCTATCGGTGGCAGTGGGGGCCTCCTGCGCCTGGGCCAAGCCTTTTTTTCTTCTTGCAAACCCTTAGCCAAAGCCACCGCAGGGCAGGACGGAGAGTCTAGAGCAGCAAAGCCGCCGCCAGCAACGCTACAGTGATGGGTGCAGAGCTGTCACTGCACATAAGCCACCAAGCACAGCCGCTGGCAGCTCAATGCAGGGAACCAGCCGGGCGACTACACTACCCCCCACCCAGAATGGCAAAGCAGCAGCACCCGCACAAGGGGGGCACAAGGGACTCCATCTGACGTTCCAGTAAGTGGGCGGAGCCAGACAACCACCAATCAGTTACTTGGCCGGACTATTATTTTATACTGTATCCGGGACCTCCACCAACCTTTAGGTAATGACCTGGTCCAGATGGCTTTTCAGTCCTTGGTCACTGCACATAAGTCACCAAGCACAGCCGCTGGCAGCTCAATGCAGGATCTGCTGGACCAGCCGGGCGACTACACTACCCCCCACCCAGAATGGCAAAGCAGCAGCACCCGCACAAGGGGGGCACAAGGGACTCCATCTGACCTTCCAGTAAGTGGGCGGGTGCCAGACAACCACCAATCAGTTACTTGGCTGGACTATTATTTTATACTGTATTCGGGACCTCCACCGGATTTTGTGCCCGGGGGCCCCCACCGCACCTAATCCGGCCCTGTTTGGGCAGTTTGTACTCACCTCACCGGGGCATCCATATACTAGGTCCCTCGCATTCCGGGCGACCGCCCGATGTCCTGCACCATCTTGAATCCCATCAAGCACTGCGCGCTGGCGCCGATCTCTCGCTTGCGCGTTGTCCCATGAGTGGGATGCAAGGGGAGGCGCCAAAAAGCCGCGAGATTTTGAAGAGCACGGCCAAAGCCACGCCGTCATTTAGAGATTGCTAAGCCGGCGGCAGGGAGGAGATTCAGGCCCCGGGGCAGCTGGATGTCAGCGAGATCCAAAAGGTAAGTAGGGCCCGATGGACAGGGCCGGATTAGGTGCGGTGGGGGCCCCTGGGCACAAAATCTGGTGGAGGCCCCCCAGTATAAAATAATAATATATATATATATATATATATATATATATATATATATATATATATATATTAATATATATATATATATATATATATATATATATATATTTGGAATATATAATATATATATATCTATATATATATATATATATATATATATATATATATATATATACCGGTATATATATATTATAATAATAGTCCAGCCAAGTAACTGATTGGTGGTTGTCTGGCTCCGCCCACTTACTGGAAGGTCAGATGGAGTCCCTTGTGCCCCCTTGTGCGGGTGCTGCTGCTTTGCCATTCTGGGTGGGGGGTGGTGTAGTCGCCCGGCTGGTTCCCTGCATTGAGCTGCCAGCGGCTGTGCTTGGTGGCTTATGTGCAGTGACAGCTCTGCACCCATCACTGTAGCGCTGCTGGCAGCGGCTTTGCTGCTGTAGACTCTCCGTCCTGCCCTGGCATGGAGGGCCCCCACTGCCAACGTTGGTGGCACCGCGGTCCATCAGACCAAAGACTGAAAAGCCTCCTGGACCAGACCATAAACCAAAGGATGGAAGAGGCCCCCTTTGCAGGGCAAGTGCTGGGGGTCCAGGGCACGCGCCCCTTGCGCCCTCCTCATCATTGGCCACACTTGTGGTTTACCCTGATGTTCCTCTTTAACCTTGTTTCTCACTTCAGAGTGAACCTGGCTACAGAATTAAAGGGCCGGGATTTATTATTTACGCCGAGCGGCGCCCCCCTGGGAGGCATTTCCACGGTCGCACGTTGAATATTCTTTTTCAGCATTAGTTCCGGTTTCGCTCCCGGCTCCTGAGATTACTCACCGTCACCCGCAGCTGGTCGCATTGAATGAGACGCCACAGAGCTTTAACCTCCCTAATGCGAATCTCCATCCATCCCAGAGAACGAACGGCTGCACCTGCGAGCGCAAACCCGCTCCACCGCCCAACGAGGGCCCCCCGAGCGCCCGGGACGGCAGCTGCTGGGTACAGAGGCAGCTGACGCCTCCCCGAGGGGGGACCCACCAGACCTCTGTGTCTCTCTCTCTCTCTTGCTTTTCTGCTGAATGATTTTCCAACAATGAATGCAAGTTCTAAGAACGTACTCTGCCTTGATAAAGTGACAATACGTCATGAAACGCGTTGGTTTTTTCCTGGGGGGATGTGTGGTGGCCATTCTGTTTGACACTATGGACGTGTAAGATGAGTATTTATTTTTGATATGTTTTGCACCTACCTCATATATAACCCCTTGTGTTTTTTGCACTGATCTATTGAAGCTCTATTGCGATTTGATGCACTTTTTTGGAAGCGCTTGACACTTTATTAATATGTAATTTGGACCTATCGGATTTATTTATAGTAATTTCCCTGGCCCCATTTAACAACAGCACCCCCCCCCCCCCCCATGGCAGATTGTGTAAATGTCTTTTGTCTTGTATGTTTTTAAATGGGCATTTTAATCATTATTGCTATGTAACCATAATGTATCAATAAACTTTGTATGAACTTTAATTAGTGAGTGCGATTATAAGTCTCTGGCCGGGGGTTTGGCTTGGGGATTTGGGCACCGCCATTTATGTGTTTGTCCGCAAGTTCTGAGAAGGAGGCGCGCCTGTCAATATGGGGTTGGGGGAGGCTGATGCGTGCCTGTCAATATGGGGTTGGGGGAGGCGGGCGCGCACCTGTCAATATGGGGTTGGGGGAGGCGGGCGCGCTCTTGTCAATATGGGGTTGGGGGAGGCTGATGCGCGCTCTTGTCAATATGGGGTTGGGGGAGGCTGGCGCGCTCTTGTCAATATGGGGTTGGGGGAGGCTGGCGCGCTCTTGTCAATATGGGGTTGGGGGAGGCTGATGCGTGCTCTTGTCAATATGGGGTTGGGGGAGGCTGATGCGCGCTCTTGTCAATATGGGGTTGGGGGAGGCTGGCGCGCTCTTGTCAATATGGGGTTGGGGGAGGCTGGCGCGCTCTTGTCAATATGGGGTTGGGGGAGGCTGGCGCGCTCTTGTCAATATGGGGTTGGGGGAGGCTGATGCGCGCTCTTGTCAATATGGGGTTGGGGGAGGCTGACGCGCTCTTGTCAATATGGGGTTGGGGGAGGCTGAGGCGCTCTTGTCAATATGGGGTTGGGGGAGGCTGGCGCGCTCTTGTCAATATGGGGTTGGGGGAGGCTGGCGCGCTCTTGTCAATATGGGGTTGGGGGAGGCTGATGCGCGCTCTTGTCAATATGGGGTTGGGGGAGGCTGACGCGCTCTTGTCAATATGGGGTTGGGGGAGGCTGAGGCGCTCTTGTCAATATGGGGTTGGGGGAGGCCGACGCGCTCTTGTCAATATGGGGTTGGGGGAGGCTGATGCGCGCCTGTCGATATGGGGGTGGGGGAGGCTGAGGCGCTCTTGTCAATATGGGGTTGGGGGAGGCTGAGGCGCTCTTGTCAATATGGGGTTGGGGGAGGCTGATGCGCGCCTGTCGATATGGGGGTGGGGGAGGCTGAGGCGCTCTTGTCAATATGGGGTTGGGGGAGGCTGAGGCGCTCTTGTCAATATGGGGTTGGGGGAGGCTGATGCGCGCCTGTCGATATGGGGGTGGGGGAGGCTGGCGCGCTCTGCGTGCAAAAGCTGGTCCCGCCAAAGGCCATCAGCCTTGCTCTGCGAGAAGGCGCAAGCGTCTCCGCAGGGGTCGTGCTAATTATATGGTGAAGCCTCTCCATCCCTTGCATCCATTGCGGCGTGCATTGCGGCGTGCATTGCGGTGTGGATTGTGGTGTGGATTGTGGCGTGCATTACGGAGTGGATTGCGGTGTGGATTGCGGTGTGGATTGTGGAGTGGATTGCCGAGTGGATTGCGGTGTGCATTGCAGTGTGGATTGTGGTGTGGATTGTGGCATGCATTGTGGTGTGGATTGTGGCGTGCATTACGGAGTGGATTGCGGTGTGGATTGCGGTGTGGATTGCGGAGTGGATTGCCGAGTGGATTGCGGTGTGGATTGCGGTGGGGATTGCGGTGTGCATTGTGGTGTGGATTGTGGCGTGCATTGTGGAGTGGATTGCGGTGTGGATTGCGGAGTGGATTGTGGAGTGGATTCTGGAGTGGATTGCGGTGTGGATTGTGGCGTGCATTGTGGAGTGGATTGCGGTGTGGATTGTGGAGTGGATTGCCGAGTGGATTGCGGTGTGGATTGTGGTGTGGATTGCGGTGTGCATTGTGGTGTGGATTGTGGCGTGCATTGTGGAGTGGATTGCGGTGTGGATTGCGGAGTGGATTGTGGAGTGGATTCTGGAGTGGATTGCGGTGTGGATTGTGGCGTGCATTGTGGAGTGGATTGCGGTGTGGATTGTGGAGTGGATTGCCGAGTGGATTGCGGTGTGGATTGTGGTGTGGATTGCGGTGTGCATTGTGGTGTGGATTGTGGCGTGCATTGTGGAGTGGATTGCGGTGTGGATTGCGGAGTGGATTGCGGAGTGGATTCTGGAGTGGATTGCGGTGTGGATTGTGGCGTGCATTGCGATGTGGATTGTGGCGTGCATTGCAGAGTGGATTGCGGTGTGGATTGCGGTGTGCATTGCGGTGTGGATTGTGGCGTGCATTGTGGAGTGGCTTGCGGTGTGGATTGCGGAGTGGATTGTGGTGTGGATTACGGTGTGGATTACAGAGTGGATTGCGGTGTGGATTGTGAGGTGCATTGCAGAGTGGATTGCGGTGTGGATTGCGGTGTGCATTGCGGTGTGGATTGTGGCGTGCATTGTGGAGTGGCTTGCGGTGTGGATTGCGGAGTGGATTGTGGTGTGGATTACGGTGTGGATTACAGAGTGGATTGCGGTGTGGATTGTGAGGTGCATTGCGGTGTGGATTGCTGTGTGGATTGCGGTGTGGATTGCGGAGTGGATTGCGGTGTGGATTGTGGTGTGGATTGCGGTGTGCATTGCGGTGTGGATTGTGGCGTGCATTGCGGAGTGGATTGCTGTGTGGATTGCGGAGTGGATTGAGGAGTGGATTGGGGTGTGGATTACGGAGTGGATTGCGGTGTGCATTGCGGTGTGGATTGTGGTGTGGATTGCTGAGTGGATTGCTGAGTGGATTGCGGTGTGGATTGCAGAGTGGATTGTGGTGTGGATTGCAGAGTGGATTGTGGTGTGGATTGCAGAGTGGATTGTGGTGTGGATTGCAGAGTGGATTGCGGTGTGGATTGCGTTGTGCATTGCGGTGTGGATTGTGGCGTGCATTGTGGAGTGGCTTGCGGTGTGGATTGCGGAGTGGATTGTGGTGTGGATTACGGTGTGGATTACAGAGTGGATTGCGGTGTGGATTGTGAGGTGCATTGCAGTGTGGATTGTGGTGTGGATTGCGGTGTGCATTGCGGTGTGGATTGTGGCGTGCATTGCGGAGTGGATTGCTGTGTGGATTGCGGTGTGGATTGCGGAGTGGATTGAGGAGTGGATTGGGGTGTGGATTACGGAGTGGATTGCGGCGTGCATTGCGGTGTGGATTGTGGTGTGGATTGCTGAGTGGATTGCGGTGTGGATTGCAGAGTGGATTGTGGTGTGGATTGCAGAGTGGATTGTGGTGTGGATTGCAGAGTGGATTGTGGTGTGGATTGCAGAGTGGATTGTGGTGTGGATTGCCAAGTGGATAGCGGTGTGGATTGCAGAGTGGATTGTGGAGTGCATTGCCAAGTGGATAGCGGTGTGGATTGCGGTGTGGATTGCTGAGTGGATTGCTGAGTGGATTCTGGTGTGGATTGCAGAGTGGATTGTGGTGTGGATTGCAGAGTGGATTCCGGAGTGGATTGCGGTGTGGATTGCAGAGTGGATTGTGGTGTGGATTGCGGTGTGGATTGTGAGGTGCATTGCGGTGTGGATTGCGGTGTGGATTGCTGAGTGGATTGCTGAGTGGATTGTGGTGGTGTTAGGTAGTAGAGATGGAAAGGGGAGGAGGGTAGCTTTTGAGAGCCTGTCTAGGGTGAGCTTAGGTCATAGAGGCTGAAAAGGGAAGGTTGTAACTACTATGGGGACAGAGAACGGTGGTCTTTTGGTACCAGAAGCTGATAGAGGGGTGATACTTATAAAGGGGCTGTGGAAGGGGATTACAGGTTATAGAGGCAGAAAGGGGAGGAATGTAGTTACTCAGGGGTTGGAAAGGGTGGCCATAAGAACTAGAGCCTGAAGGAGAGGAGGATTGGCTAGGTAGGGTGATCCTAAGAATTAGAGGCTGACAGGGAAGGATTGTATCTATGAGGGGTTGAGGGGAATGTCTTAGGTAGATGGAAATGGGACGGGGATGAGAAAGATGGTCTAAAGGTACTAGAATCTTATAGGGGAGTAGTTATTAAGGGGAGAGAGAGGGTGGTCTAAGGGAAGGTGCTGGAGGCTAAAGGGTCATATGTGGCTTCTAAAGGTCTGAGGTGAGTGGCCTTTAGGTCCTGAGAGGTGAAATAGAAGGGCTAGTATTCAAAAAAGCAGACTAGCCCCTGGAAATCACCAAATGTTGGCCAACTGGAATCTAGCCACTTTGGTCCCCCGACTCCTCCCCTGGAAGTCACAAAACGTTGGCCAATAGGAGACTAGCTCCTGTGGCCCCCGTTTTTATCCCTAGAAGTCACAACTGTTGGCCAATAGGAGACTAGCCCATGTGGTTTCTGCCCCTTGGAGTCACACAACTTTGGCCAATAGGAGACTAGCCACTTTGGTTCCTGTCCCTGGAAGTCACAAAACACTGGCCGATAGCCCATGTGGTCCCTGTCTAAGTCACAAAATGTTGGATTTTTTGGAGGCGGATGTCTTAGCTGAGCTGGCACATATAAAGGTAAGTAAAGCAACAGGCCCGGATGGCTTCCACCACAAAGTTCTAAGGGAACTCATATTTGTAATTGCAGCCCCTCTGACTAACTTACTAACCCATTCCCTTTCCACTGGTGAGGTTCCAGGTGATTGGAGAATGGCCAATGTCCATAAGAAGGGGAGGAGAGAAGAAGCCGGTAACTGCAGGACAGTTAGTGTAACATCTATAGCGCGAAAACGAATGAAAACTCTCTAAAATAAACAGATAATTTCCCATCTAAAAATTAACAACTTGTTGAAATATCATCACTAAGTGACTGAGCACCTACCTGGGATAAGCCTCCATCTATCCTAAGATAATGAGACCATAGACAGACAAGGGACGAGACTAGATGGTCTGTATGGTCTCCTCCTGCCGTTACCCTTCTATGTCTCTATGTAGCAGGTATGGCCTAGCACAGCATCCAGCTGGGACCCATAGCGGGTATGGCCATAGCATAGGATCCATAGAATACCAGGTAAAGCAACAGGCCCGGATGGCTTCCACCCCAGAGTTCTAAGGGAACTCAGATTTGTAATTGCAGCCCCTCTGACTGATATACTAACCCATTCCCTTTTAACTGGTGAGGTTCCAGGTGATTGGAGAATGGCCAGTGTCCATAAGAAGGGGAGGAGAGAAGAAGCCGGTAACTGCAGGACAGTTAGTGTAACATCTATAGTGGTCAAAGTAATGGAAACTAATTAATGAAACCTAAAAAAAAGATCATTTTCCGTCTAAAAATTAACAACCTGTTGAAAAATCGACAGTAAGTGACTGAGCACCTACCTGAGATAAGCCTCCATATATCCTAAGATAAAGAGACCATAGACAGACAGGGGCAGATTAGATGGTCTGTATGGTCTCCTCCTGCCATCACCCTTCTATGTCTCTATGTAGTGACCCCAGACACTGACCCTATCTTCCTGATTCTCTACAGTAAGTGACTGAGCACCTACCTGGGATAAGCCTCCATCTATCCTAAGATAAACAGACCATAGACAGACAAGGGCAGGCTAGATGGTCCGTAAGGTCTCCTCCTGCTGTCACCTTCTATGTCTCTATGTAGTGACCCCAGACATTTACATTATCTTCCTGATTCTCTACAGTAAGTGACTGAGCACCTACCTGGGATAAGCCTCCATCTATCCTAAGATAAAGAGACTGTCACTCCCGGGTAACTCCAATGACACGCTCAGGTAACTCCAGCCCTCCAGGTAAGCCCTCATCCCCCAATCTCCACAGCCAGCTTCACCTGTAGGAGCCCCCGCTTGCCGGGACGCAGTACAGGCCTGCCCGGGATCGGTTGCACCCAGGACTTTAATGGCTCAAAGGATGGGAGCTTACTGGTTGGAGGTTCGGAGAGCCAATAACGAAGAGCGGAATTAGAGCGAGTCTAAATGTTGTTGCAGGTATCACTAGGAAGTCCAAAGACAGGCCAGAGGTCAACACCAGGTAAGCAGAGTTCGCGACGGTTCAGTAGGATGAGGCAGCTCGAGGTCGGGGTACAAAGCAGGGGTCGGCAATGAAGATCAGACAGAGAATAATTTCAACGACAAACAAGGTACTAGGCGCTATCACAGGCACTGAGTAACTGACGGAGTGAAACCTTTAAAGGAACCAGATATGATTGGATATGGGGGAACTGGGTGTGTGATTGGTGCTACTACAATTCAGAACATGATTGGACCAGAACCAGAACAGGGCGTATATCCCCCTACCCCACCTGGGCTCATTGGCCCACTTTTCCTCCGGCAGCTGCGCTGAGAGCAGCGCCTCCGGAGGGCATAAACAGAACGTGATCGCAGCACGTGTACGGATGCCGGGGACGCCAGCAGAGGAGGAGGCGGCGGCGGGGGGCGCGCTCGCAGAAGAGCGAGCAGCCGCCCGGGACGGGCCGACAGACGAGTGGGGAGACGTCGGAGGCACCGCTGGAAAACGGCACAGGTAAGCTAGTTGTGACAGAGACCATAGACAGACAAGGGCAGACTAGGTGGTCCGTATGGTCTCCTCCTGCCGTCACCTTCTATGTCTCTATGTAGTGACCCCAGACTCTGACCTTATCTTCCTGATTCTCTACAGTAAGTGACTGAGCACCTACCTGGGATTAGCCTCCATCTATCCTAAGATAAAGAGACCATAGACAGACAGGGGCAGACTAGATGGTCTGTATGGTCTCCTCCTGCCGTCACCCTTCTATGTCTCTATGTAGCAGGTAGGGCCTAGCACAGCATCCAGCTGGGACCCATAGCGGGAATGGCCATAGCACAGCATCCGGCTGGGACCCATAGCGGGTATGTACATAGCACAGCATCCAGCTGGGACACATAGCGGGAATGGCCATAGCATAGGATCCATAGAATAGCAGGTAAAGCAACAGGCCCGGATGGTTTCCACCCCAGAGTTCTAAGGGAACTCAGATTTGTAATTGCAACCCCTCTGACTGATTTACTAACCCATTCCCTTTTAACTGGTGAGGTTCCAGGTGATTGGAGAATGGCCAATGTCCATAAGAAGCGGAGTAGAGAAGAAGCTGGTAACTGCAGGACAGTTAGTGTAACATCTATAGTGGTCAAAGTAATGGAAACTAATTAATGGAAACTTAAAAAAAAGATAATTTTCCGTCTAAAAATTAACAACCTGTTGAAATATCGACAGTAAGTGACTGAGCACCTACCTGAGATAAGCCTCCATATATCCTAAGACAGGGGCAGACTAGATGGTCCGTATGGTCTCCTCCTGACGTCACCCTTCTATGTCTCTATGTGGTGACCCCAGACACTGACCTTATTTTCCTGATTCCTACAGTTAGTGACTGAGCACCTACCTGAGATAGGCCTCCATATATCCTAAGATAAAGAGACCATAGACAGACAAGGGCAGACTAGATGGTCCGTATGGTCTCCGCCTGCCATCATCCTTCTATGTCTCTATGTAAAGCTGAAGATTCCGTCATGCAGCTCAGTGTCGATAATTCGCAGGCCCTACAGATGTGGGCGGTATCATCGGATGATAAATTGTCCGTGAAGCCCTTTAATCCGCGTTAAAGAGCGGTCCCGCATCTCTAATTAGTATTTATGGCCACAGGAGAGAGCGGCCCTTTTAAATCAGTGACGGCGAAATTGATCAGTTTAGGTCACCATGGCAACCCACAGCCTCTCCGACCCCCCCCACACCCCCCGCCGCTTGTGTTTTAGAAACACGTTTTACAAGCTGCTCAATAACGCGGAATGAGGCCGACGCGTTTCAGTGTAAGGGGCCCCTCGCCTCGGACCCCGAAGATAAGTGGCCGGGCCCCTGCGACGGGTTTATTTATAGATCCACAGTGCTTGATTGTTTGCCCCCCCCTGTCATGTGCGAGCAGGTTAACGATAACACAAATGCCCCCCTCATCCTGTGTAATCTGAGCCAGAATGATGGGGAATAATGAGCCGTGATTTATGACATGACACCATGGAAACCGCTAATCCATTTACCCAGAGTTCCTTACACACGGCATATGTCACACCATTAACCCCTAACTGACAGAAAACACATGGGCCAAATGAGAATGTTCTGCTTAGTGTGCTCCCTCTAGTGGTCAGTGTGTGTATTACACCCTCCATCACACTGCACACTAACCACTAGAGGGAGCACTGCCATCATGAGCTCCTTCTGCTTAGTGTGATGTAGGAGCGCGCTCCCTCTAGTGGTCAGTGTGTGTATTACACCTGCTATCACGCTGTGTTATCATGACTGTAATTGCATTCTATTGTATTCTTTATTGTACGCATGGCTTTACAACTGCTTATTCAATGCTGACATTTCCCTAATCAAATTTTTCTGTATCCTCCCTTATACCCCAATAGAGTGTAAGCTCTTCTCCTCCTGTATCCTCCCTTATACCCTAATAGAGTGTAAGCTCTTCTGCTCCTGTATACTCCCTTATACCCTAATAGAGTGTAAGCTCTTCTCCTCCTGTATCCTCCCTTATACCCTAATAGAGTGTAAGCTCTTCTCCTCCTGTATCCTCCCTTATACCGTAATAGAGTGTAAGCTCTTCTCCTCCTGTATTCTCCCTTATACCCTAATAGAGTGTAAGCTCTTCTCCTCCTGTATCCTCCCTTCTACCCTAATAGAGTGTAAGCTCTTCTCCTCCTGTATCCTCCCTTATACCCTAATAGAGTGTAAGCTCTTCTCCTCCTGTATCCTCCCTTATACCCTAATAGAGTGTAAGCTCTTCTCCTCCTGTATCCTCCCTTATACCCTAATAGATTGTAAGCTCTTCTCCTCCTGTATCCTCCCTTATACCCTAATAGAGTGTAAGCTCTTCTCCTCCTGTATCCTCCCTTATACCCTAATAGAGTGTAAGCTCTTCTCCTCCTGTATCCTCCCTTATACCGTAATAGAGTGTAAGCTCTTCTCCTCCTGTATCCTCCCTTATACCCTAATAGAGTGTAAGCTCTTCTCCTCCTGTATCCTCCCTTATACCCTAATAGAGTGTAAGCTCTTCTCCTCCTGTATCCTCCCTTATACCCTAATAGAGTGTAAGCTCTTCTCCTCCTGTATCCTCCCTTATACCGTAATAGAGTGTAAGCTCTTCTCCTTCTGTATCCTCCCTTATACCCTAATAGAGTGTAAGCTCTTCTCCTCCTGTATCCTCCCTTATACCGTAATAGAGTGTAAGCTCTTCTCCTCCTGTATCCTCCCTTATACCCTAATAGAGTGTAAGCTCTTCTCCCCCTGTATCCTCCCTTATACCCTAATAGAGTGTAAGCTCTTCTCCTCCTGTATCCTCCCTTATACCCTAATAGAGTGTAAGCTCTTCTCCTCCTGTATCCTCCCTTATACCCTAATAGAGTGTAAGCTCTTCTCCTCCTGTATCCTCCCTTATACCCTAATAGAGTGTAAGCTCTTCTCCTTCTGTATCCTCCCTTATACCCTAATAGATTGTAAGCTCTTGTGCATCATCCCTAATACCTAATTTCCGCCATTGAGCCTCTTCCTCTTTACAGAAGATTAAACAGAATGTGAAGCGTTTGACATTAATATGCGCTGCGCGGGCTCGGCTATCGCCGGATTATGCTAATGAGGTTCTTCTCACTGAGGGTCATGTGACACTTGCTTGACTATAATGTTACTCCACTTAATGTCTGTGTAAACAGCATTATCGCCGCGCCCGCCGCTGCGCATTATGTCTCCTGCCGTGAGCAAAAATGACAAGGTCAGCGCGGCCGGGGATGCCGCTAATCCCGAGGAGGCATCACGCGCTGTACTGCGCCGCTGCTATGGGGGAGCAGAAATGCCGATTCAACATAGCAGGCCTCTCTTCAATGTGTGGAGGGGACATTAGAGTGTGAGCTCTGAGGGACAGGATGTCATGTGACTGCTTCTATGTACAGCGCTGTGGTATATGTCAGCGCTATATAAATGTATAATAACAGTGTGTGAGTGTGGAGGAGACATTAGAGTGTGAGCTCTGAGGGACAGGAGGTCATGTGACTGCTTCTATGTACAGCGCTGTGGTATATGTCAGCGCTATATAATGTATAATAACAGTGTGTGAGTGTGGAGGAGACATTAGAGTGTGAGCTCTGAGGGACAGGGGGTCATGTGACTGCTTCTATGTACAGCGCTGTGGTATATGTCAGCGCTATATAATGTATAATAACAGTGTGTTAGTGTGGAGGAGACATTAGAGTGTGAGCTCTGAGGGACAGGAGGACTTGTGACTGCTTCTATGTACAGCGCTGTGGTATATGTCAGCACTATATAATGTATAATAACAGTGTGTGAGTGTGGGGGAGACATTAGAGTGTGAGCTCTGAGGGACAGGAGGTCATGTGACTGCTTCTATGTACAGCGCTGTGGTATATGTCGGTGCTATATAAATGAGACCCGGTTGCGTTTGGCTCTGGACTCTCCTCTATAAACACACAGCAGGATTCTGGACGCTCTCAGGACGAGGGTCAAGTGCGGAGGCTCGGTGTCGCTGTGCGGTCCGATCCCGGATTACGCAGATTTGTTTGATCTTCATTACGAGTAAATAAATAGAAGGGAATATTGAAGCTATTGCAGCGCCGGGGGGGGGGGGGATCTTGGCGCACAGTCTGGGAATTTTTACGCAAGTTCAAACAATTACAGTAAAATCCGTCTCACTCCCATAGAAGAAAATTGGGAGAGACAGTGGACATTCCCTTTAATTAAACCAGACCTAGGGGCTTATTCATCAAGGGATAGCACCTGGTAGCGCCTTGTAGCGGCAGGCTGCGTCTGCTGAACACCTGGCGCTGTACGAGAAACAAAATTTATGAAAGCGAATCTGGTGAGCGTCTCTAACCGTGCCATGTAGTGTTACATGTATTATTACAGGCAGGTCAGTGTATAGCGCCTCTAACAGCGCCATGTACCGTCACATGTATTATTACAGGCAGGTTAGTATATAGCGCCTCTAACAGCGCCATGTAGCGTCAAATGTATTATTACAGGCAGCTCAGTGTATAGCGCCTCTAACAGCGCCATGTAGCGTCACATGTATTATTACAGACAGGTTAGTATATAGCGCCTCTAACAGCGCCATGTAGCGTCACATGTATTATTACAGACAGGTTAGTATATAGCGCCTCTAACAGCGCCATGTAGCGTCAAATGTATTATTACAGGCAGCTCAGTGTATAGCGCCTCTAACAGCGCCATGTACCGTCACATGTATTATTACAGACAGGTTAGTATATAGCGCCTCTAACAGCGCCATGTAGCGTCAAATGTATTATTACAGGCAGCTCAGTGTATAGCGCCTCTAACAGCGCCATGTAGCGTCACATGTATTATTACAGGCACAGGCCTAGGTTTGCCTAATGGTAAATACAGCCCTGATTACATGTCTGGCACTAAAGTATTAATGTCACAGTGTTATAACAATGTCATTCCATGTGTTTTCGCTTTGTTACTGGTGGATATGTGATCAGAAACAGACTTTAATCATAAAGCGTCCGGCGCTCTATGCTACAATGCCCTGATCCAGAGCGCCCGCGCTGTGTGTGTGTGTTTTTTTTGTTGAATATAAGCCTCGATTCAGAGAGACACAAAAAACTTCAGTTTTCGTGCCGATCTGTTTCTTTTATGAAATGTTTCCGCTCTCGTATGAGTGTACGAGCGATTCTGTGCATGCATTGAAAATCTTCTGTAAAGTTTCCGTCCGTTCGTGCGGCAGATTACGAATTACGAGGATGTCATTTTCCATCCAGACTTTTCCGTTTCATTTCCACATGTTACAACGTAGGCTTTTGTTTTTGCCCTTTTCCCATCGTATCCTCCAACGAATCCTTTACGTTTCCCGATTCTGTTTCCCTTTTACAATAAATATTTGTCCAGACGGAATCCTTACGATCTTGCGCCTGCGCACTACAAACTTGACTCATTAAAGTGCTCGCCTACATATTTGCCACCCTCACTTCTACTACAATATTTAGCTAAATCACTTAGCACTGTCCTCCATCTTCCCTTTTGGACCCTTAAAGCTTACCCAAATCACTTCTCGGTCATGTGAATATTCATCTTTAAATATTTCTGGGACCATTAGTTTTGTGTTAATGTATTTTGTAAATTAAATGACAAAGTAACATTTTTTTTTTTATACCATAATAAAATATAACATTTAAAAAAATTTTGAAAATGTAAAATTTTTACTACTATAAAAAACAAAATCCATAGCAATGGCAGGCCACAGAACATTATTCTTCATCTGTGGTCCCCAACGAGTCGCGCAGCTCCTGCATCTCGCCCACCAACTGAAGGACCCTGACACTCAGTTGTGCCACTCTGGCACGTGTGGTCCCTGTTAAAAAACGTAAATTAAAATATTGGTATAACCTTGTTGGGGTCATACTGCAGTGCCCCGCCCTGTATGGTCCAAACACCTAAATCTGGACTTCAAAAGCCAGAGGGCCCTCGCCACCACGGCCCGGGTTTTGCATAGTGCCCGATTAGAGAACCCCTGGCCCGCATTCTGCAGGCAAAGAACGGGCATCAGGAGCAAGGGCAGGAGTGGATATCCAGAATCCCCTGAAAGTATTTAAAAATACTAACATAAAATACACATTCTAAGCTACAATATTGTTTAACATGTCATCAAGGGCTAAAAACAGCCATAGGTTAAGACATGAGTCTATATTCATTGCCATACAGTGAAAATGGATTGAAGGAATGTGAGCAAACTTACCCTGGAGCCATCCACCAGATAATTCTCCTGACTCAAACTGACGAAATAAGCCGGAGCTCTGCAATATATAAGCATCATGGGACGACCCTGGATGCCCTGCAAGAACACTGAGGAATCGCATATCCGGACCAAACACTGCTTGTATGTTGTGCGAGTGGCACATCTTGCGGTTCCTGCAACCAAATATAAAATAATTACACAAAGCAAAGGTAACCGACTAAAACAATAACTCCTACAACAAATTTAGATTCAAGTTCAACAATCCAAATATAATTCACAAAGGACATGTCTAAAAAAATATAGTAATTATATGGATGTGTGGAAAATAAATGTTTACATGCTAAGGACTAATTAAGGTCAGCATTAAAATGCTTCTATAAGGCATACATGAAAAGTATTGATTCAGGTATGCATTGCTATACAATTTATGGCCTCGGCCATGCTGATACATGCAATGCCTTGGTGCTAAAGGCGCGCAGACTCCTCCACATAGCCGCAAAACATGTTCAACAATAGCAATCCGAGCCCTCAAAGGTCCCGTAAGTGGATCGGAAATGAAAAGGATTTATAGGGTGGTGATCCGTCGGAAATCAGCTCTCTGAATAAGACAGAAACCCATCCCAACAACGGAAGTTATCTGAACGAACGGAAAATTTCTGATTTTGTTTGGAAAATGTTCCGATTTACTTCCGATCATCGGAAGCGCATATACACATTCTCCCGAACGTTCGTGCGAATGAAAAATGAACGAGAAAAAGCAAAAAAATGACAAACACCCACCAAAACTTTCACAGACAGCTACGGAAGTCCGGACGAATGTGTCTCTGAATCGAGGCTTAAGTGTATAGAGTCGCTGAGAGGCGGACGCACTGAACTGGCTCTACCTTTCTCTCCCTCCAGCGCCGTACTGGTGTTAGAGCGCCCAACACACATCTCATTCATCAATGCCGGCCAGGTTACTACAGCGACTGAGGTGCTCTGATGCTACCTGCCACTACCTGGCTCTACCTGGCGCTACCTAATGCTACCTGGCGCTACCTGCTGCTACCTGGCGCTACGTGACGCTACCGGGCGCTATCTGATGCTACCGGGTGCTACCTGCCACTACCTGGCTCTACCTGGCGCTACCTGATGCTACCTGATGCTACCTGATGCTACCTGGTGCTACGTGACGCTACCGGGCGCTATCTGATGCTACCTGCTGCTACCTGCCACTACCTGCCACTACCTGGCGCTACCTAATGCTACCTGACGCTACCTGATGCTACCTGATGCTACCTGGTGCTACCTGATGCTACCTGGTGCTACCTGATGTTACCTGGTGCTACGTGACGCTATCGGGCGCTATCTGATGCTACCAGGTGCTACCTGCCACTACCTGCCACTACCTGACGCTACCTGACGCTACCTGATGCTACCTGCTGCTACCTGCTGCTACCTGGTGCTACGTGACGCTACCGGGCGCTATCTGATGCTACTGGGTGCTACCTGCCACTACCTGGCGCTACCTGACGCTACCTGACGCTACCAGGCGCTATCTGATGCTACCGGGTGCTACCTGCTGCTACCTGGTGCTACGTGACACTACCTGATGCTACCTGCTGCTACCTGATGCTGCCTGACGCTACCGGGCGCTATCTGATGCTACCGGGCGCTACCTGACACTACTGGGCGCTACCTGATGCTGCCTGACACTACCTGTTGCTACCTGATGCTACCTGCTGCTACCTGGTGCTACGTGACGCTACCGGGCGCTATCTGATGCTACCGGGCGCTACCTGACACTACTGGGCGCTACCTGATGCTGCCTGATGCTACCTGTTGCTACCTGATGCTACCTGTTGCTACCTGATGCTACCTGCTGCTACCTGGTGCTACGTGACGCTACCGGGCGCTATCTGATGCTACCGGGCACTACCTGACACTACTGGGCGCTACCTGCTGCTACCTGGTGCTACGTGACACTACCTGATGCTACCTGCTGCTACCTGATGCTGCCTGACGCTACCGGGCGCTATCTCATGCTACCGGGCGCTACCTGACACTACTGGGCGCTACCTGATGCTGCCTGACACTACCGGGCGCTATCTGATGCTACCGGGCGCTACCTGACACTACTGGGCGCTACCTGATGCTGCCTGACGCTACCTGTTGCTACCTGATGCTACCTGCTGCTACCTGGTGCTACGTGACGCTACCGGGCGCTATCTGATGCTACCGGGCACTACCTGACACTACTGGGCGCTACCTGCTGCTACCTGGCGCTACCTGACGCTACCTGACGCTACCTGCTGCTACCTGGTGCTACGTGACGCTACCGGGCGCTATCTCATGCTACCGGGCGCTACCTGACACTACTGGGCGCTACCTGATGCTGCCTGACGCTACCTGGCGCTACCTGACGCTACCGAGCTGTACCTGGCGCTAGAGCTTAATGAATAAGGCCCTAATTGAAAAAAAATCAACACATAGACAAATACACGGTTAAGGTTTATATGATGGGCAACAGTGGGGCATCCCAAATTGTGCATGAAAAAAATCCTAGTGAAAATAGTGGGTTTTGGGCCATTGGTTGTGGGCGGAACACCTGCTCTAGCCATGTGAGCGCGAGCAGCCAATCACGTGGCTGAATTCTCGGCGAGGATAAGGTAAGAATATTGCGGGTTCTGGGGTGTGATTCGATGCTCCCTCACTGTCTTAATGCAGAGACACCAACACCTGCACCTCATAGCGGGAGAACGGGTGTCGGGCCCTTATAAAACCATTCCCCAGCATCTAAAATTAATATATTTTAAGTTTCTAGTCAATTATTCTTTCCCCCACTGGGCTGCAACTCTGTTCAGGACTCTAGGATACGGGCGCCACCATCTTGACTCAGAAGCATCACATACCGAGGAGAGTGGGATAAAGTGCAGGGGGCGGGTTATAGCTGTGCTTTGCTCAGACAGAGCAGAGCTGGGGTCAGGGAAAGGACAGCAATCCCAGAATGCAGAGCAGCACAGTCAGAAGACACTTCCTGTTTGCAGGCTGCCTGATGTGTCATGAGCCGCCATCTTGGATGTTTAAAGGCTCATAACAGGCAGTAGATGCAGGTAGGATGATTTTTAATGTGAGCAATCTGTATGTACAGGGTGTGGGAAACATATAAGATAGGCTCTTATTCAGGGTGAGGGTCCGGATTAATGTGGGCAATCTGTATGTACAGGGGGGAAACATATAAGATAGGCTCTTATTCAGGGTGAGGGTCCGGATTAATGTGGGCAATCTGTATGTACAGGGGGGAAACATACAAGATAGGCTCTTATTCAGGGTGAGGGTCCGGATTAATGTGGGCAATCTGTATGTACAGGGGGGAAACATATAAGATAGGCTCTTATTCAGGGTGAGGGTCCGGATTAATGTGGGCAATCTGTATGTACAGGGGGGAAACATATAAGATAGGCTCTTATTCAGGGTGAGGGTCCGGATTAATGTGGGCAATCTGTATGTACAGGGGGGAAACATACAAGATAGGCTCTTATTCAGGGTGAGGGTCCGGATTAATGTGGGCAATCTGTATGTACAGGGGGGAAACATACAAGATAGGCTCTTATTCAGGGTGAGGGTCCGGATTAATGTGAGCAATCTGTATGTACAGGGGGGAAACATATAAGATAGACTCTTATTCAGGGTGAGGGTCCGGATTAATGTGGGCAATCTGTATGTACAGGGGGGAAATATACAAGATAGGCTCTTATTCAGGGTGAGGGTCCGGATTAATGTGAGCAATCTGTATGTACAGGGGGGAAACATATAAGATAGGCTCTTATTCAGGGTGAAGGTCCGGATTAATGTGGCCAATCTGTATGTACAGGGTGTGGGAAACATATAAGATAGGCTCTTATTCAGGGTGAAGGTCCGGATTAATGTGGGCAATCTGTATGTACAGGGTGTGGGAAACATATAAGATAGGCTCTTATTCAGGGTGAAGGTCCGCTTTAAAGGTGAGTAGCACCCTCCTTGTGGGGGTGGTCTGCCTCTTTTTGGGGGGCATCCTGAATTGGGATGCCCATTGTGTGAAAGCCGCCGTATCGCCCGATCCACTCACCTTGCCACAACGCATCCCCAGCATACCCCTGGCTGGGCACCCACCCATGCTAACCCTTGAATGGCGCCCGGCTGGATGTAGGTGGGGGGGGGGCGGCTGGCGGCGCTCGCTCTTCTCCACTGCCACTTGGGAATAGGAGAAGGTAAGTCCACGGGTGAACCCGGGGGGAAAACACAGCGGCGCGTCCCAAATAAGGATGCCCCATAAAGAGTCTTATAGATTATAGGAGGGTGTTGTTCCTCGGATACAGAAGACAAAGGTAATTGTTACACCATCGCGTCGGGCTGCGTTTGGCGCTCTCCTAAACTGTTTTCCATATTTAAATTGAAGAAATAGCAGAGATATCGGGGTTTACAGTGTCACCTTATGATTTATTCTTTGAAATATCTCGGCCTATGATGCCGCATAATAATCAGCATAATGGGCGGGGTCTCATCACCCTGGCGGCTGTTCTGCCTCTCTCCCAGTGTCCACAGTCTGATGATGCAGCTTGGCCCTATGATTGGTGGTCTATGGCAGAGTAATTCATGTGCCACTACTCTTTGCCATTTTTCTATAATCAGAGGCAGCTGCGTTCTGACAGGAAGGGAGCGCTCAGCCACGAGGAGTCCCTTTAAAGAGAATTGATGTAGAGGGACAGGATGGTCATGTGACTGCTTCTACGTACAGCGCTGTGGTATATGTCAGCGCTATATAATGTATAATAACAGTGTGTGAGTGTGGGGGAGACATTAGAGTGTGAGCTCTGAGGGACAGGAAGTCATGTGACTGCTTCTATGTACAGCGCTGTGGTATATGTCAGCGCTATATAATGTATAATAACAGTGTGTGAGTGTGGGGGAGACATTAGAGTGTGAGCTCTGAGGGACAGGAGGTCATGTGACTGCTTCTATGTACAGCGCTGTGGTATATGTCAGCGCTATATAATGTATAATAACTATATATAAGTATCTGTAGATGCAGCGGGCGCGCCTGTTCGGGATCCCCATTGCAAAGAAACAGAGCTCTGATTGGACGAGCAGGCGCACATGCTCCAGTGGGCTGCAGGAAATCAGGACGCCGCCTTCGGAAAGCTCCGCCTGGTTGGATTTTGTTCCACTTTAAGCGTTTCATTGTTATCGTCTCGCTCAATTCTGTTTTTCTCCTATTAAAGGAGCACTCTCGTGGAATTGTGCAATATTAAAAGTATTTATTATTATTTATTATTAAAATATTAAGTCCCGCCCAGCATGTGGTTTATTCTCTCATGGTGGGAAGAAAATCAAGGGGTGACAAGTTTAGTGTCTCAGGGTGACAGAACCCGCCCCCCCCCCGATTTCCTCCAGGCGGAGCTGCGCTATCCAAGGTAAAAGCAATACACCATAAGTATACACAAACTGCAAACAAGGAGTCCCACAACTCCCCACTCTGTCCTCTCAAATCAATGGCACCTCTCACTTATGTAGATAGAATTGATAGCTTCTTTATTAATTCAATAATTTATACGTACAGGTATATACACATATAAAACCAATTTAAATACATATATACAACTGTGGAGAGGGACAAAGGGGGTGGGGGGGGAGGGATAATATACACAACCCCAGATGGCAATTGCGACTGAAACCGTTAATTCATGGTATTATATATAAATGATTGATGTGGCCGCTGCTCTAAATCCTGACTGATAGTTTCCTATCACTAATTATAAACACTAATATACTTAATAATAATTTCCTAACCTATGTGCAAAAAGTTATAAGGTGCTAAGTGCAATGTGAAGACTATGAAAACGAGGACAGCCAGGTAGAGACAATGCAGACACATATATAATAAACGATAGACTCACATCTCAGCACAGCCAGCAAGCAAAAAACCCCCCTCGCTGAGCGGACGCCGATGCGTTGCGTGACGTCACGCGTCACTTCTCCAGTGCACCAGAGACCTGTCGCGTCACTTCTCCAGGGCACCAGAGACCTTGTGTGCACACTTAAATAGATTCAGGGCTGGTGCAGTCTGTTTTTTTGTTTTGCAATATGGTAAGTATACACAAAAATACCTATACAACTACACGCTATTTACACAATAAAACACATTAAGCACACACTGGACCGCCAGTTTAAAGAGAAGAAAAGGATGGTCTATTGAAATGTATGGGAGAGCGACAGGTAGCAAGAGGTCATACCTGGCGCTGTGCAAGGCTGAAAGTCGGCGCTGTACGCTGAGGCTGGGATGATGATGAATCGGACGCTACATGGCGCTATCTCAGTCGCTCAACAGATTCTGCTTGATAAATGTGTAATTGCGTGCCGTGTCCGGCGTTCACCTGTCGCTACCTGTCACTACCTGTCGCTACCTGTCATTATCCAGCTGCTACCTGACGCTATCCCTTCATGAATAAGGGCCTAAGTATGTGCCAGATATAGAGCTGCGCGCCAGCCCATAGATAATAATAATAGTACAAACAGGAACTATTGTAAGGTAGAAGGTAATATCACCGCTTTAGTAGGCCATATGCTGGCGCCCAGGCAGGTCAAGGGGCATCGACGCGTTACGTGGTCCGCTTTAAACCACTTCGTCAGGATGTCCCCTGATTGCCTCATCCCTCCACAAGCCTGGCGGGTGTATAAGTGACCCCTCCTCCCGCCATCTGCCATATTTTTATGGACTTTTATCAACGGGCCCTTTTCCGCGATATCGCTTCTTCAAGCTCCGACTCAAAACCGCACCGTCACTTTAAGCGGGGCCATATACCCTTATGTAAAGTAAGGGCTCGGTGTTTGACCAGCAGCCGCGGACCCTGCGGGTTAATCTGCGAGCGCGGCGGCATCTCGTTCAATTGTCCTCTGAATATATTTACTTTCCTTTCTCTGTTTCCTTGAGGTCAGCGAGGCCTAATTACCTCGATCTTTGGGGAGCGGGCAGGAAGGGAACTAACGATGGCCGGCTGCCATTAGGGCCGACTGCGCTCAGCAAATAAGTCACTCGTAACGCATAACGGGCAACATACGATTTTCTCATCAACAGCAAAATTGGCCTCAATAACAGACTTAACCTCAACAACATCAACCACACGATTAATCCAAAAAACACATTAAGAGCATCAAGCTCAACAACAACACCGAACTGGAAACTAGCAGCAAAACAAACCTCAGAGTCAATCGCAGGATAAAGCACAAAATTCTGTTTCATCATTTACCCCAAGATAAAGTATAAGAACATCAGCATCAAAATATGTATCAAACACATCAACAACTGTAGCCTCTATTCAGAGACTCATTCGTCCGGACTCCCGTAGCTGTCTGTGAAAGTTTTGGTGGGTGTTTGTCTTTTTTTTGCTTTTTTTCGTTCATTTTTCATTCGTACGAACGTTCGGGAATGCGCTTTCGATGAACGGAAGCAAATCGGATCATTTCCGTTAGTTCGGATCATTTTCCAAACAAAATCTGATATTTTTCGTTCGTTCAGATAACTTCCGTTGTTGGGATGGGCTTGCGTCTGATTCAGAGAGCTGATTTCCGACGGACCACCACCCTATAAATCCGTTTCATTTCCGATCCACTTACGGGACCTTTGAAGGCTCGGATTGCTATTGTTGAACATGTGGAGGAGTCTGCGCGCCTTTAGCACCAAGGCATTGCATGTATCAGCATGGCCGAGGCCATAAATTGTATAGCAATGCATACCTGAATCAATACATTTCATGTATGCCTTATAGAAGCATTTTAATGCTGACCTAAATTAGTCCTTAGCATGTAAACATTTATTTTCCCACACATCCATATAATTGCTATATTTTTTTAGACTTATGTCCTTTGTTAATTATATTTGGATTGTTGAACTTGAATCTTAATTTGTTGTAGGAGTTATTGTTTTAGTTGGTTACCTTTGCTTTGTGTAATTATTTTATATTTGGTTGCAGGAACCGCAATATGTGCCACTCGCACAACATACAAGCAGTGTTTGGTCCAGCTATGCGATTCCTCAGTGTTCTTGCAGGGCATCCAGGGTCGTCCCATGATGCTTATATATTGCAGAGCTCTGGCTTATTTTGTCAGTTTGAGTCAGGAGAATTATCTGGTGGATGGCTCCTGGGTAAGTTTGCTCACATTCCATCAATCCATTTTCACTGTATGGCAATGAATATAGTTGATGACTCATGACTTAACCTATGGCTGTTTTTAGCCCTTGATGATATGTTAAACAATATTGTAGCTTAGAATGTGTATTTTATGTTATTATTTTTAAATTCTTTCAGGGGATTCTGGATATCCACTCCTGCCCTTGCTCCTGATGCCCGTTCTTTGCCTGCAGAATGCGGGCCAGGGGTTCTCTAATCGGGCACTATGCAAAACCCGGGCCGTGGTGGCGAGGGCCCTCTGGCTTTTGAAGTCCAGATTTAGGTGTTTGGACCATACGGGGGGGGGGGGGGCACTGCAGTATGACCCCAACAAGGTTATACCAATATTTTAATTTACGTTTTTTAACAGGGACCACACGTGCCAGAGTGGCACAACTGAGTGTCAGGGTCCTTCAGTTGGTGGGCGAGATGCAGGAGCTGCGCAACTCGTTGGGGACCACAGATGAAGAATAATGTTCTGTGGCCTGCCATTGCTATGTATTTTGTTTTTTATAGTTGTAAAAATGTGAAATTTTCAAAATGTTTACATTTTTTATATTTTATGATGGAATCAAAAAAAAAAATGTTACAGTGTCATTTCATTAACAAAATACATTTACACAAAACTAATGAGCCCAGAAATATTTAAAGATGAATATTCACATGACCGAGAAGTGATTTGGGTAAGTTTTAGGGGGCTAAAATGGAAGAAGAACCTAACCAAGAAGTGGTTTGGGTGAGCTTTAAGGGTCCAAAAGGGAAGATGGAGGATAGTGCTAAGTGATTTAGCTAAACATTGTAGTAGAAGTGAGGGTGGCAAATATGTAGGCGAGCACTTTAATGAGTTAAGTTTGTAGTGCGCAGGCGCAAGATCGTAAGGATTTCCATCTGGACGATTATTTATTGAAAAAGGGAAACAGAATCTATCGGGAAACGTAAAGGATTCGTGGGAGGAGACGATGGGAAAAGGGCAAAAACGAAAGCCTACGTTGTAAAATGAGAAAATGAAACGGAAAAGTCTGGATGGAAAATGACATCCTATTAATTGTAATCTGCCGTACGAACGGACGGAAACTTTACAGAAGGATTGCAATGTGTGCATAGAATCGCTCATACACTCATACGAGAGCGGAAACATTTCACAAAAAAAAAACAGATTGGCACTAAAACATCAGTATCATCATCAACCTCAGTATAAACTGCATCAACATCAATCTCAGTATCAACCACATTAAAATCAATCTCATCACATCAGACGGGGAGGCCGATTCATTAATAGCGGCAGGTAGCGACAGTTGAGCGACTGTAGCAGTATTTTCACAGCGCCCGCTAGTAGTCACTGTGCTTGGCCGTTGTTCGGTTGTTGATAGCGACTCAGTCGGTGTGCAGTAATGTTGAATACGGGGTGACGAGTCGCTATTTGACAGGTTCCGCGATGTATGGGAGCGCATGATAGCGGCTGGTCAGAGCGACCGGCTCCCACCATATTCAACAAAAAATCACGCTCAAAAAATTCTCGCGCTGTAAAATGCATGTTTAAACCCCAGAGCGCTGGCGGCGATGGGTTAAAAGTAGTTTTTTAACCCCCAAACAACCATATTTTTGGAAATCAAAAAAAAAAAAAAGTTTTTAAGAATTTAGTAATATGAATACATTAATATCAGACCTGTAATAGCAATTCTGCACAAATTGTTTTTTTGTTTTTTTTTTACCTTAAAAAAATTATCTAACATTGCAGAAGAGGTCACAGAATTTTTCACATTAAAAAAAAAGATTGTTCCATTGAAATGCATTGGAGAGCGCCAGGTAGCGAGAGGTCATACCTGTCGCTGTTCAAGGTCGGACGCTGGCGCTGTGGGCTGAGGCTGGAATAATGATGAATGAGTCGCTATATGGCGCTATCTCAGTCGCTAAGCAGGATTGGCTTGATAAATGTGTGATTGTGGTGGGGAGCCGGCGTTTTCGTGGCGGGGCCCGTCATTACCGGCCGCTCACCAGTCGCTACCTGTCGCTATTCCTTCATAAATAAGGGCCTCAGTATCAACCACATCAACATCAGTCTCAACATCACTCTCGGTATCAACCACATTAACATGATCAGCAAGATTTCAGGGCTGGCCAGTGGATTGCTCTCCGGGGAGATTCCCCCGACTGTAGGTTGCCCCACTGTGTGAATCCACCCAGGGCGCAGGTAATCACCTTTCCGCGGTCCAACGGAACATGCGCAGACTCTCGCCCAATGAGAGCTGTCTTTTGTGACTATGTCATTTAGCAAATAGCTCTCATTGTTTTCAATGGGGGAGCCTGCGTTGCCGCATCCCCTGCATCCTTGGGCTGTGTGCGTGCTCTTGTCATTCATCCAGCCATTAAGGTCGGCCGGGGCAGAAACTCACGCGGCACCGGGAAAGTCAATGAGAGCTGTGTCCGAATGAAATAAACATCACGAACAAAGCAAATGGCTTTAATGGGCTGGGCACCCGCACATGCACCATAGGGACGAGGAAGAGGTGAGTTGTTGGGGGCTTTCTCTGGGGCTTCACACAGCCGGGCATCTCAATGCGTGATACTGCGGGGGAGCGGAAAGCCAAATTCCCTGGTTTTGTTCCGCCACCCTCTATTTCCCATGGAGCTCGTCTGGCGCAAGTTCACCCCTATGAACAAAAATTATAGAGTGGACGTGGCGCAATTACCAGACCAAAATACTGGGGGCAACCATGGACATCACTTGAGAGAAGGAGATGCGACCCAGCAGACACCCGCGCATGTGGCTCCCATGCCGCTTCCTCACCCTTCCCTCACCCTTAGGAAGCGGCATGGGAGCCGCGTGCGCGGGCGTCTGCTAGGTTGCAAAAAAGTATGAGATAGTGGCATTATTGATTTCTTGGGAGCCTAATAGGACCAGTTGATAGATCTTTAATCCTTAAGGAGACTATAAGGAGGTGTGCAGTTGTCTTTAACTTGTATAGTGTCTTATGTATTGTGGATTTTAACTAATTGTTAGTGTATTCATTCAATAAAAAATTATGTGTGAAACTTAGATTGTTTGGTGCTCCTCATTTTGGAGGAAGGCGTGGCTTAGCCCACGTCCACTCTATAATTTTTGTTCACAGTAATTTAGAGTGAGCACATATATTAATATTGAAGGTAGATTTTAAGTTCACCCCTAGATTAACTCCACTTCAGCGAGGCATCGGAGCCGACAGCCGGGGGAAATTACTTAGCTAGTGCGGCGGTGGCGGTGAAATCAGCGGGGACGCGCTGCGCAGCTGCCTGGAAGCTGGTTTGTTTATAAGGAGGGACGGGTAAGAATGCGAATACTCACTATGCAAACAAACGGCGCAAATCTCCCATCCGCAAAAACAAACACACCGGAAATCCTTCATCTTCCTGAGCAAACACAGCGCCGATCTGATGCGCCACCAGCGCGCCACCGCTAATGTGCCACCACAAACACCAGCGCGGCACCGCCATAACCAGCGTGCCACCGCCGTCATAAGCGCGCCACCACCAACACCAGCGTGCCACCTCCAATGTGCCACTGCCATAACCAGCGCGCCACCGCCGATGCGCCACCACCATCACCAGCGCACCACCACCGTCATAAGCGCGCCACCACCAACACCAGCGTGCCACCTCCGATGTGCCACCACCATCACCAGTGCATCACCGCCATCACCAGTGTGCCATCACCAGCGCGCCACCGCCGATGCACCATCACCCTCATCAGTGCGTCACCGCCATCACCAGCGCGCCACCCCTGATGCGAACCCCTGATGCGCCACCACCATCACCAGCACGCCACCACCGATGTGCCACCACCATCACCAATGCATCATCGCCGATGCGCCAGCACCATCACCAGAGCACCACCACTGATGTGTCACCACCTCACCAGCGGTGAGGACACATCACGGCTGTAAAGGAGGGTGAGGATACATCACGGCTGTAAAGGAGGGTGAGGACACATCACGGCTGTATAGGAGGGTGAGGACACATCACGGCTGTATAGGAGGGTGCGGACACATCATGGCTGTAAAGGAGGGTGAGGACACATCACGGCTGTATAGGAGGGTGCGGACACATCACGGCTGTATAGGAGGGTGCGGACACATCACGGCTGTATAGGAGGGTGAGGACACATCAGGGCTGTATAGGAGGGTGAGGACACATCAGGGCTGTATAGGAGGGTGAGGACACATCACGGCTGTAAAGGAGGGTGAGGATACATCACGGCTGTAAAGGAGGGTGAGGACACATCACGGCTGTATAGGAGGGTGCGGACACATCATGGCTGTAAAGGAGGGTGAGGACACATCACGGCTGTATAGGAGGGTGCGGACACATCACGGCTGTATAGGAGGGTGAGGACACATCACGGCTGTATAGGAGGGTGAGGACACATCACGGCTGTATAGGAGGGTGAGGACACATCAGGGCTGTATAGGAGGGTGAGGACACATCACGGCTGTATAGGAGGGTGCGGACACATCATGGCTGTAAAGGAGGGTGAGGACACATCACGGCTGTATAGGAGGGTGAGGACACATCAGGGCTGTATAGGAGGGTGAGGACACATCACGGCTGTATAGGAGGGTGAGGACACATCACGGATGTAAAGGGGGGTGAGGACACATCACAACTGTAAAGGCGAGTGAGGGCACATCAAGGCTGTTTAGGAGGGTGAGGACACATCACGGCTGTATAGGAGGGTGAGGACACATCACGGCTGTATAGGAGGGTGAGGACACATCACAACTGTAAAGGCGAGTGAGGGCACATCAAGGCTGTTTAGGAGGGTGAGGACACATCACGGCTGTATAGGAGGGTGCGGACACATCATGGCTGTAAAGGAGGGTGGGGACACATTACGGCTGTAAAGGAGAGTGAGGGCACATCAGGGCTGTATAGGAGGGTGAGGACACATCACGGCTGTAAAGGAGAGTGAGGGCACATCAAGGCTGTTTAGGAGGGTGAGGACACATCATGACTGTAAAGGAGGGTGAGGACACATCACAGCTGTAAAGGAGGGTGAGGACACATCATGGCTGTATAGGAGGGTGAGGACACATCACGGATGTAAAGGGGGGTGAGGACACATCACGACTGTAAAGGCGAGTGAGGGCACATCAAGGCTGTTTAGGAGGGTGCGGACACATCATGGCTGTAAAGGAGGGTGAGGACACATCACGGCTGTATAGGAGGGTGCGGACACATCATGGCTGTAAAGGAGGGTGGGGACACATTACGGCTGTAAAGGAGAGTGAGGGCACATCAGGGCTGTATAGGAGGGTGAGGACACATCACGGCTGTAAAGGAGAGTGAGGGCACATCAAGGCTGTTTAGGAGGGTGAGGACACATCATGACTGTAAAGGAGGGTGAGGACACATCACAGCTGTAAAGGAGGGTGAGGACACATCATGGCTGTATAGGAGGGTGAGGACACATCACGGATGTAAAGGGGGGTGAGGACACATCACGACTGTAAAGGCGAGTGAGGGCACATCAAGGCTGTTTAGGAGGGTGAGGACACATCATGACTGTAAAGGAGGGTAAGGACACAGCACAGCTGTATAGGAGGATGAGGACACATCATAGCTGTAAAGGAGGGTGAGGACACATCATGGCTGTATAGGAGGGTGAGGACACATCACGGCTGTAAAGGAGGGTGAGGACACATCACGACTGTAAAGGAGGGTGAGTACACATCACAGCGGTAAAGAAGGGTAAGGACACATCACAGCTGTAAAGAAGGGTGAGGACACATCACGGCTGTAAAGGAGGGTGAGGACACATAACTGCTGTAAAGGAGGGCGAGGAAACATCACTGCTGTAAAGAAGGGTGAGGACACATCACGGCTGTATAGGAGGGTGAGGACACATCAAGGCTGTAAAGGAGGGTAAGGACACAGCACAGCTGTATAGGAGGATGAGGACACATCATAGCTGTAAAGGAGGGTGAGGACACATCATGGCTGTATAGGAGGGTGAGGACACATCACGGCTGTAAAGAAGAGTGAGGACACATCACGACTGTAAAGGAGGGTGAGTACACATCACAGCGGTAAAGAAGGGTAAGGACACATCACAGCTGTAAAGAAGGGTGAGGACACATCACGGCTGTAAAGGAGGGTGAGGACACATCACGGCTGTAAAGGAGGGTGAGGACACATAACTGCTGTAAAGGAGGGCGAGGAAACATCACTGCTGTAAAGAAGGGTGAGGACACATCACGGCTGTAAAGAAGGGTGAGGACACATCACGGCTGTAAAGAAGGGTGAGGACACATCACGGCTTTATAGGAGGGTGAGGAAACATCACGGCTGTAAAGGAGGGGGAGAACACATCACGGTTGTAAAGGAGGGTGAGGACACATCATGGCTGTAAAGGAGGGTGAGGACACATCACGGCTGTAAAGGAGGGTGAGGACACATAACTGCTGTAAAGGAGGGCGAGGAAACATCACGGCTGTAAAGAAGGGTGAGGACACATCACGGCTGTAAAGAAGGGTGAGGACACATCACGGCTTTATAGGAGGGTGAGGAAACATCACGGCTGTAAAGGAGGGGGAGAACACATCACGGTTGTAAAGGAGGGTGAGGACACATCACGGCTGTAAAAGAGGGTGAGGACTCATCATGGCTGTAAAAGAGGGTGAGGACTCATCATGGCTGTAAAGGAGGGTGAGGACACATCACGGCTGTAAAGGAGGAGGAGGACACATCACAGCTGTAAAGAAGAATGAGGACACAGCACAGCTGTAAAGGAGGGTGAGGATACATCACGGCTGTAAAGGAGGGTGAGGACACATCACGGTTGTAAAGGAGGGTGAGGATACATCACGGCTGTAAAGGAGGGTGAGTACACATCACAGCGGTAAAGAAGGGTAAGGACACATCATGGCTGTAAAAAAGGGTGAGGACACATCACGGCTGTAAAGGAGGGTGAGGACACATAACTGCTGTAAAGGAGGGCGAGGAAACATCACGGCTGTAAAGAGGGGTGAGGACACATCACGGCTGTAAAGGAGGGTGAGGACACATCACTGCTGTAAAGGAGGGTGAGGACACATAACTGCTGTAAAGGAGGGCGAGGAAACATCATAGCTGTAAAGGAGGGGGAGGACACATCATGGCTGAAAAGGAGGGGGAGGACACATCACGGCTGTAAAGGAGGGTGAGGACACATCACGGCTGTATAGGAGGGTGAGGACACCTCAAGGTTGTATAGGAGGGTGAGGAAACATCATGGCTGTAAAGGAGGGGGAGGACACAGCATGGCTGTATAGGAGGGTGAGGACACCTCAAGGTTGTATAGGAGGGTGAGGAAACATCATGGCTGTAAAGGAGGGGGAGGACACAGCATGGCTGTAAAGGAGGGTGAGGACACATTATGGCTGTAAAGGAGGGTGAGGACACATTATGGCTGTATAGGAGGGTGAGGACACCTCAAGGTTGTATAGGAGGGTGAGGAAACATCATGGCTGTAAAGGAGGGGGAGGACACAGCATGGCTGTATAGGAGGGTGAGGACACCTCAAGGTTGTATAGGAGGGTGAGGAAACATCATGGCTGTAAAGGAGGGGGAGGACACAGCATGGCTGTAAAGGAGGGTGAGGACACAGCACGACTGCAAGGGAGGATGAGGACACAGCAAGGCTGTAATGGAGGGTGGGGACACATCACAGCTGTAAAGAGGGCACATTACAGCTGTAAAGGAGGGTGAGGACACATCACAGCTGTAAAGGAGGGTGAGGACTCATCATGGCTGTAAAGGAGGGTGAGGGCACATCACGGCTGTAAAGGAGGGGGAGGACACATCACGGCTGTAAAGGAGGGTGAGGACACAGCACGACTGCAAGGGAGGGTGAGGACACATTATGGCTGTAAAGGAGGGTGAGGACACATCACGGCTGTATAGGAGGGTGAGGACACCTCAAGGTTGTATAGGAGGGTGAGGAAACATCATGGCTGTAAAGGAGGGGGAGGACACAGCATGGCTGTATAGGAGGGTGAGGACACCTCAAGGTTGTATAGGAGGGTGAGGAAACATCATGGCTGTAAAGGAGGGGGAGGACACAGCATGGCTGTAAAGGAGGGTGAGGACACAGCACGACTGCAAGGGAGGATGAGGACACAGCAAGGCTGTAATGGAGGGTGGGGACACATCACAGCTGTAAAGAGGGCACATTACAGCTGTAAAGGAGGGTGAGGACACATCACAGCTGTAAAGGAGGGTGAGGACTCATCATGGCTGTAAAGGAGGGTGAGGGCACATCACGGCTGTAAAGGAGGGGGAGGACACATCACGGCTGTAAAGGAGGAGGAGGACACATCACAGCTGTAAAGGAGGGTGAGGACTCATCATGGCTGTAAAGGAGGGTGAGGATACATCGCGGCTGTAAAGGAGGGTGAGGACACAGCACGGTTGCAAAGGAGGGTGAGGATACATCACGGCTGTAAAGGAGGGTGAGGACACATTATGGCTGTAAAGGAGGGTGAGGACACATTATGGCTGTAAAGGAGGGTGAGGACACATCACGGCTGTATAGGAGGGTGAGGACACATCACGGCTGTAAAGGAGGGTCAGGACACAGCACGGCTGTAAAGGAGGGTGCGGACATAGCACGGCTGTAAAGGAGGGTGAGGACACAACATGGCTGTATAGGAGGGTGAGGACACATTACCGCTGTAAAGGAGGGTGAGGACTCATCACGGCTGTAAAGGAGGTGGAGAACACATTACAGCTGTAAAGGAGGGTGAGGACACATCACGGCTGTAAAGGAGGGTGAGGACATATCATGGCTGTATAGGAGGGTGAGGACACATCACGGCTATAAAGGAGGGTGAGGACTCATCACAGCTGTAAAGGAGGGTGAGGACACATCACGGCTGTAAAGGAGGGTGAGGACATATCACGGCTGTAAGGGAGGGTGCGCACTTGTACTTTAGGTCTCCTTTATGCAGAAAGTTTAGCATGATATTGTAGTATGTTTTTTCTTTTAAATTAGTAAAAAAAAAGTTAAATAAAAAAAAGTTCAAAAACTTTACTTGCCCTTTTTGGGGGGACGGAGTCCAGACCCTGGGACTCCCCCCTTAGGTTCACCCCCATACTGGAGCGATAGCCATCAGGATGAGTCAAGCTAAGGGTCCCATTTAATGCGGATCCCAGGAATCATGTGACCACAGCTAACCAATGGGAGTAGAGCGCACGCTGTAGATTGCCAGCTCCGGGTCTCAGTCGCGTCCTCCTCCTGGCGCGCCGCCGCCGCCCGATCGCCTCTGATGAATCTTTTATTTGCGGAACAAAAGCTATTTAGCCGCTCCGCTGGTCCCCGGAATTGATCGGCGTGTTTGCTTCTCGCGGGCGACGCCGGCCGCTTTCTGGTGGCGAGACCGAGGCGAGAAATATGGCGCCATAAATCAGCGCTTTCATCAGATTGCGCGACAGATTACTAATTCAACGCCGACATAATTCCTCCAATCTCCCCGCCGAGCGCCATTGTTCCATTGTTTCCAGAGAAGTGACAACAAATCCAACACCTTATATATCATCCGCTGTGCGGTCAGGTGCGCCGAGCGCTCGGGACAGCACGGGGGCATTAAAGGGATAGGACTGTGCTATATATATATGAGGGACAGGAGGTCATGTGACTGCTTCTATGTACAGCACTGTGGTATATGTCAGCGCTATATAATGTATAATAACAGTGTGTGAGTGTGGGGGAGACATTAGAGTGTGAGCTCTGAGGGACAGGTCATGTGACTGCTTCTATGTACAGCGCTGTGGTATATGTCAGCGCTATATAATGTATAATAACAGTGTGTGAGTGTGGGGGAGACATTAGAGTGTGAGCTCTGAGGGACAGGAGGTCATGTGACTGCTTCTATGTACAGCGCTGTGGTATATGTCAGCGCTATATAATGTATAATAACAGTGTGTGAGTGTGGGGGAGACATTAGAGTGTGAGCTCTGAGGGACAGGAGGTCATGTGACTGCTTCTATGTACAGCGCTGTGGTATATGTCGGCGCTATATAATGTATAATAACAGTGTGTGAGTGTGGGGGAGACATTAGAGTGTGAGCTCTGAGGGACAGGAGGTCATGTGACTGCTTCTATGTACAGCGCTGTGGTATATGTCAGCGCTATATAATGTATAATAACAGTGTGTGAGTGTGGGGGAGACATTAGAGTGTGAGCTCTGAGGGACAGGAGGTCATGTGACTGCTTCTATGTACAGCGCTGTGGTATATGTCGGCGCTATATAATGTATAATAACAGTGTGTGAGTGTGGGGGAGACATTAGAGTGTGAGCTCTGAGGGACAGGAGGTCATGTGACTGCTTCTATGTACAGCGCTGTGGTATATGTCAGCGCTATATAATGTATAATAACAGTGTGTGAGTGTGGGGGAGACATTAGAGTGTGAGCTCTGAGGGACAGGAGGTCATGTGACTGCTTCTATGTAGAGTTATTTTAATTTTGTATTTATTTATTTCTTTTTATGAAATGATCATGTGACCTCTCCTGTATTTAAAGTCATTTTTGTGTTAATGTCACAGTGTTATAACAATGTCATTTCGTGTGTTTTCGCTTTGTTACTGGTGGATATGTGATCAGAAACAGACTTTAATCACACAGCGTCTGGCGCTCTGGGCTACAGCGACACAATTCTGAGCGCCGGCGCTGTGTGAGGCTGTTTTTTTGATGAATTTGGTTTGAGTCGCTCACACTGACCAGTCGCTACCGTTCGCTCCCATATAGCTCTGGACTGGTGTTATAGTGACTCACACATAAAATTCATCAATGCCGGCAATGTAACTAGGGGCGCTCTGTAATACTCACGGCGACTCACGGCCGATCAGAGCGACCACTAGCGCCGCTGTGCAGGCGCTCATCTGCCGTTACCTGGCGCTAGTAATGAATCAGCCTGTCCGAGAACATGAAAAGAAACAGAGAAGTTATACTGTTGTTACAGCGCCCAACACACATCACATTTATCAATACTGGCCAGGTTACTACAGCGACCGCAACGCTCTGCAAGGGAGAGATGGAAGGCAGAAAACACGTGGACTAGCGGAAGGTATTGCCAGATGAGCGCCTGTATAGCGGCGCTAGTAAACGCTGTAAGCGAATATCGGGCGCTGTAACATAGCGTACAAGGCACTACCTGGCGCTATCCCTTGATGAATAAAGCCCTGAGTTGCCTGTAATAATACATGTGACGCTACATGGCGCTGCAAGAGGCGCTCACCAGAATCGCCTTCATAAATGTGGTATTGCGTACAGCGCCTGGTGTTCACCTGCCGCTGCCTGCCGCTTACAAGGCGCTACCTGGCGCTATACCTTGATGAATAAAGCCCTGAGTTGCCTGTAATAATACATGTGACGCTACATGGCGCTGTTAGAGTCACTCACCAGAATTGCCTTCATAAATGTGGTTTCGCGTTCATCGCCCGGCGTTTACCTGCCGCTGCCTGGCGCTTACAAGGCGCTACCTGGCGCTATCCCTTGATGAATAAAGCCCTGAGCTACCTGTAATAATACATGTGACGCTACATGGCGCTGCAAGAGGCGCTCACCAGAATCGCCTTCATAAATATGATTTCGCGTACATCGCCCGGCGTTCACCTGCCGCTACCTGGCGCTATCCCTTCTTACATCACCTCTATAGATGTGGAGGCTGATTCAGTAATAGCACCAGGCATTGCCATATGAGCGTCTGTATAGCGGCGCTTAAAACTACTAGACGCTGTAAGCGGGTATCGGGCGCTGTAACTGAGCATCTCAGTCGCTGTAGTAACCTGGCCGGCATTGATGAATGTGATGTGTGTTGGGCGCAATATAGTAAAGAGAGATGAAGAGAAGGAATGAGAAATAGAGAGAGAAGAAGAATAGAGACAGATGGGGCTATAACAGAGCGTCCAGCTGAGCCAGCTACAGAGCCATTGGGAGGTGCCGCGGGGAAGTGGCGCAGGTTGCATCCCCCGGAGGCCGGGCCATTGTCACAGTATCGTGTTTCCTGTCCCCCTCCTCAGGCTGCGAAGGGTTAATGTCAGCCCCCTATTCGGGGGGAGGCAGGTTTGCTTATGGAAAGAGACGCCGGCCCTTTAATTATTAAACAAATTTCATTTAGCAGATGGTAGCGGAGAAGAGAGTTCCGGAAAGAAAAAGGGAACGAGAAAAAGTCCGGGCGCGGGGGATGGTGGAGGCGCGGGGGTGACGGGGGGTGACGGGGGTACAGGGGGTGACGGGGGCGTGGGGGGGGGTGACAGGGCGCGGGGGATGACGAGGGCGTGGGGGGGGTGACAGGGCGCGGGGGATGACCGGGGCGTGGGGGGGTGACAGGGCGCGGGGATGACGGGGGCGTGGGGGGGGGGTGACAGGGCGCGGGGGATGACGGGGGCGTGGGGGGGTGACAGGGCGCGGGGGATGACGGGGGCGTGGGGGGGTGACAGGGCGCGGGGGATGACGGGGTGGGCGGGGTGACAGGGCACGGGGGATGACGGGGGGCGTGGGGGGGTGACAGGGCGCGGGTGATGACGGGGGGGTGACAGGGCGCGGGGGATGACGGGGGTGGGGGGGTGACAGGGCGTGGGGGATGACAGGGGGGGGTGACAGGGCGCGGGGGATGATGGGGTGGAGGGGTGACAGGGCGTGGGGGATGACAGGGGGGGTGACAGGGCGCGGGGGATGACGGGGGCGGGGGGTGACAGGGCGTGGGGGATGACAGGGGGGTGTGACAGGGCGCGGGTGATGACGGGGGCGGGGGGGTGACAGGGCGCAGGTGATGACGGGGGCGGGGGGTGACAGGGCGCGGGGGATGATGGGGTTGGGGGGGTGACAGGGCGCGGGGGATGACGGGGGCGGGGGGGGTGACAGGGCGCGGGTGATGACGGGGGCGGGGGGTGACAGGGCGCGGGGGATGATGGGGTTGGGGGGGGTGACAGGGCGCGGGGGATGACGGGGGCGGGGGGGGGGGTGACAGGGCGCGGGTGATGACGGGGGCGGGGGGTGACAGGGCGTGGGGGATGATGGGGGTGGGGGGGTGACAGGGCGCGGGGGATGACGGGGGCGGGGGGGGTGACAGGGCGCGGGTGATGATGGGGGCGGGGGGGTGACAGGGTGTGGGGGATGACTGGGCGGGCGGGGTGACAGGGCGTGGGGGATGACGGGGGCGGGGGGGTGACAGGGCGCGGGGGATGACGGGTGCGGGGGGGTGACAGGGCGCGGGGGATGACGGGTGCGGGGGGGTGACAGGGCGTGGGGGATGACGGGTGCGGGGGGGTGACAGGGCGCGGGGGATGACGGGTGCGGGGGGGTGACAGGGCGCGGGGGATGACGGGTGCGGGGGGGTGACAGGGCGCGGGGGATGACCGGTGCGGGGGGGTGACAGGGCGCGGGGGATGACGGGGGCGGGGGGGTGACAGGGCGCGGGGGATGACGGGGTCGGGGGGGTGACGGGGGCCCGGGGGTTGATGAGGGCGCCGGGGGGGTGACAGGGTGCGGGGGATGACGGGTGCGGGGGGGTGACAGGGTGCGGGGGATGACGGGGGATTCCCTGTGTGTACAATGATGGCCAGCCACTAGTGATGAGTGATGAGGGGCCACATAATGGCCACAGATCAGATTGGCCACAGTTGGATTAAATCAGATTTGACTCCACAGATTGGGCACAGATCAGATTGGGTACAATTATATTAATCAGATCAGATTGGTCACAGATCAGATGTTGTATAAATCCTTGAGGTGCAGGAAGGACAACAGGCAGATGTGCTTTTATGTCCCTCACTGCCGCCGCCCATTGAGTCACGTGTCCTGTCCGGCCAATCACAGCCCAGCACAGGCGCTGGAAGCCGTTTGATTGGTGGAATTTGATCTTACGAGCTTCTTGCTGAGGTCAGTGTCCGGGGTCCTGAGCTCCGCCCATCACTTCTGGTCCCATCTGGCGGGGGCGTGGCCTTTTCCAGATTCCCTGTGTGTACAGTTGATGGCTGCTTATAATAACATGGACTATTTTTTTAGAGCTGGGCAGCCTGATGCGGCAGCTTCCCGGGGGGCTGGGAATCGGCTGCACGCCGCCGTCATGGATGCGGCCGGTGTGGGAATGGAATTCGGCGTCCGGGGAAGCGGCGACCGTGCAACCAGCAATGCGATGGCTGACAATGGAGACGCACGGAGGGGGCGAGGGTCAGCCCCCCCGACTGCAGCATGTGGCCGCCTGTCAGCCCTGGAAGAATGAGCGAGGGGGCGTCCCCGCCGTGCTCACCTACGCCTGCCGGGAAATCTATCACTGCTCTATAAGCCTGACTGTATGGCGGGGCGTCTGGGGCCCATCTGTACAAGCGACTCCGGGGCCCCACACTTAGGGCCTTATTCATGAAGGGATAGCGCCAAGTAGCGCCTTATAAATGACAGGTAGCGGCAGGTGAACGCCGGACGTGGCAGCAATTCCACATTTATCAAGCGGATTCTGGGATAGCGCCATGTAGCGTCCGATTCATCATTATCCCAGCGTCAGTGTACAGCGCCGGCGTTCAGCCTTGCAGAGCGCCACATATTACCTCTCACTAGCTGTAGCTCTCCCATACATTTCTATGGACGTTCTTTTATTTCTCTTTATTATTTATTATATATTTATTATTATTATCATATTATATTATAATATTATATATATATATATATTTTTTATCTCAAATAATGTTGTGACCTCTCCTGGCCTAGAAAAAGCCATTTTAAAAAATATTTTTCATGTTTTATATATTTCCTCAGAAATGACATCACAGCTCTGCCATTAAAGTGTCATGTTACAATGTTGTTACAATGTAATTCCATATGTTTTCGCTTTGTTACTGTTGGATATGTGTTCAAAAACAGCCTTTAATCACACATCCTCCGGCGCTCTGGACTTCAGCGAAGCAGTTGTGAGCGCTGGCGCTGCGTGAGGCTGTTTTTTTTATGAATATGTTGTGAGTCGGTCGCACTGACCAGTCGCTAACATGCACTCCCATACAGCGCTGTACTGGTCATATAGCGACTCCCCAGAATGTATTCATCAATGCTGCACAGCGACTGAGTCGCTCTGCACTAGCGACCCACGGCCGAGCACTGCGACTACTAGCGGGCGCTCTGAAATGCCTGCTACAGGCGCTGATCTGTCGCTACCTGGCGCTAATAATGAATCAGCCTGACAGACGCCAGTATAGCTCTACAGATAAGGTGACGTCACCCTGTTTGTGGAAAGATGTTGATTGGTTCAGATATATATGAATAAACATGTATAAGATTGCATTTGGGGGTGTCAGGCCTATATCCCCCGTCCTATGTTCCCCCATTAATTTGACCACATCAAAGTTTGTATAAAAAGTATTACAATTTATTTCTTCATATTTAAAATGTCAGTAAGTTGTTGCAGCGCGTTCACCATCGATGTAACCAGGAAATACGAGGATAAGGTGACGCCATTTATCAGCACTCCTTTGTAATTTTTTGTATAAATGTGAGTCGGGCAGCTGATTCATCACTAACGCCAGGTAGCGACAGATGAGCGTCTGTAGCGGCATTTTCAGAGCGCCCGCTAGTAGTCGCTGTGCTCGGCCGCGGGTCGCTAGTTCATAGCGACGGGCAGGCTGATTCATCACTAACGCCAGGTAGCGACAGATGAGCGTCTGTAGCGGCATTTCAGAGCGCCCGCTAGTAGTCGCTGTGCTCGGCCGCGGGTCCCTAGTTCATAGCGACGGGCAGGCTGATTCATCACTAACGCCAGGTAGCGACAGATGAGCGTCTGTAGCGGCATTTTCAGAGCGCCCGCTAGTAGTCGCTGTGCTCGGCCGCGGGTCGCTAGTTCATAGCGACGTGCAGGCTGATTCATCACTAACGCCAGGTAGCGACAGATGAGCGTCTGTAGCGGCATTTTCAGAGCGCCCGCTAGTAGTCGCTGTGCTCGGCCGCGGGTCGCTAGTTCATAGCGACGTGCAGGCTGATTCATCACTAACGCCAGGTAGCGACAGATGAGCGTCTGTAGCGGCATTTCAGAGCGCCCGCTAGTAGTCGCAGTGCTCGGCTGCAGGTCGCTAGTTTATAGCGACGGGCAGGCTGATTCATCACTAACGCCAGGTAGTGACAGATGAGCATCTGTAGCGGCATTTTCAGAGCGCCCGCTAGTAGTCGCTGTGCTCGGCCATGGGGCGCTAGTTCATAGCGGCGGGCAGGCTGATTCATCACTAACGCCAGGTAGCGACAGATGAGCGTCTGTAGCGGCATTTTCAGGAACACTTTGGCTGAAAGAAGCATACTAATTAAGAGTAGGATAGGGGCCAAGCAGTTGGAGGTGGGCACCGGAGTCTCCCTACATGCCAGGGACACTTTGGCCGAAAGAAGTATACCGATAAAAAGTAGTGTAGGGGCCAAGCAGTTGGAAGTGGGCACTGGAGTTTCCCTACATGTGGGGGACACTTTGGCTGAAATAAGTATACTGATAAAGGGTAGAGTAGGGTCCAAGCAGTTGGAGGTGGGCACCGGAGTCTCCCTATGTGCCAGGGACACTTTGGCAGAAAGAAGCATAATGATATAGAGCAGGGTTAGGGCTAAGTAATTGGAGGTGGGCACTGGAGTCTCCCTATTTGCCAGGGACACTTTGGCCAAAAGAAGTATAACGATAAAGAGTAGGGTAGGGGGCCAAGCAGTTGGAGGTGGGCACCGGAGTTTCCCTACATGCCAGGGACACTTTGGGTGAAAGAAGTATACCGATAAAGAGTAGGGTATGGCCAAGCATTTAAAGGTGGGCACCAGAGCTTCCCTACGTGCCAGGGCTCACTTTGAATGAAAGCAGTATACCGATAAAGAGTAGGGTAGGGGCCAAGCAGTTGGAGGTGGGCACCGGAGTCTCCCTACATGCCAGGGACACTTTGGCAGAAAGAAGCATAATGATATAGAGTAGGGTTAGGGCTAAGTAATTGGAGGTGGGCACCGGAGTTTCCCTACATGCCAGGGACACTTTGGGTGAAAGAAGTATACCGATAAAGAGTAGGGTAGGGGCCAAGCAGTTGGAGGTGGGCACCGGAGTCTCCCTATGTGCCAGGGACACTTTGGCCAAAGGAAGCATACCGATGAGGAGTAGGGTAGGGGCCAAGCAGTTGGGGGTGGGCACCGGAGTCTCCCTACGTGGCAGGGACACTTTGGTCGAAAGAAGCCCTGTTAACCCTTCTACCAAATCTATTTGGAGAATCTGGGGAGAATCTGAGGTCCCCTCATGGAGAGTGGGTCGCGTTCAGGGTCATCCCACACCCCATCTTATGTGGAACTCCATCCTCCCAGGGGCATCCCAAAGTCTGTGGTTACCCCTCTGCAGGGCTATTTGGGAGAAGAAGAAGGAACCTGGCACCATGCCAGTGAATCCTCCTCTTTGTCATTCTCCTGTCACTGCCAGCGCCCAGCAAGGTCAGGGATGTGTAACCTTCTCGGATTAACGCAGAGAGAGGCGCTCGGTTTAGACAAGGTGGCGACCCTGAACGTCCATTTAATCAAACCTCTCAGCCGCCCCAGTCACCGTTAAGCCGCCGCCGCCGCCACCACCGCGAATACTCTCAATGAAGCCGCCCGGGAAAAAAGGCGAGAATAAAAGAATATGCTAAGCGGAGGCTACTAAGTAACGATTTGACCCCGCAACCCCTTACCGGTGCCGCCCCCGTGCGGAGGGGCCAGGAAAACAGCCGACTCAGCACAACGCGGTGAAGTTGACGCTGAGCCGGTGAGACTTTGAATGAAAGTTGAAGGACATAGAAAGCCGGCTAATGATCTCACTAATTACCGCCCAATTCATCATGGTGGGAAAGGATTCAGCGTGGCGTGCGACCTCCGGCATGGAGCCATCCTCGCTCTCTGGTAAAGCTTTGATCGCGCCTATCAGTTAACCCGCGCTCCCGATAACAATCCGTCATTATCATCACCCTGTACCCACTCCTGGATATTGATTAACAAGAGGGACGACTAACAGGCTAATTCATTACTAACGCCAGGTAGCGACAGATCTGTAGAGCGGATTTCAGAGCCACCGCTAGTAGTCGCTGTGCTCGGCCATGGTTAGTTGTTTCAGAGCATCTTAGTCGCTCTCCGGCATTGATGAATATGTTGTGTGATTCGCAGTACTACGCTGTATGGGAGCGAATGGTAGCACCAGCTCAGTACGACTGACTCACACCACATTCATCAAAAAAACAGCCTCAAACCTCACCGGAGTTATTGTAGCACAGAGCGCCAGAGGCTGTGTGATTAAAGTCTGTATTTGAACATGTATCCACTAGTAACAAAGCGAAAACATATAGAATGACATTGTTATCACATTGTAACATGAACATTTTAATAACAGACCTGTAATGTCAATTCTGCATAAAAATACTATTAATCAAAAAAGTTTTCAAAAATGTCATTTTCTTGCCCAGGAAACATGTCAGAAAGTTTTGAGATTTTGTTTAAAAAAAAAAAAAATTGGGATCAGGAAAAGTATTTAACGATCGTCCATAGAAATGCATGGGAGAGCGCCAGGTAGCGACAGGTAAGACGTGGCGCTCTGCAAGGCTGAATGCCGGCCCTGTATGCTGAGCCTGGGATAATGAATGAATCGGACGCTACATGGCGTTGTTCCAGTCGCTCACCAGATTCGGCTTCAGAAATGTGGAATTGCTGCCGTGTCCGGCGTTCACCTGACACTACCTGATGCTACCTGCCGCTGCCTGACACTACCTGCCACTACCTGGCGCTACCTGCCGCTGCCTGACACTACCTGCCGCTACCTGCCGCTACCTGCCGCTACCTGCCACTACCTGCCACTACCTGGCGCTACCTGGCGCTACCTGCCACAACCTGCCACTACCTGCCGCTGCCTGACACTACCTGCCACTACCTGCCGCTGCCTGACACTACCTGCCACTACCTGGCGCTACCTGACACTACCTGGTGCTACCTGACACTACCTGCCACTACCTGGCGCTACCTGCCGCTACCTGCCGCTGCCTGACACTACCTGCCGCTACCTGCCGCTACCTGACACTACCTGCCACTACCTGCCGCTGCCTGACACTACCTGCCACTACCTGGCGCTACCTGACACTACCTGCCACTACCTGGCGCTACCTGACACTACCTGCCACTACCTGGCGCTACCTGCCGCTACCTGCCACTACCTGCCACTACCTGGCGCTACCTGCCGCTACCTGCCACTACCTGCCACTACCTGCCACCACCTGCTGCTACCTGCCGCTGCCTACCACTACCTGCCGCTACCTACCGCTGCCTGCCACTAACTGCTGCTACCTGCCGCTGCCTGCCACTACCTGCCGCTACCTGCCGCTGCCTGCCACTACCTGCCGCACTACCTGCCGCTGCCTGCCACTACCTGCCGCTACCTGCCGCTGCCTGCCGTTGCCTGCCACTACCTGCCGCTGCCTGCCACTATCTGCCACTACCTGCCGCTACCTGCCGCTGCCTGCCGTTGCCTGCCACTACCTGCCGCTACCTGCCGCTGCCTGACACTACCTGCCACTACCTGCTGCTGCCTGCCACTGCCTGACACTACCTGATGCTGCCTGCCGTTGCCTGACACTACCTGATGCTACCTGCCACTACCTGCCACTACCTGCCGCTACCTGCCGCTGCCTGACACTACCTGCCACTACCTGCCGCTACCTGCCGCTGCCTGACACTACCTGCCACTACCTGCCTCTACCTGCCGCTGCCTGACACTACCTGCCACTACCTGCCGCTGCCTGACACTACCTGCCACTACCTGCCGCTGCCTGACACTACCTGCCACTACCTGCCGCTGCCTGACACTACCTGCCACTACCTGCCGCTGCCTGACACTACCTGCCACTACCTGCCGCTGCCTGACACTACCTGGCGCTAGAGCTTCATGAATAAGGCCCTTCGTCTCTCCACAGTGAGGATCGCACGGCAGCACTGTCTCTGTGTGCAGAATCTGTCCTGAGCTCTAGGGGGCTCCAGGTGCTTCTCTCGGCCAATCACAGCCTTCTATGCCAGTGTCAGTTACATGGCAATAAGCGGAACCGCCAAACAGGGCCACTATGGGGGCAAGACAGACACTTCTCCAGTTTGGGAGTAGAGGGGACATCCGCAGACTTTGGGATGCCCCTGGGAGGATGGAGTTCCGCATAAGATGGGATGACTCTGAACTCGATCCACTCTCCATGAGGGGACCTCTGTGGCCCACGGAATTTAGGTACTCACCCTGCTCCCCCAGGATTAATGGGGGTATCACCCTCTTTTTTGTTATGCTTCTTTTATGCTTTTCTTTTGTCCCTGGCACGTAGGGAAACTCCGGTGCCCACCTCCCACGAGTGAAGGGAGGGCCCCAATCTTGGCTGGTATAGCGTTAAAGTGGAACATCCTGGGCTTTGGTCCTTGCCATCGGGGCATCCCGATCGGAGGTTACCAGCTGTGTGAATGCCCCCAGGTCGCCAAACCAAACTCACCTCTGGTCCTACGGCATATGCACTGTCGGACGTCCAATCAGTGTGCTCGGATCTGCTCGAGCCCCTTCATCCAGGAGCCCGTCTAAGATGAGCGGATCAGAGTGCGCTGGTGGTCGCGTCCCCCGCTTTCCCTCTAACAGGAAATGTGCCCTTCACCATTCCCATTCACAAATGCCAGGGTCTGGAACGCACCCTGCCAAAGGCACAGTGGGGATGCTACAGCGCGTGCGCCATAGAACTGGGAACAAAGGTGAGTTTTCGGGCGACCTGCGGGGTTTCACACAGCAGGGCACCAGGGTTCCCCGGGGGCATAGACTCCATATACTCCAAGGTGGGTTTGGGTCCACTATAAATATGCAGCAAGGGGGCATCCCAAATAGGCAATGGCGTGTGTAAGATGGAGTACGAGGCAAAGGATACTTTCCACTTCTGCGTTCCACGTCACACGTGACGGAGAGCAGCCAATCAGGATCGCCGGCTGGGCCCCCCAATATACTATAATGTGATGGATGGACCACAGCCCCCACTTACATACTACATTAAAAACTGGAGGAGCCGAGTGACGCCGTGTGCAGGGCGCTCTAGCCGCAGCATGGGCTCGCGGGGAGGTAAGTGACCTCGGCAACCTGGGGGGCAGGGCACCCCAAAACTGGGGGGACAGACCAAAACCTAGGATAATGAAAATACCAGGTTTTGGATGACTTTAAAGTGGACCAAAACCCAGGATTTTGACTATCCTGGGTTTTGATCCTTTCCCCAGTGTGGAACCCCCCCAGATCACCAAACAAACTCACCTCTTTCCGGTCCTACGGCGCACGCGCGGCCGCTCGTCCAATCAACGCGCTCGGATCTGCTGACGTCACGTCGTCTAAGGCTTCGTCCAGTGGCTCTGAGTGCGCTGACGGCCGCATCCCCCGCTTTCCTCTAACCAGGGAGCGTGTCATTCACAAATGCCTGGCATGGGCACGCACACTGCTAAATGGATCGCGGGGATATGGCCGATGCTCACGCATGCGCCATTGGACTGGGAATGAGTTTTCGGGGGCGACCTGGGCGTTTCACACACCCCCCCCATTGGGGGGTGCCCCGGAGGAGAGTGAGTATGCTTGTCCTGGAGTCTCATAGACTCCAGAGTGGGTTTTGGTCCTCTTTAAGATCAACTATATTGGAGCTTACGGGTTGGGGACCTAACCTATTGAGTGTGGCTCACCCCCAGGGGCATATATGTGATGGCTGGGCCCCTAGTTAGGACTGAGCCCCAAGGCCAACAGGCCTAGGGGACCAGCCATCACATTATAATATATCCACACTATAGGCTGTACCTATCTGCCCGTGCCAGCCATTCACAAATGGCTGCTGCGGGGATGCTCCCTGCTAGAGGGATAGCGGGGATGCGGCTGCGGCTTGCACATGCGCCCTTGGACCAGGTAAGCAAGATAAGTGTACGGGGCAACCGGGGGGTTTCACACAGTGGGGCATCCCAATTTCGGATGCCCCGGAGGAATAAATCGATTGGCCTGGGAATCTATCGCTGTGCGTTTTGGTCCACTTTAAGTCCTGTCATTTTTAAGAGGATTACCAGGACTGCCGAGCGGATCATAGGAAGACCTTTACTCTTAAGGAACAATTCACGGGAAGAATCTGCTCAAAGGCAAAAGAAATAGCTGAGGACTCAACGCACCCAGGGCATCCTTTCTTCAGACCCTTTCCCTCTGGCTGCAGGTACCTGGCGCTCTCGACTAGAACCTCCAGGAACAAAAAGAGCTTTTTTCCTTTGACGGTTAAGGCGCTGAATAATCTGCACCTGCAATGAACTTCCTGTCTGTACTATGTTACTACCAGTATTATATATATTATTATATATATTATATGTACAAAATGTTATTGTTTATAGCTCTCATGGTGAATCTCCTGCCAAAAAGCCTTTCTTGTATGTATCCTGTACTTACTTGGCGGTCAATAAAGTATTTAAGTATTAATGGGACTTGCTATTTAGTTACAGACAGAAAAGGAGGAAACTTCAGTAACCCGATTATTTTTAGTGATACAATTGTAGCACCTCGGCCCGCACTCTGCTCCGAAGCGTGAAATCAGAGGCGGCCTTTGTGAGCGTTGGCCCGAGGTGTCCTCCATTACGGCGCTCATTAATGCAGCGCTCGTGCGGGGAACGTGCGGGATCGTCCGGGGTAATAACGCCGGAGTTTGCCTTTACCTAATGGCGCAATCAGTCAGAGTAATAGAGACGGATAAACGCTTGACCCCCCTCACCCGGCTCTCCCTAATTGCCGGTCCCGAGAAGCGCCCGCTGAAGTGGGGGCACGCCGCGGCATTTCCTCTAATTGCAGCTCAGGAAAATTACGGCGAGGTGACTGGAAAGCGTAATCCGCCGCCGCCGTCCTCCTGCACGCCGAGCGCCGTGCAATTAGCGTTTTTAGACGGAGCGGCTTCGGGTCCTTCGGAGCGGCGCGGCATTTGTCATTCCCAGATCGTATTTGTTTTTTCTGCCGACGTCGACGAATATTGCTTTTATTCTGGCGCGCAGCTCGAACTTCGCGTCTCTCACCAAACTTCCAGAGAGAGATCGATAAGGAGAAAAAGACTCAACGCCCTCTGTTAGGGCGCCACACTCCGCAGAGCCCGCCCACCACCCTCAGTAAATGTATACTGCCCGTCCGGAGTCACTCCGCAGTCCAAATACATTTGTCACAACTGTAATGCGCGGCTGGTTAATACAAATAAAGGAGATACAATGTAGCAACTGGTAATACAAATGTCATGGATAGTGGCACTGGTACAATGTAGCAAGCACCCCCATTTGTCATATTTATACTAGCAGGCCGCAGTCACTCAGCGGTCCAAATACATTTGTCACAACAAAAATTCCCGGCTGGTTAAAATAAATAAAGGAGATACAATGTAGCGACTGGTAATACAAACAGAATGGATACATCGGATAGTGGAGCTGGTACAACGTAGCAAGCGCCCCCCCCCCCCCCCATATTTATACTACCAGGCCAGATTCACCCTGCCGTCCAAATACATTTGTCACAACAATAATTCCCAACTAAGTAAGACAAACAGAATTGAAACAATGCAGCGGCTGCTTAATACAAATGACGTGGATAGTGGCGCTGGTACAATGTAGCAAGTGCACCCCCCCCCGCGCTTTGTCATATTTATACTCCTAGACAGGAGTCGCTCTGCCGTCCAAATACATTTGTCACAACAATTATGCCCGACTGGTTAATACAAATAAAGGAGATACAATGTAGCGGCTGGTTAATACAAATTTTATGGATAGGGGCGCTGGTACAATGTAGCAAGCCCCCCTCCGCCCACGCTTTGTATATTTATACTACCAGGCCGGAGTCACTCCACAGTCCAAATACATTTGTCACAACAATTATTTCCGACTGGTTAATACAAGTAAAGGGGATACAATGTAGCGACTGGTAATGCAAACAGAATAGATACATGGGATAGGGGCGCTGGTACAATGTAGCAAGCTCACACACCCCCCTTTGTCATATTTATACTACCAAGCCGGAGCCACTCCACAATCCAAATACATTTGTCACAATAATAGTTCCCAACTGGATAATACAAATAAAGGAGATACAATGTAGCGGCTGGCTAATACAAATTACGTGGATAGTGGCGCTGGTACAATGTAGCAAGTGCACCCCCCCACGCTTTGTCATATTTATACTTCCAAGCCGGAGTCACTCCACAGTTCAAATACATTTATCATAGTTTTTGACTGGATAATACAAATAAAGGGGATACAATGTAGCGACGGGTAATACAAACAGAATGGGTACAATGTAGCAGCTGGGTGATACAAATGTCGTGGATAGTAGTGCTGGCACAATGTAGCAAGCACCCCCACACACACACACACACACACACACACACACACACACACACACACACACACACACACACACACTTTCATTAACTACCGGGTGAAAATTTTCACCTGGTTCTGAATCAGCCCCAAGGTATACAGTGCAAGTCAATGGTAGTTTTCTCTTCTAAAAAAATGAGAATTCTCACCTGGCTCTGAGCCCCAATGTAGCGACTGGCTGATACTAATGCCATTGATACAATGTAGCAACTGGCTGATGTCACTGATACAATGTAGCGACTGGCTGCTACTAATGTCATTAATATAATGTAGCGACTGGCTGATGCCACTGATACAATGTAGCGACTGGTTGATACAATGTAGAGACTGGCTGGTACAAATGACATTGGTACAATGTATCTACTGGCTGACACAGATGTCGTTGATACAATGTAGCAATGACTGGCAACGACTGGCTGATACAAATGAAGTTGGTACAATGTAGCCACTGGCTGATACAAATGAAGTTGATACAATGTAGCGACTGGCTGATACTAATGCTATTGATACAATGTAGCGACTGGCTGATACAAATGAAGTTGATACAATGTAGCGACTAGCTGATACTAATGCCACTGATACAATGTAGCGACTGGTTGATACAATGTAGAGACAGGTTGGTACAAATGTCATTGATACAATGTAGCAACGACTGGCTGATACAAATGCTATTGATACAATGTAGTGACTGGCTGATACTAATGCTATTGATACAATGTAGTGACTGGCTGATACTAATGTTATTGATACAATGTAGCAACGACTGGCTGATACAAATAACGTTGGTAGAATGTAGCGACTGGCTGATACTAATGCCACTGATACAATGTAGCAACTGGCTCATGCCACTGATACAATGTAGCGACTGGTTGATACAATGTAGAGACAGGCTGGTACAAATGTCATTGATACAATGTAGAGACTGGCTGGTACAAATGACATTGGTACAATGTATCTACTGGCCGATACAGATGTTGTTGATACAATGTAGCAACGACTGGCTGATACAAATAACGTTGGTAGAATGTAGCCACTGGCTGATACAAATGAAGTTGATACAATGTAACGACTGGCTGATGCTAATGCTATTAATACAATGTAGCGACTGACTGATGCAAATGACGTTGGTACAGTGTAGCAACTGGTTGATAAAAATGACTTTGGGACAATGTAGCAACTGGCTGATACAAATGAAGTGAATACAATGTAGCAAATGGTTGATATCAATGCTGTTTTAATACAATGTAGCGACTGGCTGATGGATGCAAATGTGGTCAGTACAATGTAGTGACTGGCTGATACAAATCCATTGATACAATGTAGCAACTGGCTGAGACAAATTACATTGGTACAATGTAGCAATTGGCTGATACAAATCCGTTGATACAATGTAGCAACCGGTTAATACAAATGATGTTGGTACAATGTAGTGACTGGCTGATACAATGTAGAGACAGGCTGGTACAAATGACATTGGTACAATGTATCTACTGGCTGACACAGATGTCGTTGATACAATGTAGCAACGACTGGCAACGACTGGCTGATACAAATGAAGTTGATACAATGTAGCGACTGGCTGATACTAATGCTATTGATACAATGTAGCAACGACTGGCTGATACTAATGCTATTGATACAATGTAGCAACGACTGGCTGATACAAATAACGTTGGTAGAATGTAGCGACTGGCTGATACTAATGCCACTGATACAATGTAGCAACTGGTTCATGCCACTAATACAATGTAGCGACTGGTTGATACAATGTAGAGACTGGCTGGTACAAATGACATTGGTTCAATGTATCTACTGGCCGATACAGATGTCGTTGATACAATGTAGCAACGACTGGCTGATACAAATAACGTTGGTAGAATGTAGCAACTGGCTGATACAAATGAAGTTGGTACAATGTAGCCACTGGCTGATACACATGAAGTTGATACAATGTAGCGACTGGCTGATACTAATGCTATTAATACAATGTAGCGACTGGCTGATGCAAATGACGTTGGTACAGTGTAGCAACTGGTTGATAAAAATGACTTTGGTACAATGTAGCAACTGGCTGATACAAATGAAGTGAATACAATGTTGCAAATGGTTGATATCAATGCTGTTTTAATACAATGTAGCGACTGGCTGATGGATGCAAATGTTGTCAGTACAATGTAGTGACTGGCTGATACAAATCCGTTGATACAATGTAGCAACTGGCTGATACAAATGAACTGAATACAATGTAGCAACTGGCTGATACAAATGACGTTGGTACAATGTAGCAATTGGTTGAAACAAATGAACTGAATACAACGTAGCAACTGGCTGAGACAAATTACGTTGGTACAATGTAGCAATTGGCTGATACAAATCCGTTGATACAATGTAGCAACCGGTTAATACAAATTATGTTGGTACAATGTAGTGACTGGCTGATACAAATGAACTGAATACAATGTAGCAACTGGCTGAGACAAATTACGTTGGTACAATGTAGCAATTGGCTGATACAAATCCGTTGATACAATGTAGCAACCGGTTAATACAAATGATGTTGGTACAATGTAGTGACTGGCTGATACATATGAACTGAATACAATGTAGCAATTGGCTGATACAAATTACGTTGGTACAATGTAGCAATTGGTTGAAACAAATCCCGTTGATACAATGTAGCAACTGGCTGATACAAATGCTGTTGGTACAATGTAGTTACTGGCTGATACAAAATTCATTGATACAACGTAGTGACCGGCTGCTACAAATGGTGCTGTTACAATGTAACGACTGGCTCCTGAGAAGCCTGTTCTGCAAACTTGCACTTTCTCTGATATTTTTAGTGATGGGAACAGCAATTACTTTTTTTTTTCCTCCCGTCCTCTCTTGTGATCGCTGTAAACTTCTCTCAGCCATGTTTGATTTTAAGTCAATTTAATGTTGTGTAAGAATTGCTGATCCGATGGAAAAATCTCGCCACCGCCGCCGCTGACAAGCTGCCGCATTCCGCAATTACGCCTGTCGCTTTATTACTGTTATTAATGTATTAGTATAATTGCCCCCCCCCCCACTTCCTAATGTCAAACTGCCGCTCCGTCATTACGGAGGTAACCTCGCAGGATGGGTGACCCCGCGGGGCCGCGCTCCTCGCCGCGTTTTTTTTTTTCTTCCCCTTTCCTAGAACGAGCTGTCAGTAACGCGGGAAAAAATCTGACGACTGCATTATCTCCTAATTAAACGTCTCAACAAAACCCGGCGCTCCTGATTGACGGGTAGTTAAGGCCGCGCCGGACCTGCCGGCGCCCCCCTTTCCTTTTATTTTCCTGACGCGGAATCGTTTTACCGCCATTGTGTTTGAGAGAGAGAAAGAGAGAGATGAAGAAAAAAAAAAAAAAAACACACGCACTTGTTTTATCCCAAAGAGTTCCCGGCAAACAATGGGGCGAGCCCCCCGCACGCCTCCGCCGCGATCGCGCCTTTGTGTCCCTCCGTGACAAGATTGATTGATTAAGGGGGAGTCGGCAGCTTCTTGTCATTAGCGGCGACACTTTGCCTGTTGTCTGCGATCGTCGCGTTACGCGCGGGGAAAGGAAAAAACGTTTACGTAAAGTTTCTTCAAACTCCGACGGGAAGTTACAGAAGTAGCGATCGTTACACTGGAAAGCGTGACTTATAACCGGCCCTGGAGTCTAAAAGGCTTCTAAAGGCCCCCGGGGTAACCCAAAATGTGCAAAACCCCAAGGGCGTCGGTAAACCTTTCCTAGGGCCTTATTAATGATAGGTAGCGTCAGGTAGCGTCAGGTGAACGCCGGACACGGCAGCAATTACACATTTATCAAGTGGAATCTGTGGAGCGACTGGGATAACGCCATGTAGCGTCCGATTCATCATTATCCCAGCCTCAGCGTACAGCGCCGGCGTTCAGCCTTGCAGAGCACCACGTCTTACCTCTCGCTACCTGTCGCTCTCCCATACATTTCTATGGACGTTCTTTGACTTCTCTTTAAACAGGGGGTTTTTATTATTATTTTTTTTTTTTATTCTCAAATAATGTTGTGACCTCTCCTGACCTATAAAAAGCCATTTTTGCAAATATTTTTCATATTTTATATATTTCCACAGAACTGACATCACAGCTCTGCCATTATAGTGTCATGTTACAATGTTGTTACAATGTAATTCCATATATTTTTGCTTTGTTACTGGTGGATACATGCTAAACAAACATGCTTTAATCACACAGTGCAATGGGCTTCAGAGATTTTTCAGCATTTTTCAGCACCGGGGTTGTGAGAGGCTGTTTTTTTGATGAATATGTTGTGAGTTGGTCGCACTGACCAGTCGCTAACATTCGCTCCCATACAGCGCTGTACTGGTGAAATAGCGACTCCTCACAATGTATTCATCATTGCTACACAGCAACTGAGTCGCTATGAACTAGCGACCCACGGACAAGCACTGCAACTACTAGCGGGTGCTCAGAAATGCCTGCTACAGATGCTCATCTATCGCTACCTGGCGTTAGTGATGAATCAGCCTGCCCGTATATTATTATTAATATTATTTACAGTAGTAGTAGTATTAATAGTAAAGATACTATAATTTGCACTAATTATTCCGATCTATGCTAATATAAAATTGCAATTTTATTTTGTATATTATTATTATTATTATTATTATTATTATTATTATTATTATTATCATCATCCACAGTAGTAGCATTAGTAGCAAAATATAATACTACAATTTGCACTATTTATTCCTATCTATGCTAAAATAAAACAATAATTATATTATTATTATTATTAATATTATTATTAATATTATTAATAATATTATTATTAATATTATTCACAGTAGTAGTATTAATAGTAAAAATTCTACAATATGTACTAAATATTCCTATCTATGCTAATATAAAATTGTAATTTCATTAAGTGCATTATTATTATTATTAGTATTATTAGTATTATTATTAATTTTATTATTATTATTATTATTATTATTATTATTATGAATATTAACAGTAGTAATATTAGTAGCAAAATGTAATGCTACCATTATTCCTTTCTATGCTAAAATAAAATTTACATTTAAAGAATATTATTATTATTCACACTAGTACTATTAGTAGCAAAAAATAAAACTACAAATTATTCCTATCTATGCTAAAATAAAATTAACATCACGTGTTTTTATTATTATGATTATTGTTCGTCATAATAGTAGCAGTATTAGTAGCAAAAAAAAAAAAAAAATACTACAACTATTTGTACAATAAAATACCAGTATTAGTCACATAAATAATACTACAATTTGTACTAATTATTCCAGTACACTAAAATAAAATGAATATTATTCGTAGTTGTTGTTATTATTATTATTCATTATTACTATTATTAGTCATAATAGTATTAGTAGCAAAGAAAATACTAGTACTATTTGCAATTGTTCACAATAATAATTTAAGGCTTAGGCTACGCTCAAATCTGTCCGGTCGTGTTTGCGACATGCGTTTATGGCAGGAATTCCGTTTTGCGTTTGCATCATGGGACCAATTCTATGTTACGGGTTAAAATATTTTCTCAGAAGGATGTAAAATCCTCAGCACTGCTGGGTGAGCAGAAATCCGGGGCATCCCTCTCCGCCGCCCCCTGCGCCGTCCAGCGATGTAATAATCTCCTATTAAGGACGCTCCCCGCCGCCGTTACGCCGACTAATATTTTATTATTAGGAGTTTCATACTGATCTTGATTACCGTCGATCTCGCCGGGCGCTTTTATGCTTCTATCCATCAAGACGATCCTGCGCCGAGTACAACGCGGGATGCCCGAGCTCCACCCCCCCACCGAAGCCACGGCGCCGTAGCTCATCGGAGGTCTCACCTGTAGACGGCGCCAAGGTTACGGAACGCCCCGGAGGAGCCGTTGACCTTCAGCGCGGAGGAGAAGCGGCGCGGAGGCCCCGTCACCATTTATTTATCTTTCTGCCGGGACCTGTTCCAGGCGCGCGCGGAATGCTGACCTTGAATGTTCCCGCGCAAGATGCAGGAAAATAACGATCCCGCCAGGAAGCATATAAAAAAAAAGACCCCGCGCAGGTCTCGCCCCCTCCTCCCCCTCCCCTCCCGCGCGCCGGAATAAAACTTCTCATGGAAGGAGACGCAACTTTCTCTACTTGGCTTTGAAGAATCAAACTCGATCAATGGAGAGTCAGCTTTTCGCACTTAAAACGGTCCTACACCGATAGGAAGTTTATGGGGTCACCTTCCATCCCCGGCCCAGTGCCCCCCCAAAACAAGCCTCTGCGTCTTTTTCTCACTAAAGCCTTTGCTCGATATTCATAACAACATGCGGTGTGGCGTTGAATGGCAGCCGTGCGCTAATTCATTCAGTTCCAGGGTAAACTGCCACATAATGGCGGTTCAGCTTGAAGGGCTTTCAGATTTAATGCAGTTATTACAACTGATAAGGCTGATGCTGAGTGTAACTGAATGTAGCATCGCTGGAGAGCACCTCCATTCAGGCTGCTTCCTGTTAGTGTTTTTATGAATATTGGGGATTTAGTTAAAAAAAAAATTGAAAAAGAAATGCAGGCTGTATTGGGGCACTGGGTGGAAGGTGACCCCATAAACCTCCTTTCTGGGTTTAGGGTCACTTTAAGGGTGGTCAGGAAACGCCAACACCCCGGTGACCTCCTCCCCTCCCGTGCGCCGGAATAAAACTTCCCATGGAAGGAGATGCAACTTTTTCTACTTGGCTTTGAAGAAACAAACTCAGTCAATGGGGCGTCTGCGTTTCTCAGTCGCTCCTAAAGCGGCCCTACACTGAAGTTTATGGGGTCACCTTCCATCCCCAGCCCAGTGCCCCCCAAAACAAGCCTCTGCGTCTTTTTCTCACTAAAGCCTTTGCACGATATTCATAACAACATGCGGTGTGACGTCGAATGGCAGCCGTACTCTAATTCATTCAGTTCCAGGGTAAACTGCCACATAATGGCGGTTCAGCTTGAAGGGCTTTCAGATTTATGCTGAGTCTAACTGAATTTAGCGTCGCTAGAGAACAACATTCGAACATCACACTGCTTCCTGTTGGTATTTTTATGAATATTGGGCAAAGGATTTAGTAAAAAAAAAATAGAATAAGAAATGCACTGGGTGGAAGGTGCCCCATAAACCTCCTTTCTCGGTATAGGGTCACTTTAAGGGCGATCGTGAAACGTCTCCCCTCCCGCGCACCAGAATAAAACTTCCCATGGAAAGAGATGCAACTTTTTCTACTTGGCTTTGAAGAAACAAACTCTGTGCCCGGGGCGTCTGCATTTCTCAGTCGCCCTTAAAGCGGTCCTACATCGTTAGGAAAATTATGGGGTCACCTTCCATCCTCGGCCCAGTGCCCCCCAAATCAAGCCTCTGCGTCTTTTTCTATGGGGCGATGACGTTTCCTGATTGCCCTTAAAGTGACCCTATAACCAGATAGGTAGTTTATCTTCCTATAAAGTGGAACAAAACCTGTGAATTTGTCCTTTTCCCCGATTCGGGATGCCCCTGCTGTGTGAAACCCCCCCCCAGGACAACTCACCTCTTCTGCGTTCCAACGTCACATGCACAAGCGCTCAACCAATGAGAGCTGTTTGCTGCGCTCACCTCTTTCGGTAAATGACTCTCATTGACTTTAATAGGGAGAATAGGCTGGGGCAAGAGCGCGCACGAGGCCGGGTCCAACAGCACAAGCGCTGGTGGTGGCCCAGTGAGAGACATCTGCTATGACTGCTCTACGTAATTCGGCACCGATGGTAATCCAACGGCCCCGATGGTTTTGAATGGGAAGCACTCACCATTGAAATCAATGAGAGCCACCTGCCGAATTAGATAGAGTAGCCATGGCCGGCGGCTCTCATTGGAGGAAAGCCCGCGCATGTGCCGTTGGACCAGAGGATAGGCTGGGGCAGGAGCGCGCATGAAGCTGGGGACACGGGCAATCCGCACTCCCTATTAAAGTCAATAACAGACATTTGCCGTTTACTCTGGTGGCCGCTACCCTCTAACAGGGAGCAATAAACACAACACTACAATTTGTACTATTAATTCCTATCTATGCTAAAATAATATTTAAATTAAAAGTATATTATTATTCACAGTAGTAGAATTAGTACCAAAAATAATCTTACAATTTGTACTAATTTTCCTATCTATGCTAATATAAAATTGTTATTTTGTTTAGAATATTATTATTATTATTTATATTATTATTATTATTATCATTTTTATTATTTTTAACAGTAGTAGTAAAAATACTACAATTTGTACTAAATATTCATATCTATGGTAATATAATTTTTATTTTATTTAGTACATTTTTATTATGATTTTTCAAAGTAGTAGTATTATTAGCAAAAATAATCTTACAATTTGTACTAATTTTCCTATCTATGATAATATAAAAATTGTTATTTTGTTTAGAATATTATTATTATAATTTATATTATTATTATTATTATTATTATTATTATTTTTATTCACAGTAGTAGTATATACTACAATTTGTACTAATTATTCCTATCTATGGGCCGTTGGACCAGAGGATAGGCTGGGGCAGGAGAGCGCATAAAGCTGGGGACACGGGCAATCCGTGCTCCATATTAAAGTCAATAACAGACATTTGCCAAAAGAGATAAGCGCAGAAAACGGCTCTCATTGGACGAGAGCCCGCACATGCGCCGCTGGGCCAGAGAATAGGCCCAGGGCAAGAAGCCCATGTCCCCGGCCTTGTGCGCACTCTTGCCCCAGCCTATTTTCCCTATTAAAGTCAATGAGAGGTAAACGCAGCAAACGCAGCAAACGTCTCTCATTGGATGAGAACCTGCGCATGCGCTGTTGGACCAGGGAGAGGTGAGAGATTACTGAACTAATTTGTCCTTCTGGGTCTGCAGAACTTTTTTTTTATTAATATTTTATTAATATTGATTACTATTATATTAATATTAAATAGATTAATATTAAATATTTTATATTTAATATTTTTATTGATATTAATTACTATTATATTAAAATTAAATATATTTATAGTAAATATTTTTTTATTAATATTGATTAATATTATATTAATATTACATTTTTGCATAATAGAGCTCTCAAAAATTCAACCGCTTTTACACGCAGCCTTTCTGGGCCGTCACATGTATACATCACTATAGGGGAGCGGTATGGATGAGGATTAGCCCGGAAATCCTCCTTTATACCCCTCCCCGTACAGCGATGTATTTAGTCACATGGGCGGCGGGGTTCCGCTTTTCTTCTCTGGCTGTGGTCCATTACTCCTAGCTGGGAGCCGGAATAGAAGGAGGCGGGATCTGTGTCCTCCCAGTTCTACAGATGGAGGCGGTGTCAGCTTTCGAGGCCAGTGCCCCCGTAGGAGACATCAGAAGATGGTGGGGAAGAAGCTCCTGTGATGGGCATAGAAGACCTATCAGACCTGAGGAGGGCGCCGCTTGGTCAGGAGGTAGAAAATGTGGACCGGTAAGTAGTCAAATTCTGAGTACTTAATGTATTTTTGTGTGTGTTTTTTTACTATAGCCAGTAAACTGGTAAGGGAACCGGCACCGACGGGTGACAATGCGTATCCCGGGGCTGATTACCCGCACCGACTCCTAGGGGAATGGGGGAGAGCTTAGTTACCATCAATATGCATCCAAACTAAAGGGCATAGGGGCTGCTATACCAGCAGGGCCCTGGGGCCGGCCTGTCCCTAAGCTTGGGGCCCGGGCCGCTTGGTCTTGGGAAGGGCAGTACACATTTCATTTTAAATTTTTTTAGGGGACAGGGGGAAGTTCCTATCAATATGGACCCAAAATAAAAGGCATAGGGGCTGCTATACCACCAGGGCCCTGGGGCCGGCCTGTCCCTAAGCTTGGGGCCTGGGCCGCTTGGAAGGGCAGTACACGTTTCATTTTCTATTTTTTTAGGGGAGTGGGGGATGTTCCCATCAATATAGACCCATACTTAAGGGCATAGGGGCTGGTATAACAGCAGGGCCTGGGGCCGGCCTGCCGCTAATCTTGGTCTTAGGAAGGGCGGTACACATTTTCTTTTCTATTTTTTTTAGGGGAGTGTGGAAAGTTATCATCAATTTGGACCCAAACTAAAGGGCATAGGGGCTGGTATACAAGCAGGGCCCGGATCCGGCCTGTCCCTAAGCTTGGTGCCCAGCCACTTGGTCTTGTACCAGTAAATGTGGACCAGTAAGTAGTCAAATGGAGAGTACTACATGTATTATTGTAAACTGGTAAGGAAACCGGCACCGACGGGTGACAATGCGGTATCCCCGGCCCGATTACCCACAACAACTCTAAGGGGAGTGGGGAAAGTTCCCATCAATATGGACCCAAACTAAAGGGCATAGGGGCTGGTATACCAGTAGAGCCAGGGGCCGGCCTGTCCCTAAGCTTGGGGCCCGGGACGCTTGGTCTTGGGAAGAGGCGGTACCTATTTTATTTTCTATTTTTTTTTAATTATAAAAATAAAAACATGGCGGCCTTACAAAAATGATGCAACAACTTGCAAACTGTGACTCACCAGACTGTCATGCTAGTTAAAAAATCTCGCATGGAAGGAAGAATTCTCACTTTCTAGATTTTCTCGCCAGAAAAATCTCGCACAGAAGGAAGAATTCTCACTTTTGAGATTATCTCGCCTGAAAAATCTCACACAGAAGGAAAAATTCTCACTTTTGAGATTATCTCGCCTGAAAAATCTCGCACGGAAGGAAGAATTCTCACTTTTGAGATTGTCTCTTCTGAATGCAGTGAGAAAGCGAGAATTCTCTCATGAGAGAAATCTCTCTCACAGAACCGACCCGTGCTGAATCGACCCAGGGGCTTTTGGCAGCAGCTGCTTGGCATTGCACATTGTTATTATGCTTGGTGATGTCACATCCCCGCATCACTGGGTTGTGGCGCGCTCCCGCACCCAGCCAATCAGATAGGCCCGCTCTCGTTCCCGATGTGGTCCGAGTGGTTTGGAGAAGCATTAATATCCACGGCAAACAGATCTGATTGGATGAGAGCCCGTGCATGCGCCACAGGACCACGGATAGATGGGTTGTTCTGGGCGATCTGGGGGGTTTCACACAGTGGGGCATCCCCGTGCAGGTCTCGACCCCTCCTCCTCCCCTCCCGCGCACCGGAATAAAACTTCCCATGGAAGGAGATGCTACTTTTTCTACTCGGCTTTGATGAAAAAACCCTGGGCCGGGGTGTTGGCGTTTCTCGGTCACCCTTAAAGCGGTCCTACACCGATAAGAAGTTTATTGGGGTCACCTTCCATCCCTGGCCCAGTGCCCCCAAAACAAGCCTCTGTGTCTTTTTCTCACTAAAGCTCGATATTCATCAACAACATGAACCGCGATCAGGGTCACATCGAATGGCAGCCGTACTCTTATTCATTCAGTTCCAGGGTAACAGTTCAGCTTGATTTGCCTTTAGATTTATTGCAGTTCCCAGTATCCTATGTGGGTATAAGAGTGCTTTAAAGCGGAACAAAACCCGGGAATTTGTGGGGTTTTGTTCTGTTCGCAGATTCGGGATGCCCCCGCTGTGTGAACCCCCCCCCCCCCCAGGTCGCCCGGAGACTCACCTTCTTTTCCAGTCCTACAGCCCCGCTATACCTCTATCAAGCCAGGCATTTGTTAATAGCCGGTGCGGGCACGCTCCCTGTTAGGGTAGCAGGGGATGCGCCCGCCAGCGCGCTCTGAGACGTCGTCTCTTCTTAGATGAGTGGATCCGAGCGTGCTGATTGGACGAGCGGCCGCGCATGCGCCGCAGGACCGGGAAGAGGTGAGTTTGTACGGGTGAGCTGCGGGGGTTTCACACAGCAGGGCATCCCCGATCGGGGACCAAAAACCAGGATAGTCAAAATCCCGAGTTTTGGTCCACTTTAAATAATTGTTTCATCGTTTCCAGACAAAGCCCAGGATTTTGGCTATCCCAGGTTTGTACCCGGCCCCAGGTGCATCCTGAATTGGGATGCCCCTCTATGTGAACCCACCCAGGCCGTCCATAACAACTCACCTCTTCCCAGTTCTACAGTGCATGAGCAGGCTCTCGTCCAATCACAGCCATGTGCTTTGCATATTAAAGAGGAACAACACACAGGAAATTCACTTTGTCCCTCTGTGCGTCGTCATCCCCAATTGGGATGTCCCGGTGTGTGTACCCCCCAGGTCACAGACTCGGGCAAGAGCAAGTGTGTCGATTGACTGAGTATGCCTCTCAGCCAATCAGTGTGCTCGGTGTCACTTATTTTATATTATATATTATGTTTTGATTATTGAGTATTGTGATATATATCAGTGGTTCCCCTTTGGGATGCCTAATAATATATACAGGTGATTATATTTTCATTGGTGAATAGAGTAGATTGATATGTTTATGAGTTGTTATGGTTGGGAATATTAATTCTTAATTGATTGTTTGACTAGTAGCACTTTATAAATATATAGATTTTATAGTGATCCGGATCATAGGCAGGATTTGCACATGTTTAGCACTTTATAAATAAATAGATTTTATAGTGATCCGGATCATAGGCAGGATTTGCACATGTTTAGCACTTTATAAATATATAGATTTTATACTGATCTGGATCATAGGCAGGATTTGCACGTTTAGTACTTTATAAATATATAGATTTTATAATGATCCGGATCATCGGCAGGATTTGCACATGTTTAGTACTTTATAAATATATAGATTTTATAGTGATCCGGATCATAGGCAGGATTTGCACATGTTTAGCACTTTATAAATAAATAGATTTTATAGTGATCCGGATCATAGGCAGGATTTGCACATGTTTAGTACTTTATAAATAAATAGATTTTATAGTGATCCGGATCATAGGCAGGATTTGCACATGTTTAGCACTTTATAAATAAATAGATTTTATAGTGATCCGGATCATAGGCAGGATTTGCACATGTTTAGCACTTTATAAATATATAGATTTTATACTGATCCGGATCATAGGCAGGATTTGCACGTTTAGTACTTTATAAATATATAGATTTTATAATGATCCGGATCATAGGCAGGATTTGCACATGTTTAGTACTTTATAAATATATATATTTTATAGTGATCCGGATCATAGGCAGGATTTGCACATGTTTAGTACTTTATAAATAAATAGATTTTATAGTGATCCGGACCATAGGCAGGATTTGCACATGTTTAGTTCTTTATAAATATATAGATTTTATAGTGATCCGGATCATAGGCAGGATTTGCACGTTTAGTACTTTATAAATATATAGATTTTATAATGATCCGGATCATAGGCAGGATTTGCACATGTTTAGTACTTTATAAATATATATATTTTATAGTGATCCGGATCATAGGCAGGATTTGCACATGTTTAGTACTTTATAAATATATAGGTTTTATAGTGATCCGGACCATAGGCAGGATTTGCACATGTTTAGTTCTTTATAAATATATAGATTTTATAGTGATCCGGATCATAGGCAGGATTTGCACGTTTAGTACTTTATAAATATATAGATTTTATAATGATCCGGATCATAGGCAGGATTTGCACATGTTTAGTACTTTATAAATATATATATTTTATAGTGATCCGGATCATAGGCAGGATTTGCACATGTTTAGTACTTTATAAATATATAGGTTTTATAGTGATCCGGACCATAGGCAGGATTTGCACATGTTTAGTTCTTTATAAATATATAGATTTTATAGTGATCCGGATCATAGGCAGGATTTGCACATGTTTAGCACTTTATAAATATATAGATTTTATAGTGATCCGGACCATAGGCAGGATTTGCACATGTTTAGTACTTTATAAATATATAGTGATCCGGACCATAGGCAGGATTTGCACATGTTTAGTACTTTATAAATATATAGTGATCCGGATCATAGGCAGGATTTGCACATGCTCAGTTGCACTGTTGGAACACTATGTTGAATGATTTTAGCACATATATATTTAGGCATTTGATACCAATTAGTTTGGTGAGACTCTCCCCATCGCCTACACACCTTTATGTTGGTTTGTCCTGTGTGTTATTGTCCCCTTTTATATGTTTTTAAGGGATTTTAATATGTTGAGTGTATTGTATGTAGTGATTAGAGATGAGCGAACTTTTGAAAAATTCGATTCGACTGATTCGCCGAATTTTCCGACAAAAATCGTTTCGACCCGAATAAATTCGCGACGAATCGCTATTAAAAACGGCTATTTCTGAGCCTCCTACAGCCTCAATAGGGTTGTAAACCATTCAGCCTTGCTGTAACACGCATAGGATGCGTGCTGGGTTAGTTAAATAATACTTTGAAGAAATATCACATGCAGATCAGAGGCATCGCTAATAGAATCGCAGAGCGGCACAATTGCAGAGAGTTGAAGTGGCATCACTATGAGGGGCAGAAGGAGCCCAAATATACACTGGAGTTGGCCTCAGGAGCCCAAAAATTGGATGAATCACACCCTGGAGTTGGCAGGAGTTGGCAGCAGCAGCAGCAGGAGCCCAAATATACACTGGAGTTGGCTTCAGGAGCCCAAAAATTGGATGAATCACACCCTGGAGTTGGCAGGAGTTGGCAGCAGCAGCAGCAGGAGCCCAAATATACACTGGAGTTGGCTTCAGGAGCCCAAAAATTGGATGAATCACACCCTGGAGTTGGCAGGAGTTGACAGCAGCAGCAGCAGGAGCCCAAATATACACTGGAGTTGGCTTCAGGAGCCCAAAAATTGGATGAATCACACCCTGGAGTTGGCAGGAGTTGACAGTAGCAGCAGCAGGAGCCCAAATATACACTGGAGTTGGCCTCAGGAGCCCAAAAATTGGATGAATCACACCCTGGAGTTGGCAGAAGTTGGCAGCAGCAGCAGCAGGAGCCCAAATATACACTGGAGTTGGCTTCAGGAGCCCAAAAATTGGATGAATCACACCCTGGAGTTGGCAGGAGTTGACAGTAGCAGCAGCAGGAGCCCAAATATACACTGGAGTTGGCTTCAGGAGCCCAAAAATTGGATGAATCACACCCTGGAGTTGGCAGGAGTTGACAGTAGCAGCAGCAGGAGCCCAAATATACACTGGAGTTGGCCTCAGGAGCCCAAAAATTGGATGAATCACACCCTGGAGTTGGCAGGAGTTGACAGTAGCAGCAGCAGGAGCCCAAATATACACTGGAGTTGGCCTCAGGAGCCCAAAAATTGGATGAATCACACCCTGGAGTTGGCAGGAGTTGACAGTAGCAGCAGCAGGAGCCCAAATATACACTGGAGTTGGCCTCAGGAGCCCAAAAATTGGATGAATCACACCCTGGAGTTGGCAGAAGTTGGCAGCAGCAGCAGCAGGAGCCCAAATATACACTGGAGTTGGCTTCAGGAGCCCAAAAATTGGATGAATCACACCCTGGAGTTGGCAGGAGTTGACAGTAGCAGCAGCAGGAGCCCAAATATACACTGGAGTTGGCCTCAGGAGCCCAAAAATTGGATGAATCACACCCTGGAGTTGGCAGGAGTTGACAGTAGCAGCAGCAGGAGCCCAAATATACACTGGAGTTGGCCTCAGGAGCCCAAAAATTGGATGAATCACACCCTGGAGTTGGCAGGAGTTGGCAGCAGCAGCAGCAGGAGCCCAAATATACACTGGAGTTGGCTTCAGGAGCCCAAAAATTGGATGAATCACACCCTGGAGTTGGCAGAAGTTGGCAGCAGCAGCAGCAGGAGCCCAAATATACACTGGAGTTGGCTTCAGGAGCCCAAAAATTGGATGAATCACACCCTGGAGTTGGCAGGAGTTGGCAGCAGCAGCAGCAGGAGCCCAAATATACACTGGAGTTGGCTTCAGGAGCCCAAAAATTGGATGAATCACACCCTGGAGTTGGCAGGAGTTGACAGCAGCAGCAGCAGGAGCCCAAATATACACTGGAGTTGGCTTCAGGAGCCCAAAAATTGGATGAATCACACCCTGGAGTTGGCAGGAGTTGACAGTAGCAGCAGCAGGAGCCCAAATATACACTGGAGTTGGCTTCAGGAGCCCAAAAATTGGATGAATCACACCCTGGAGTTGGCAGAAGTTGGCAGCAGCAGCAGCAGGAGCCCAAATATACACTGGAGTTGGCTTCAGGAGCCCAAAAATTGGATGAATCACACCCTGGAGTTGGCAGGAGTTGACAGTAGCAGCAGCAGGAGCCCAAATATACACTGGAGTTGGCCTCAGGAGCCCAAAAATTGGATGAATCACACCCTGGAGTTGGCAGGAGTTGACAGTAGCAGCAGCAGGAGCCCAAATATACACTGGAGTTGGCCTCAGGAGCCCAAAAATTGGATGAATCACACCCTGGAGTTGGCAGGAGTTGGCAGCAGCAGCAGCAGGAGCCCAAATATACACTGGAGTTGGCTTCAGGAGCCCAAAAATTGGATGAATCACACCCTGGAGTTGGCAGAAGTTGGCAGCAGCAGCAGCAGGAGCCCAAATATACACTGGAGTTGGCTTCAGGAGCCCAAAAATTGGATGAATCACACCCTGGAGTTGGCAGGAGTTGGCAGCAGCAGCAGCAGGAGCCCAAATATACACTGGAGTTGGCTTCAGGAGCCCAAAAATTGGATGAATCACACCCTGGAGTTGGCAGGAGTTGACAGCAGCAGCAGCAGGAGCCCAAATATACACTGGAGTTGGCTTCAGGAGCCCAAAAATTGGATGAATCACACCCTGGAGTTGGCAGGAGTTGACAGTAGCAGCAGCAGGAGCCCAAATATACACTGGAGTTGGCTTCAGGAGCCCAAAAATTGGATGAATCACACCCTGGAGTTGGCAGAAGTTGGCAGCAGCAGCAGCAGGAGCCCAAATATACACTGGAGTTGGCTTCAGGAGCCCAAAAATTGGATGAATCACACCCTGGAGTTGGCAGGAGTTGACAGTAGCAGCAGCAGGAGCCCAAATATACACTGGAGTTGGCCTCAGGAGCCCAAAAATTGGATGAATCACACCCTGGAGTTGGCAGGAGTTGACAGTAGCAGCAGCAGGAGCCCAAGTATACACTGGAGTTGGCCTCAGGAGCCCAAAAATTGGATGAATCACACCCTGGAGTTGGCAGGAGTTGACAGTAGCAGCAGCAGGAGCCCAAATATACACTGGAGTTGGCTTCAGGAGCCCAAAAATTGGATGAATCACACCCTGGAGTTGGCAGAAGTTGACAGTAGCAGCAGCAGGAGCCCAAATATACACTGGAGTTGGCCTCAGGAGCCCAAAAATTGGATGAATCACACCCTGGAGTTGGCAGAAGTTGGCAGCAGCAGCAGCAGGAGCCCAAATATACACTGGAGTTGGCCTCAGGAGCCCAAAAATTGGATGAATCACACCCTGGAGTTGGCAGGAGTTGGCAGCAGCAGCAGCAGGAGCCCAAATATACACTGGAGTTGGCTTCAGGAGCCCAAAAATTGGATGAATCACACCCTGGAGTTGGCAGAAGTTGGCAGCAGCAGCAGCAGGAGCCCAAATATACACTGGAGTTGGCTTCAGGAGCCCAAAAATTGGATGAATCACACCCTGGAGTTGGCAGGAGTTGACAGTAGCAGCAGCAGGAGCCCAAATATACACTGGAGTTGGCCTCAGGAGCCCAAAAATTGGATGAATCACACCCTGGAGTTGGCAGAAGTTGGCAGCAGCAGCAGCAGGAGCCCAAATATACACTGGAGTTGGCCTCAGGAGCCCAAAAATTGGATGAATCACACCCTGGAGTTGGCAGGAGTTGACAGTAGCAGCAGCAGGAGCCCAAAAAATGGCCTAAAGACATAAATATGTTTTGCACCATTTGGAAAGTGTAAAACGTGGCACCATGCTGAATCTAGTCGCATGCATCAGGCATTGGTGGGTGGAAATCCTGGCTGATCCATCCCTGATTCATTTTGACAAAGGTGAGTCTCTCCACATTTTTAGTTGACAGACAAGTTCTCCTCGCCGTAACTATGGCCCCCGCCGCACTAAACACCCGCTCAGATGGCACGCTACTTGCCGGGCAGGACAGCTTTTCCAGGGCAAACTCTGCTAGTTGCGGCCACAAATCAAGTTTGGCTGCCCAGAAGTCCAGCGGATCCTCAAGGTGTGTTGGCATGGTCATGTCAAAGTATGACATGACCTGCTGGTTCAGGTCCTGCTCCAGGTCTTCCTGCTGCTCATGAGTAGCCTCACTATGCGGGTGTAGAAAGCTACTCATTAGCGACTGAAGACTGAGGCTGCTGCTGCTGATGGAGCTTCTGCTGCTGCTGCTGCCAACCCCCCCAGCGGCCATGGCAGTGGAAGGTGAGTGCAGAGGTCCCCTCGAGTCAGACCTGCGAGAGTATGGACCATGGCGCAGATAGGCATCGGCCAACTGCCTACGTAGAATGTCTTTGTAGTAGTTGAGTTTGTCCTCCCTCTCGGTGGGTTTAAAAAATGCCCCCATTTTGTGCCGGAAGCGAGGGTCCAATAAGGTGGACAGCCAGAAGTCATCCCGCCGACAGATGGAAACAATTCTGGGGTCACTACGCAAGCACGTGAGCATGCTTCGTGCCATTTGCGCAAGTGACTCGGATGGACTACCTGTCTCCATCTCCACTGCATACTGCCACGGTGTGCCCGGGTCCTCTGTCTCTCCTTCCTCAAAAACCTCTAGCTCCTCTGGCTGCTCCTGCTCCTCCTCTCCTGTCCGCTGACTAGATAAACCAGCCATTTCGCCAAGCCTAAACTGTGTTTCGCTGGGCAACTCCTCCTCCTCCTCTTCCTCCTCCTCCTCCTCCAGTTCAGCTCCAAGGGGGTTCATGTGGCCGTAAGATGTAAACGCCATGTCTCCAGTGCCCTGACCAGCCATGGTTTCCAACATGTGCTGTAGTACATGAAGCAGTGGAATCACGTCGTTCATCCCGTAATCCTGCCGACTGACAAATAAAGTGGCTTCCTCAAAGGGCCTGAGCAAACGGCAGGTGTCACGTATGAGCTGCCACTGGTTGACATTGAAGTTACACAGGGGAGTCCCCCTATCTGCTTGGATCATCAGGAAATCCGTGATGGCTTTTCTCTGTTCATATAATCGGTCCAACATGTGAAGGGTGGAATTCCAACGGGTGGAAACATCGCAAATCAGACTATGTTGGGGGATACCATTCTGACGCTGTAGCTCAAGAAGGGTGTGTTTGGCGGTGTAGGAGTGGCTGAAGTGCATGCAAAGTTTCCGTGAAGTTGTTAGGATGTCCTGCAGATGGGGGGAACACTTCAGAAACCGCTTGACAACCAGATTGAAGACGTGAGCCATGCAGGGGGCATGGGTCAGGCTTCCTTGGCGCAGCGCAGACAAAATGTTCTTCCCATTGTCGGTAACCATGATTCCCATTTTAAGTTTTCTCGGAGTAAGCCATGTTTGGATTTCCTGATGAATACATTTAAGCAGTTCCTCCCCTGTGTGACTCCGTTCGCCAAGACAAACCATGTGAAGCACTGCGTGACACCTCCGTGCCCTGCACACATGGTAGACTGGAGGGGCACTGAGACTTGAGCCTACAGTGGAGGGTGAGGAGATGGCGGAGGATGAGGAGGCCGAGTCGCACGGTGTCACAGGCCCAATGGGCAGAGAGCGCGGAGGCCGAAGCGGCGTGACCTGTCCAAGTTGCTGCTGCAAAGGGACCACATTCACCCAGTGGGCCGTAAACGACATGTACTGCCCCTGACCGTAGTTACAGCTCCAGATGTCGGCGCTGCCATGTATTTTGCTACACACCGACAGGCTCAAGGACTGGCCCACCTTCTGTTCAACAAAAGTGTGCAGCGCTGGTACTGCCTTCTTGGCAAAGAAATGACGGCTTGGGACTCTCCACCTCGGCTCGGCACAAGCCATCAGTTCTCTGAAAGGTGCAGATTCCACCACCTGAAAAGGGAGCGACTGCAGCACCAGCAACTTGGACAGGAGCACATTCAGCTTCTGCGCCGTAGGATGAGTGGGCGCATACTGCTGTCTCTTGGACATGGCTTCGCTGATGGATTGCTGGCGGGATGCATGTCTTGGAGGAGGAGGAGGAGGAGCAGGAGCGACAGAGGATGGGTGTGACGCACAGCTGCCTTCGGCTGAGGTGCTGGAGCCTTGGCTGGCAGAAATTGGGAGCTCACTTGGTGAGGAAGCAGACTGGACCACCCCTTGGGAGCCTCGGTTCTCCCAGGTCGTTTTATGGTGACGCATCATATGTTGACGCAGGGCCGTGGTGCCAACATTTGGACCCTGGCCACGCTTCACCTTTTGCCTACATATCTTGCATGTGGCCATGTTACCCTCCTGCGGATGCCTCAGGAAAAACTGCCACACTGCCGAGTAGCTACTTTTCCCACCCCCTGGCCTCACTGATTCACTGCTGCTGTTGCCAACTCCAGGAACCCCTGCTCCACTACCTCCCGATAAGGTAGACTGCCGCACAGCAGGTGCTCTACCCCGGCCCCGGCCCCGGCCGGCTCCAGCCTTTGGAATTGTGCCCCCATGCTGACTGCTACCACCTTGCTGCCTCAGCTGCTGACTCCGGGGCAACCTGCGCCCCTCTTCTCCTGATGATGACGATGAAGCCCCTTCATCACCCGGCTCCCAAGTGCGATCGGCTTCATCGTCATCATCATCATCATCACCGGGTTGTGGCTGTACGTCACTGATGTTCGTGGATTCGTCAACAGTGTCTGGCGCAGGAGCTGGAACGCTCGCAGCACCCACGACACTGTCCACATCACTATTTGTCTGCCTAGCTAAAGAAGCCACCTCCATTTCTTGGCTGGGCAGTAGCTGCTGACTGTCCTCCTGTATCTGATCGTCCTCCTCACTAAAGAGTGGAGCTGAACCCAAAGCATAGGATACGTCGCTGGGGGAGGGAACGGCGTAGGACAGAGGCAATGGGAGGACAGGGACTGCTCTCGGGGCATGCCAACTCAGGGTTGTGTCAGAGGAACCTACCGACCCTAGACTGGGGGTCTCAGATGTAAGTTGTGATGATGTTGTTGATGAGCGCGTCAGCCAATCTACCACGGCAGATGCGTTACTGGTGGAGACCCGACCGCTAGCAGATACTGGCAGATTAGGTCTCTCAGCGTGACTCCTGCTGCTACTGGCCCCCAGTCTGATGCGAGCTCTGCCTGCGGAATCTTGGCCTCTGCCACTCCTCTTTTCACTTCCAGGCACTTGTCTGCCCGACATAGTCTAACTGGCGTGGTAGTAGGTGATATTTTAAGAACCCCCAGGCAGCAGTGGGTCTATATAAAACAGAATATAATGCACACCAAAAGTGAGCAGTAACACTCAGCCTCCAACAGGCCTGCTTAGTGTAAATAAGAGAGCTGCTTAGTGTAAATAAAGAGGGGTATGCTATGTTACAGAATGGGATGCCTCAACAGAAGTGCACCTGGCAGGCAGCAGTAAGCCTATGCCCAGCAAAAGTGTCTTATAATATAAATATAATAAGAGCAAATGCTTATATGGTCTTAAACAGAGGCTGCTTTAGTCACAGAATGGGATGCCCTGGGCAGGAATCGACCTGGCAGGGTCCAGTAGTGCTTTGGCCAGCAAAAGTGTCTTTATCAGGCCTAATTTCAAATATAATAAGAGCAAATGCTTATATGGTCTTAAACAGAGGCTGCTTTAGTCACAGAATGGGATGCCCTGGGCAGGAATGGACCTGGCAGGGTCCAGTAGTGCTTTGGCCAGCAAAAGTGTCTTTATCAGGCTAATTTCAAATATAATAAGAGCAAATGCTTATATGGTCTTAAACAGAGGCTGCTATAGTCCCAGAATGGGATGCCCTTGCAGGGTCCAGTAGTGCTATGCCCAGCAAAAGTGTCTTTATCAGGCTAATTTCAAATATGATAAGAGCAAATGCTTATATGGTCTTAAACAGAGGCTGCTGTAGTCACAGAATGGGATGCCCTGGGCAGGAATGGACCTGGCAGGGTCCAGTAGGGCTTTGGCCAGCAAAAGTGTCTTTATCAGGCTAATTTCAAATATGATAAGAGCAAATGCTTATATGGTCTTAAACAGAGGCTGCTTTAGTCACAGAATGGGATGCCCCGGGCAGGAATCGAGCTGGCAGGGTCCAGTAGTGCTTTGGCCAGCAAAAGTGTCTTTATCAGGCCTAATTTCAAATATGATAAGAGCAAATGCTTATATGGTCTTAAACAGAGGCTGCTTTAGTCACAGAATGGGATGCCCTGGGCAGGAATGGACCTGGCAGGGTCCAGTAGGGCTTTGGCCAGCAAAAGTGTCTTTATCAGGCTAATTTCAAATATGATAAGAGCAAATGCTTATATGGTCTTAAACAGAGGCTGCTTTAGTCACAGAATGGGATGCCCTGGGCAGGAATCGACCTGGCAGGGTCCAGTAGGGCTTTGGCCAGCAAAAGTGTCTTTATCAGGCCTAATTTCAAATATGATAAGAGCAAATGCTTATATGGTCTTAAACAGAGGCTGCTTTAGTCACAGAATGGGATGCCCCGGGCAGGAATCGAGCTGGCAGGGTCCAGTAGTGCTTTGGCCAGCAAAAGTGTCTTTATCAGGCCTAATTTCAAATATGATAAGAGCAAATGCTTATATGGTCTTAAACAGAGGCTGCTTTAGTCACAGAATGGGATGCCCTGGGCAGGAATCGACCTGGCAGGGTCCAGTAGGGCTTTGGCCAGCAAAAGTGTCTTTATCAGGCCTAATTTCAAATATGATAAGAGCAAATGCTTATATGGTCTTAAACAGAGGCTGCTTTAGTCACAGAATGGGATGCCCTGGGCAGGAATCGACCTGGCAGGGTCCAGTAGGGCTTTGGCCAGCAAAAGTGTCTTTATCAGGCCTAATTTCAAATATGATAAGAGCAAATGCTTATATGGTCTTAAACAGAGGCTGCTTTAGTCACAGAATGGGATGCCCTGGGCAGGAATCGACCTGGCAGGGTCCAGTAGGGCTTTGGCCAGCAAAAGTGTCTTTATCAGGCCTAATTTCAAATATGATAAGAGCAAATGCTTATATGGTCTTAAACAGAGGCTGCTTTAGTCACAGAATGGGATGCCCCGGGCAGGAATCGAGCTGGCAGGGTCCAGTAGTGCTTTGGCCAGCAAAAGTGTCTTTATCAGGCCTAATTTCAAATATGATAAGAGCAAATGCTTATATGGTCTTAAACAGAGGCTGCTTTAGTCACAGAATGGGATGCCCTGGGCAGGAATGGACCTGGCAGGGTCCAGTAGGGCTTTGGCCAGCAAAAGTGTCTTTATCAGGCTAATTTCAAATATGATAAGAGCAAATGCTTATATGGTCTTAAACAGAGGCTGCTTTAGTCACAGAATGGGATGCCCTGGGCAGGAATCGACCTGGCAGGGTCCAGTAGGGCTTTGGCCAGCAAAAGTGTCTTTATCAGGCCTAATTTCAAATATGATAAGAGCAAATGCTTATATGGTCTTAAACAGAGGCTGCTTTAGTCACAGAATGGGATGCCCTGGGCAGGAATGGACCTGGCAGGGTCCAGTAGGGCTTTGGCCAGCAAAAGTGTCTTTATCAGGCTAATTTCAAATATGATAAGAGCAAATGCTTATATGGTCTTAAACAGAGGCTGCTTTAGTCACAGAATGGGATGCCCTGGGCAGGAATCGACCTGGCAGGGTCCAGTAGTGCTTTGGCCAGCAAAAGTGTCTTTATCAGGCCTAATTTCAAATATGATAAGAGCAAATGCTTATATGGTCTTAAACAGAGGCTGCTTTAGTCACAGAATGGGATGCCCTGGGCAGGAATCGACCTGGCAGGGTCCAGTAGGGCTTTGGCCAGCAAAAGTGTCTTTATCAGGCCTAATTTCAAATATGATAAGAGCAAATGCTTATATGGTCTTAAACAGAGGCTGCTTTAGTCACAGAATGGGATGCCCCGGGCAGGAATCGAGCTGGCAGGGTCCAGTAGTGCTTTGGCCAGCAAAAGTGTCTTTATCAGGCTAATTTCAAATATGATAAGAGCAAATGCTTATATGGTCTTAAACAGAGGCTGCTGTAGTCACAGAATGGGATGCCCCGGGCAGGAATCGAGCTGGCAGGGTCCAGTAGGGCTTTGGCCAGCAAAAGTGTCTTTATCAGGCCTAATTTCAAATATGATAAGAGCAAATGCTTATATGGTCTTAAACAGAGGCTGCTTTAGTCACAGAATGGGATGCCCTGGGCAGGAATCGACCTGGCAGGGTCCAGTAGGGCTTTGGCCAGCAAAAGTGTCTTTATCAGGCTAATTTCAAATATGATAAGAGCAAATGCTTATATGGTCTTAAACAGAGGCTGCTTTAGTCACAGAATGGGATGCCCCGGGCAGGAATCGAGCTGGCAGGGTCCAGTAGTGCTTTGGCCAGCAAAAGTGTCTTTATCAGGCTAATTTCAAATATGATAAGAGCAAATGCTTATATGGTCTTAAACAGAGGCTGCTGTAGTCACAGAATGGGATGCCCCGGGCAGGAATCGAGCTGGCAGGGTCCAGTAGTGCTTTGGCCAGCAAAAGTGTCTTTATCAGGCCTAATTTCAAATATGATAAGAGCAAATGCTTATATGGTCTTAAACAGAGGCTGCTTTAGTCACAGAATGGGATGCCCCGGGCAGGAATCGAGCTGGCAGGGTCCAGTAGTGCTTTGGCCAGCAAAAGTGTCTTTATCAGGCTAATTTCAAATATGATAAGAGCAAATGCTTATATGGTCTTAAACAGAGGCTGCTGTAGTCACAGAATGGGATGCCCCGGGCAGGAATCGAGCTGGCAGGGTCCAGTAGGGCTTTGGCCAGCAAAAGTGTCTTTATCAGGCCTAATTTCAAATATGATAAGAGCAAATGCTTATATGGTCTTAAACAGAGGCTGCTTTAGTCACAGAATGGGATGCCCTGGGCAGGAATCGACCTGGCAGGGTCCAGTAGGGCTTTGGCCAGCAAAAGTGTCTTTATCAGGCTAATTTCAAATATGATAAGAGCAAATGCTTATATGGTCTTAAACAGAGGCTGCTTTAGTCACAGATTGGGATGCCCCGGGCAGGAATCGAGCTGGCAGGGTCCAGTAGTGCTTTGGCCAGCAAAAGTGTCTTTATCAGGCTAATTTCAAATATGATAAGAGCAAATGCTTATATGGTCTTAAACAGAGGCTGCTGTAGTCACAGAATGGGATGCCCCGGGCAGGAATCGAGCTGGCAGGGTCCAGTAGGGCTTTGGCCAGCAAAAGTGTCTTTATCAGGCTAATTTCAAATATGATAAGAGCAAATGCTTATATGGTCTTAAACAGAGGCTGCTTTAGTCACAGAATGGGATGCCCTGGGCAGGAATGGACCTGGCAGGGTCCAGTAGGGCTTTGGCCAGCAAAAGTGTCTTTATCAGGCTAATTTCAAATATGATAAGAGCAAATGCTTATATGGTCTTAAACAGAGGCTGCTTTAGTCACAGAATGGGATGCCCTGGGCAGGAATGGACCTGGCAGGGTCCAGTAGGGCTTTGGCCAGCAAAAGTGTCTTTATCAGGCTAATTTCAAATATGATAAGAGCAAATGCTTATATGGTCTTAAACAGAGGCTGCTGTAGTCACAGAATGGGATGCCCCGGGCAGGAATCGAGCTGGCAGGGTCCAGTAGTGCTTTGGCCAGCAAAAGTGTCTTTATCAGGCCTAATTTCAAATATGATAAGAGCAAATGCTTATATGGTCTTAAACAGAGGCTGCTTTAGTCACAGAATGGGATGCCCTGGGCAGGAATGGACCTGGCAGGGTCCAGTAGGGCTTTGGCCAGTAAAAGTGTCTTTATCAGGCTAATTTCAAATATGATAAGAGCAAATGCTTATATGGTCTTAAACAGAGGCTGCTTTAGTCACAGAATGGGATGCCCCGGGCAGGAATCGAGCTGGCAGGGTCCAGTAGTGCTTTGGCCAGCAAAAGTGTCTTTATCAGGCTAATTTCAAATATGATAAGAGCAAATGCTTATATGGTCTTAAACAGAGGCTGCTGTAGTCACAGAATGGGATGCCCCGGGCAGGAATCGAGCTGGCAGGGTCCAGTAGGGCTTTGGCCAGCAAAAGTGTCTTTATCAGGCCTAATTTCAAATATGATAAGAGCAAATGCTTATATGGTCTTAAACAGAGGCTGCTTTAGTCACAGAATGGGATGCCCTGGGCAGGAATCGACCTGGCAGGGTCCAGTAGGGCTTTGGCCAGCAAAAGTGTCTTTATCAGGCTAATTTCAAATATGATAAGAGCAAATGCTTATATGGTCTTAAACAGAGGCTGCTTTAGTCACAGAATGGGATGCCCCGGGCAGGAATCGAGCTGGCAGGGTCCAGTAGTGCTTTGGCCAGCAAAAGTGTCTTTATCAGGCTAATTTCAAATATGATAAGAGCAAATGCTTATATGGTCTTAAACAGAGGCTGCTGTAGTCACAGAATGGGATGCCCCGGGCAGGAATCGAGCTGGCAGGGTCCAGTAGGGCTTTGGCCAGCAAAAGTGTCTTTATCAGGCCTAATTTCAAATATGATAAGAGCAAATGCTTATATGGTCTTAAACAGAGGCTGCTTTAGTCACAGAATGGGATGCCCTGGGCAGGAATCGACCTGGCAGGGTCCAGTAGGGCTTTGGCCAGCAAAAGTGTCTTTATCAGGCTAATTTCAAATATGATAAGAGCAAATGCTTATATGGTCTTAAACAGAGGCTGCTTTAGTCACAGAATGGGATGCCCCGGGCAGGAATCGAGCTGGCAGGGTCCAGTAGTGCTTTGGCCAGCAAAAGTGTCTTTATCAGGCTAATTTCAAATATGATAAGAGCAAATGCTTATATGGTCTTAAACAGAGGCTGCTGTAGTCACAGAATGGGATGCCCCGGGCAGGAATCGAGCTGGCAGGGTCCAGTAGTGCTTTGGCCAGCAAAAGTGTCTTTATCAGGCCTAATTTCAAATATGATAAGAGCAAATGCTTATATGGTCTTAAACAGAGGCTGCTTTAGTCACAGAATGGGATGCCTCACAGCAGACTTAAGATCAGTTCAGTATATATGCACAGTTAGTTACTATAAGCAGCCTGAAAACGCTAACAAAGGCTGGATGAAAAAAAAAAAATCTCCCTGTCAGCCAGCTCCGTTTTTCCTACCTTTCCCTGGCTTTCTGTCTGTCTCCTGCCTGTCTCCTGCCTGTCTCCAGCCTGTCCCTGTCTGTCCCTGTCTCCAGCCTGTCTAACTGCCTCAGCTACACAGCGTTCTGTCTGTCTGTCACGAATGCAATAGAGAAATGAGGAAAAGCAAGATGGCCGCCGTTAAATACCGCTGTGTGACGTCACCGGGCTTGCTGGCTGCTGATAGGCTGCATGTGACTGCCCCAGCTTGCACTGGCGCGGGATACATGTCCAGACATGTCCCGTCCGCCATCTTAGAATGCCTGTAATGTAAATGAATGGATGTTAAAGGAAAACTTCGAGTGATCGAATCGCGGGGAAATTCGGATTCGATCCGAATCGAATTTTTCCTGAAATTCGGATCGAATCCGGGTTCGTCCGGATCGATTCGCTCATCCCTAGTAGTGATTATAAATATGTAATTGATACAAATGTATTTTTTGATGAATTTATGAGTTGAGAGTTGCATGCTTTTTGCGCTCGGTGTCACTCGGTTCCCTTTGGTGCCGCCTGAGCAGCCGAGCAGCACCGTCAGCCGCATCCCCCGCTCACCTTGCAGCTGTGGTGTGCCCACATCGCCCATTGAGAAATGCTGGGTGCGGGTGTGCGCCCGGCCGGAGGGGAGCGGGGATGCGGCCGGAGCGCACACATGTGGTGAGTGCTCCAAGAGAAGGTGAGTTAAAGCGGCGAGGAGGTGAAACCGATTTGGGATGCCCCAAGGAGTAGAACTTGGACAACCCGCATACGGCTCTTGTTTATTATCGGAGTAAGAGCCAGCGCAACTCCCGTCCCCAGCCCAAAGCTGCAGGGGATGCGACCGCTGGTGTTGACGTCAGTAGGGGAGCCTGGAAGAAGGTGCCCGGAGGTGGGGGGTTCACACAGCGGGGCATCCCAGTTTGGGGGAAGACCTGCAGCTGGCCCTGGAGTCTAAAAACTGTAAAGGTTTTGTGCCGATTTAAAGTGGACCAAAACCCAGGATTTATACTATCCTAGGTTTTAGTCCTTTCCCTCGATCGGGGATACCCCGCTGTGTGGCACCCCCCAGACTGCCGATGCCAACTCACCTCTTCCCGGGCCTACGGCGCATAAGCGGCCGCTCGTCCGATCAGCGCGCTCGGAGCCTCTGACGTCACATCATCTGGCAGGCTGATTCATCACTAACGCCAGGTAGCGACAGATGAGCGTCTGTAGCAGGCATTTCAGAGCGCCCGCTAGTAGTCGCTGTGCTTGGCTGTGGGTCGCTATTTCATAGCCACTCAGTCACTGTGCAGCAATGATGAATACATTGTGGGGAGTCGCTATATGACCAGTACAGCGCTGTATGGGAGCGAATGGTAGCGACTGGTCAGTGCGACCGACTCACAATTGCTGCCGTGTCCGGCGTTCACCTGTCGCTACCTGTCATTTACAAGGCGCTACCTGACGCTATCCCTTCATGAATAAGGCCCTAAGCCTTTGTCTAAGGACAGCGGCTCCGAGTGCGCATCCCCTGCATCCCTCTAACAGGGAGCGTGCTCGCCATTCACAAATGCCTGGGACGCTGGCACGCGCCCTGCTAGAGGGATAGAGGGGATGTGGCACACGCATGCGCCGTTGGACTGGGCCGCAAGGTAAGTGTATTGGGGTCACACAATGGGGTACCCCTATTCTGGATGCCCCGGGAACCTGAAATCTTATAGATTCCCGGGCCAATCGCAGCGGGTTTTGGTCCACTTTAAAGAGGAAGTCACACAAAGCGCAATCGCCGCTCGCTCACACAATGCTCGTCTCCTTTTGACACCAGCTGCACGTCCCCTCCCCCCCCTCGCTCTCTATTTACCCACCGGGGTCAGGCCCCCCCCCTCGCTCCCTATTTACCCGCTGGGGCCAGGCCCCCCCCCCTCGCTCTCTATTTACCCACCGGGGTCAGACGAAAATCTGCCCCGCATTATTTCTTCTTCTTTTTCCTCGCCTGCGCGAATCGTAAATCTCTCCGATTTGTCTGTCTGCTCGGACAATGGTTTAATCTTCATTTACAGCCGCCGCCGTTTTGTTTGGCCGCGTTTGATAAAACACTCAATTACCATTTTCCCTCTCTCGCTCCGTCATTGGCGCCCGAACCGCCGCGCTGATAAAGGAGGCTTCCGGAGCCCGAGATAAACCGCCAATCATTACAATGGGACAAATGTCGGGGAGGGGGGACTAACCCCACCACCGCCCCGCGCTGGGGGCAGCTCAAGATTTATTACCCCACAAGTATCACTTAAATGTTCTGTGCCACCTGCTACCCTCCAGAGTCACATGATGACAGTGTATCACTATAGTGTAACACAGGGGAGAGCTCTGGCTGTGTCTGGATTGTTACACCTCTCGCTCTCCTCCAGAGTCACATGATGACAGTGTATCACTATAGTGTAACACAGCAGATACAGGGGAGAGCTCTGGCTGTGTCTGGATTGTTACACCGCTCGCTCTCCCGCTGCATAAATCATTGGCCAAATGAATCATGAAATGAATATGTAAATCGTGTGTTTAACCTCTATTTGCGCTGCGCGCTCTGTCGCAGCGCCGTAGATCTAAAGCTAATTGAGAATTCACAACTCACACGAGTAAAGAAACTAAAATAAAAAAAAACAATAATATGCAATCACTGCACTGACATATTTATTAATTGAAACGTTAAACTTCGTGGCGGCGAAAAATAACGTGCACGCAGGAACCGAGCAATGCCGCGGATATACCACAGCACAGTCACATGACCCCCTGTCCCTCAGAGCTCACACTCTAGTGTCTCCCCCACACTCACACACTGTTATTATACATTTATATAGTGCTGACATATACCACAGCGCTGTACATAGAAGCAGTCACATGACCTCCTGTCCCTCAGAGCTCACACTCTAATGTCTCCTCCACACTCACACACTGTTATTATACATTTATATAGCGCTGACATATACCACAGCGCTGTACATAGAAGCAGTCACATGACCTCCTGTCCCTCAGAGCTCACACTCTAATGTCTCCCCCACACTCACACACTGTTATTATACATTTATATAGCGCTGACATATACCACAGCGCTGTACATAGAAGCAGTCACATGACTCCCTGTCCCTCAGAGCTCACACTCTAATATCCCCTCCACACTCACACATTGAGGTGGGGGATCAGAAGCGGGGAAAGTGTGCAGTCAGACACCTGTATAGAGCAGGAGCTGTTTTCACGTTAATCTCATTTACGTCCTAATCCTCACATACAAAGTAGCGGCGATCGCGGGATATCACATTACCAGATCGGCTTAGCCGGCAAATCCACGGATATTTATAGCCGGCGGTGAGGTTTTCTCACTCGCGGTTATTCGTGTCAATATTTTCCGCTGCCGTTTTTTTACACCTGAAGTGCTATTAACCACGAGCGCTTTTACACGGGGGCGCACGGCGGCGAGGGGCTAACGAGGAGCGCAGTTCTCACAGGGCGGTTTAATCAGAAGCGTATTTCTGTAATCTATCGGAAGGAAAGCTCCTTAACGCCATCGGAATAAACGCTAATCCCACATATTAACATTCTCCGCATTTATTCCATCGGGATTTATTAGGATTCGGGAGGGGACGGGCGCGGGGGAGCGGCATTTGGCCGGGTGTCACGACTCCAGGCAACAAGCAAAAACAATTGTCATGGCTTCGGATTAAAGCTAAATTTAATGTGAATATTATTCGAATTTTGGCAAAATTTGACCAATTGTTTTCTTATTAATGTCGTCAACTGCAATAATTTATCTGTAGGTAGAGGGCGGGATTCCATCAGGATTTATTAGGATTCGGGAGGGGACGGGGCGCGGCATTGGGTCCTTTTTGGCCAATTAATGCCATTTTTAGAGTGAATAATGATATTTTTATGTATTCATCTCTTCCATAGCGCATCTTGAGGGCCACCCTATGAACCACTCTGACACCCAATGGTCCCCTTTAAAACCACATGGACCAGGCCTCCCCTATAAGCCAACCCTACCATACTGGACCCCTCCCTGCTTCCTGGTGGCACCTACCCTGTGGCCCACTCTAACCATTCTGGGACCTACAGTACTCATAGCATATGCTGACCCTCAACCCAACTCAAAGCATCTGGAACTCATAACATAAGGGCCCTTCACACTACACAAAGGCCTCCATGCAATGCTCTGACTGACCCACCCCATACATTGATCCCCATTCCAATGCAAAGAATCTTAAAATCGTACCATATGGGCAAACCATACAACACAAGACCCTTCATACATACTCATACCATATGGGTCACCTAAGCCACAGAAATCCCATATGGGCCCTCCATACTACACAAAGGACTCTATGCAATGCTGTGACTGGCCTATTCCATACATTGATCCTCATTCTAATGCAAAGCATCGTGAACTCGTACCATATGGGCCAACTATACTATACAGAGGCCTCCATGCAATGCTTTGACTGGCCCATCCCAAAAATGGATCCCTATCCCAAGGCAAAGCATCTTGTACTCGTACCGTATGGGCTCTCCACACTACACAAAGGCCTCCATGCAATGCTTTGACTGGCCCATCCCATACATTGATCCCCATCCCAATGCAAATAATCCAACCATACAACAAAAGACCCTTCATACATACTCATACCATATGGGCCACCTAAGCCATATATCTTGTACCATATGTGCCAACCATACAACAGAAAACCCTCCATACATACTCTTACCAAATGGGCTGCCTAAGCTATAGAACTCGGATCATATGGGCCAACCATGCAATAGAAGACCCTTCATACATACTCATACTATATGGGCCACCTAAGCCATAGAACTCGTATCATATGGGCCAACCATACAACAGAAAACCCTCCATACATACTCATACCATATGGGCCACCTAAGCCATAGAACTCGTATCATATGGGCCAACCATATAACAGAAAACCTTCCATACATACTCATACCATATGGGCCACCTAAGCCATAGAACTCGTATCACAAGGGCCAACCATACAACAGAAGACCCTTCATACATACTCATACCATATGTGCCACCTAAGCCATAAAACTCGTATCATATGGGCCAACCATACAACAGAAACCCTTCATATATACTCATACCATATGGGCCACCTAAGTCATAGAACTCGTACCATATGGGCCTTCCATACTACACAAAGGACTCCGTACAATGCTGTGATTGGCCCATACCACACAGTAATTCCCAACCCAACTTAAAGAATCTTAAACTCGTACAAGATGGACCCTCCATAACACAGAAAGACAACTCAGAGCATCTGAAACTCATGCCATGTGGGACCTCTTTACTATACATTTCTATGACTGACCCATACCATACAGTAATCCCCAACCCAACTCATACTATATGGGCCATCTCTACCTTCATACAATGCTGTGACTGACCCATACACTATAGTGCTGTCCAACCCAACACAAAGCATCTTGAACTCCTAACATATGAGCCCGCCATACGCCATGCAAAGGCCTCCCCAACCCAAAAAATCTTGCACTTGTACCATATGGACGCACAGTCCTACTGTGCTGTGCTCTACCCATATCATATGGTGATCTCCAACCCAACTTGGAGCATCTTGTGTTATGTGGGGCCCTCTTTACTACAAAAAGGCCTCCAGAGAATTCAGTGACTGGCCCATACAATATGATGATGTCCAACTCAAAGCATCTTGAACTCATACTATACGGCCTACTATAAGCCGAAAACCCTCCATACATACTTATACCATATGGGCCACCTTAGCCATAGAACTCGTACCATATGGGCCCTCCATACAATGCTGTGACTGGCCCATCCCCAACCCAAATCAAAGAATCACACAGAATAACACAGAAAGACCTCTCTACTGTGCTGTGCCCTGCCCATACCTTGGGTCGGGTGACCTCCAACCCAACTCAGAGCATCTGAAACTTATGTCATGCGGGCCCTTTTTACTACACATTTCTATGGCTGACCCATACCATACTGTAATCCCCAACTCAACTCAAAGACTCTTGAACTCCGATACTATATGGGCCCTCTTTACCACTGAAATAACTTCATGCTGTGACTGACCCATACACTATGGTGATGTCCAACGCAAAGCATCTTGAACTCATTACATATGGGGACTCGTTACTAGCACCATCGATACTGTGCTGTGCTCTACCCATACCATATGCAGACCTCCATCCCAACTCAGAGTATCTTGAACTCGTGGTATGTAGGCCCTCTTTACAACAATAAGGCCTCCAGAGAATTTAGTGACTGGCACATACAATATGGTGATGCCCAACTCAAAGCATCTTGAACCTTTACCATACGGACTCTTGAACTCATACTATATGGGCCCTCTCTACCAGTGAAGGACCTTCATACAATGCTGTGACTGACCCATACACTATGTTCAACCCAACGCAAAGCATCTTGAACTCATAACAATCTCCACCGCCGCTTCTGCCTATAGTCAAGCCCCCGTTTGCCGGGACGCTAGGTACGCCTCACCGGACACTGTTGCCCCCAGGTCTTAATAGGCGCAAAGGATGGCTGCTTACGGTGAAGGCCGATGAACCACAAGGGTATCCCGAAGCCGAGGTCATTCACAGGTAGTCAATCCGGAGGGTGCGTCAGAGTACAGGGATGAGACAGGTGCGTAGTCAGGGGTAGTCAATGGGTCAAGCCGGGAGGTCAGAGATCGCGGGGTATCCAGAGGGGCAGGCAGGTTCGTGGTCAGACAAAGCAGAGGTCGGTACAGGCAGCGGACAGGGATGGTCGATCAAGCCGGGTCGGAATCAGATAACAACTAACAGAATCATACCCTAGTCACAAGCGACTATCACGGGCCCTGAGTGCTGGGCTGACTCCATATTTATTTGGGAATCGACCAATGGCCACCCTGGGGGGGAGTGTATGTGCTGATTGGTGTAACTTACAACATTGTGAGTGATTGGAGGCACTATCCAAGGGCTGGTCAGTCTTGGCTGCAAGGCTGATCATCCCCTGATTCCCATCAGGTGTGGAGCACTCTGCGCTGCCTGCCACTCGCAGCACAACGCCTCCTAGTGGCGAAATTTACAGACTGCGGGACGCGCGCCTGCACAGCTAGAGAGGGGCGAGGGAGGCTGCCAGAATGACGCGCCGCGCTCCCAGCAGCAGGAGTGCCGCGTGGACACTCGCCACTGGCCCCCTGGCAGAGGTAAGTCCCTTACAATATGGGCCCTCAATACTACACAAAGGCCTCTCAACCCAAACAATCTTGAACTTGTACCATATGGATGTCCAGGCCTACTGTGCTGTGCTCTGCCCATATCATATGGTGATCTCCTACCCAACTTAGAGTATCTTGAAAGTGTGGTATGTGGGCCCTCTTTACTGCAAAAAGGCCTCCGAAGATTTCAGTGACTGGTACATACAATATGGTGATGCCCAGCTCATACCATATGGGCCCACCATACATACTCATACCATATGGGCCACCTAGGCCATAGAACTCATACCAAAGGGGCCCACTATACAACAGAAAACCCTCCATACATACTTATACCCTATGGGCCACCTAAGCCATAGAAAGAGCTCCTTACCATGCAGTGTGGGGGAATATGGCCAACTCTACCAACAGCGGCACTTGGAGTTATGGCGCCCCCTATTTTACACGAAGTACCTGGTGCCCCCGAGTAGTAGCTCTGCTTGCCCGATCCCAGGAAATGCCCCAGTGGTGCCCTCTGGTGATGGCACAAGAAAGCAAGATGGAGAAAGTAAATACCTCAAATCTGAATCCCTAGTAGAACAGAACAGGTCAGCGCGCCGTTTTCCCCTCGCCCCCACAAACACGAAGCATCTGTCGGCCATCTTTAGCGACGGAGCTGAATAATTAAAGGACAGATCCAGGTTTCTGCGAAGCGTCGGCGCTGGTGGAAGCAATTATCCATCGATAATCTGGAAGTTCCCCTCCCGGTAGTCGCTTGACAGTAACGCCGCGCGGGAAGAGCCTCGGCGGCGCATTAACCGCGACGCTGATGCATGGCGTAACCTTGCAGAGAGAAATGAATTTCCATCCCTATCCATCCGACAAAAGCCAATTTGCCGGAGACGCTCGGTACAGGGCGAACCCGTGCGCCCTACACGGCGGGAAAGTTGTTTGAAGGTCAGGAGCGTCCTGGTGAGACAGCGCAGATACAAATAGCGCTAATTTATGATCCGCCGCCCTCATATATCCCGAGCACGCCGCCGTTCCTCAGCCGAGTGAGGGACTGCGCCAGACACTTCCTTCATATCTCAATAGCCGCGGAATGGAGCAACGGACGGTTGCCTGGCGCGATCCATCAGCCGCCCGGACAACGCCTTGTTCATAATTAGACTCCCGAGCGGCGGCCGATCTCCTGGAAAGCGAAGACGCTCGCCAGCAATTTCCCTGCTCACCGGGGAGAACGCGTCTCGACTTCGGGAAAATAACTCAAGGAGTTACTCGCAACAATGATTAGCACAGAACTGGGATTACAATAAAGGCACAGAGTGCCCGGGGTTCTGGCAGGGGTGTGCATAGGTTGTGCCCCCCAAAAAAAAAGATACCCCCAGCATTAAAGTGGACCAAAATCCACAACGCCGAGCCCTAGATTCAAAAAGACTCCTGGGACTGGTCAAAGCCCTACTCAATGTGTACAACTCATGGGATTGTCAATAGTCAGAGCGGACTTGGACAGCCTTTCCCCTCTGGAAAAACGTTGCAGACAGGATCCTAGGGGGAAAGGGTCATTCTCAGAGATTTATGGTCTCTTGAGTTCTGGAACAGGTGCATAGAAAGAGATGGCAGCAAAGGATGTGGAAAGCATCTTTTGGTCCTTCAGCTTCGGTTCTTGCCATTGAAGCTAATGTAAAGGTTGCATTAAGGTGGTATATAACACCGGAACAGGCTCAGTACGATGGGGCATCCCAGGGATTTTGCTCCCGAGGCTGTCAATCCATAGGATCCCATAGTCACATCTGGTGGGAGTGTAACAAAGTTAAAGAATTTTGGTGTAAAGTTTTTGATGTCCTTGGAGTGATTTTGGGAGCAGAAGTTAAATGAAGTCCCTGGATAGCGCTCTTCAACAATTCCATTAGAAACAGCTCTGTGACACAAAGACAACTGTTCTTTCATATTTTGACGGGAGCAAAAACGGTCATTGCTAGAGCCTGGAAATCACAAGATTTAAGTTAAACAGTTTAAGAGTTAATAATATTATGGCCATGGAAAAACTGTCAGCAATTAATATTGGGAACCTTGAGGGATTTCCAGAGGTTTGGGCTCCGTGGATAGAAAATGTCTTACCTTCCGATTTTGATACTAACCTTTTATTATTATAAGGTTGTGTTATACGCTGATTTCTTTGTTATAATTTATGCTTGGGTTTTTTTACTTTATTTAATGTGTGAGAAGGGGTTAGATTTAATTAAATTGATTTGAGGTTTTAATGACATAAGCCTTTTATTCTGACTCAGAAGGTTGTGATAGCGATTCTTTCCCTTGTAAGAGCAGTGCCAACCCGTGTAAGTTAGAGAAACGCTGGGGACGATCCTTATCAGATAGCTGAACTCACCAAATACTGTGTTCATCCACAAAGCCGATTTATTCAGTCCATCACAACAGTGGGATACAGCAAAATGAATGGATTTCAGTATCATGCGGCGGTCAAAAGATGATGCTTTGATCAGAGTAACATGGAGGATACACATGTGTGTCTTATAAGGCAGAAAGACAATGAATAATGAACCAGGAAATGCTCCCTGGAGAAGATGGGAGTGGTTTAGATGAGTCAAAGCTCTGACCTATGACATACATACAAGTGCAATACACAAAAACGACCAGAGGTGGCAGCATACTGACTATAGAAATGTCCATAGAACAGCAATACAGGAATTAACTATATATATACCATACATAATTATGAAATATTAACTGTGTAACAGCACACTCCCCGTCTGGCATTGAAAAATGTCACTATTTAAACCATAACGGTAGTTATGCAATGCAAATAAATAACAGTGAATTTGCTTGAAATCTTGAAAACCTGAAAAACATAAAGAGAACATGCAATAATGCAACAACTATAATGCAAGACTTCAACTTCTTTTCTTGAAGTAGTAGGCAGGATCCAGCAGTCTACCCAAGAAGGTTCATTCTCCAAAGGGCAAGAGCAATATAAGTTCCGTGATAGGTCTGAGGAAGGTCTTTACAGTCCCTTGTCTTGCAACCTTCACTTCTACTTTGCGGACCTTACCATCATTACTAGGAACGCTCTTTATAATAAGTCCCACAGGCCATTCAATTCGCTCAGCTTGTTGGTCCTTAAGCAAAACGAGATCTCCTACTTGTATATTAGGGTTCATACGTTGCCATTTCCTGCGACCTTGCAGAGTAGAAAGATACTCCATCTTCCAACGATTCCAGAAGCAGTTGGCGAGGTGTTGTACTCGCTTCCACTGATCATAGCACAGATTTCCTGATTTAAAGTTTCCAGGTGGAACAGGAACAGTCCCAAGCTTCTGGGTAAGCAGAGTAGCTGGAGTAAGAATGGTCGGGTTCTCTGGGTCTGTAGACACTGGAACAAGTGGTCTTGAGTTGATTATGGCAGATGCTTCTGCTAGGAAGGTTGTTAGAATCTCGTGGGTAAGTCCTGCGGAATTCAAATCCATAAGCATAGAGTCAAGTATTTTACGTGTGATGCCTATCATTCTCTCCCAAGAGCCACCCATGTGGGAAGAGTGAGGAGGATTGAATATCCATGTACACCCCTTTTCAGCTAAAAGGTCTTGGATTGGCCTAGAGTTGAGCTGTAACTCTCGACAGGCACCAACGAAATTAGTTCCACAGTCGGACCTTAGTGTTTTGACTGGTCCTCTGATTGCAAGAAATCGTCTAAAGGCATTGATGAAGCTTGAGGCATCCATAGACTCTATCACTTCAATATGTACTGCACGCACACTCATGCAAGTGAACAGCACTGCCCATCTTTTGCTGTTTGCTTGGCCACCTCGAGTTCTACGAGCTGTTACTGTCCATGGTCCAAAGACATCTAGACCGACATGAGTGAACGGCGGGTCAGTACTCAACCGGTCAGTTGGCAAATCTGACATTTGCTGTAGCTGATGTTTACCTCTTAGTTTACGGCAGTGAACACAGTTGTGCAGTGTGGCTGCAATTTGTCTCTTTGCTCCTATAATCCAAAGGCCTGCAGCTCTTATGGCACCCTCTGTGAAGTGTCTACCTTGGTGCTTAACCCCTTCATGGTAGTGCCGTATAAGGAGAGTGTTAATGTGGTGGCGAGCAGGTATGATGAGAGGATTTCGCTCTTGTCCTCCTAGCTCGGCCTTGTTCAAGCGTCCACCAACTCTTAACATGCCATCATTATCAATGAATGGGTTCAGATTAGCAATGGGACTATTTTTGGGAATGTCCCTCTTGTCAAGGATACATTTGATTTCTGAGCCAAAGACTTCCCGCTGTACAATGCGCATTATGATCATTTCACCTTCAGCAATGTTGTTTGCAGAAAGAAGCTTTTGACACATGTGCCAACCTTGACATTGGATATCAGTGGGCTTTGTGTGGAAGCAGCGTGCAATGTGAACTAACCTTGCCATGGTGCGTACAAGCCTTGTCCACTTAGAAAAACGTTCAAAGCGATGGCAGCCCAAGCCAAGTCCTTGCTTAGTATGGGTGATGAGGGTTTTAACTTCTGGACGAATCTCTGGATCTTTGTCAGATTCTAGAAGACTGAAGACATCAGTTGTGATCTCGTCTGAATCATCCAGCAGGAATTCAGGACCTGTTATCCAAGAAGAATTAGCAAAAGCACTTGCAGACACTGGCCTGGTGGCATGATCTGCAGGATTAATTTCAGATGGGACATAATGCCATTGTTCAGGCCTAGATGATTTCCTGATTCTTTCTACACGGTTACTGACATACACATAGAAACGTTTAGTCTGGTTGTATATGTAGCCCAGGACAACCTTGCTGTCTGTGTAGAATTTGGTGTCATCTATCTGAATGTCTAGCTCACGCATTATGAAATCAGCAATTTCTACAGCCAATACAGTCCCACAAAGTTCAAGCCTAGGAATTGTGTGCTCAGGTTTAGGTGCTAACTTAGCCTTCCCAAAGAGAAACCCTATGTGAGTTTGATTGGAGGAGTCTCTTACCTTGAGGTAGGCAACAGCTGCTATGGCCTCAGTAGATGCATCCGAAAAGATATGCAGCTCCCTTCTCTGACTTGTAGCGAGGGAAGTTAAAGTGTAGCAGCGCGGTATACAGATTTCATTTAAGGCATGTAGAGATTTTCTCCAGGACTCCCACTTTGAAAGCTTGTCTGCTGGCAGCGGAGCGTCCCAATCTTTAATAGTCTCTGAGAACTGTCTAAGCAAGGATTTCCCTTGTATGGTGATGGGAGCCACAAATCCCAGTGGATCGTATAGACTGTTCACCACTGATAGCACACCACGCTTAGTGAATGGCTTGTCTGTAGAGCTGACTTGAAAACCGAAGGTGTCCTTTAATAAGTCCCAGCGTAGGCCTAGACTTCTCTGCACAGGTGGCATGTCCATCCCCAGGTTTAGGTCTTTAAACCCTGGGGCGTGATCGCCAGGTTGAAAGGCTTTCATAACAGCAACACTATTTGAAGCAATCTTGTGTAGCCTGAGGTTAGCCTCAGATAGCATACCTTGTGTTCTTTGAAGCAGATCTATAGCTTCTTCTTCTGTAGGTAAAGATTTAAGTCCATCATCAACATAAAAGTCTCTCTCAATGAAGTGTCGAGCGTCTGTTCCATACTCTTTTTCTCCACTAAGGGCAGTCCTTCGTAAACCGTATGTTGCAACAGCGGGTGAGGGGCTATTTCCAAAAAAATGTACCTTCATGCGATATTCCATAATCTCATCGTCCATGTTGTTGTTACGGTGCCACACAAACCTTAGGAAATTTCTATGGTCTTCACGTACAATGAAGCAATGAAACATTTGCTCAATGTCGGCAGTTATTGCAACTGGCTCTCTTCTAAACCTCATAAGTACACCTACAAGGTTGTTGGTTAGATTTGGACCCGTGAGGAGAACATCGTTCAGGGATATGCCTTGATACTTAGCGCTGGAGTCAAATACTACCCTGATTTGTTTAGGCTTACGTGGGTGGTACACTCCGAAGAAAGGTAGATACCAGCACTCATCTTGTTCTTGAAGTGGTGGCGCTGGCTCGGCATGATCATTGTCAAAGATCCTTTTCATAAAGGCGATGAAATGTTCCTTCATTTCTGGCCTGTTCTTTAGAGTACGTTGCAATGAGTTGAATCTGGATAGAGCCTGTTCATGATTGGTTGGGAGTTTGGCCCTTGCAGCACGAAGAGGCAGTGGCGCAACCCAGCTGTTAGACTCATCCTGGAAGAATTCCTTGTCCATTATTTTGATGAACTCTCTGTCTTCAACTGACAAGGCTATTTTGTCGTCATCACTTGTAGTACTAAACACTGCAGTACCTAGGTTGTCGTCAAGAGTAACCTGTCTTACTTGGAGGATGTCAAGAGGCTTCTCCTTCACTTCATAATGGCGAGGGCATCGCTTGAAGTGGGATGCACGTCCGTTTCCCAACACGTAAGTTTTGAAGGAGTGGATCTCTGATGACACACGAGTCCTGTTCAAACATACATCGCCCACTATTACCCAGCCTAGGTCCAGCCTTTGTGCGTAAGGAGCGTCATCAGGCCCATCGCACTGTTCGCGTACTTTATGCACTCTAAGAATGTCTCTTCCTAGTAGGATCAAAATCTCAGCACTCATATCCATTGCAGGAATCTCATCAACCAGGTGTCTCAAGTGAGGATGGTGATATGCAGCTTCTGGAGTGGGAATTTCCTCCCTTTCATCTGGTATCTGGTCACACTCGACTAAGGTTGGTAGGAGTATGCCCTTCCCCTCCTTGATATGAGAGACCATGAACCCGTCGACTCTTCTGCCAAAGGTCTCTATACGACCAGAACAGGTTCTGAGAGTATACGGTGTGGCGTGACCCTCTATGCCGAAGACATCAAAGAATTTAGGCTTCACCAGGGATCTGTTGCTCTGTTCATCTATTATGGCATACATCCTGACGGCCTTCTCGGGATAATCCTTTGGGTATATGTTGACTAGGCAAACCTTGGCACAGCATTTGTGATCCAAACCCTCTCCACAGACTTCTGTGCATGAAGAAGAAACATTATCATTCGTTGGGAAAGGGCTTCGTTGCTCCCCGCCATGATTTGAGGTAGGGATGGAGGTAGGTGGCTGCTGTGGGTTGTCAGGAAGTGGACCAGGATGCATAACTGTAACATGTCTGTCGCTACCACATTCTGTACATTTGATAACAGCCTTACAGTCTCTAGCGAGATGGGTATATGCAGCACAGCACTTGAAGCATATTCCAAGTTTCTGGAGAATCTCCCTGCGCTCAGGTAAAGTCTTTGCCCTAAGCCCACGACATTTCTTAAGAGGGTGAGGCTTCTTGTGAATTGGACACTGACGATTAGGGTCTTTATCTTTCTCATCAGCAACGCCTTTATTGTTAGGTGTACTAGTGGTGGGTGAGATGTCTGTTCTCTTGACAGATATTGCTCTATTAAAGTCTCTACGTTTAGGTAGTGTATTATCATACCTTGTTGATGATACAGCAGGCAAGTTGGTTTCACTGAAGCTGAAGCTGGGATCGTTTCTCATCCAGGCTTGATCGCTAATGAACCTGCAAAGGAATGAGAATGGAGGAAAGGAAACGTTATTGTCTCTTTTGTACCTTGATCCTTGTTGTGCCCACTTCTCTTGCAAGCTGTATGGTAATTTAGATACCACTGGGTTGACACCATGAGCGGTGTCCAGGAAGCTTAGTCCAGGTAGACGTGGGTCTGTCTTTGCCAACTCTAGTTCCATGAGGAGGTCACTTAGATCTTGGAGCTTGCGATAGTCTTTGTTTCCTAATTTTGGGAAGGTTTGCAGTCTTTTGAATAGAGCACTTTCTATGGCTTCAGAGCTACCGTAGGTTTGCTCGAGTCTTGCCCATGCAGCAACAAGACCTGCATCTGGGTGGTCAACGTGTACTGTTCTCAGTCTCTTAACGCGATCTGCGGACTCTGGTCCCAGCCACTTTATGAGCAAATCAAGTTCTTCTTTAGTAGTGAGATTGAGGTCAGCAATAGCAGCCTTGAAGGTTGATTTCCAGGCCCTGTAGCTCTCTGCACAATCGTCAAACCTTGAGAGGCTAGTGTTAATAAGCTCACGGCGTATCATATATCTGGCAAAGTCATTCAAGTCTGATCGCTCACTCTGTGATGCCAAAATAACTTGTGGAACCCCTTGGGTGTGAAAGTTTTCTGGTGCTGTAGGGTGAGGTCTACCAGGGTAGAATGATGTTGCATGAGCGTTTAACCGTGGTTTAGTCTCTAAGACTTGTGCTGGCAGTGGCTTGAATTGTGTCTTGCCGCTGGAAGTCACGTTGTTGTTGGCAGGAGCTGGTGTGGTTTGCTGCATCGATGCGCTTGCGTTGAAGACTTGAAGAGGCTGAGGCATATGGAGCTGAGAGGTCTCTGTGTCGAGAGTCAGAACAGTGTCATTAGTAGGGGGCACAGGAAATAACTCTGTATCCTTGCAAACGTTATGTTTTAGTACGTAGACACTGGTGCGTTCAACTGGATCTTCCAGTTCTGCTGGGATAAGACAGTCCGAATTAGTACTTTGTCCTATTGCTTGTTCAAGGACTTTCAGCCTTGCCAGGGAAGCTGCTTCCTCCCCTTCCATTTGTAGAATCTTTATTTGGAAGTCTGCTTCTGCTTGTTGAGCAGCCTTGCGTGCTTCTATCTCGGCTTCCTTTTTGGCGAAAGATCTTTGTGCCTTTTTTGATTCAGCATCAGCGCGGGCCTCTATCAGCTTGTCGCTTAACGTTGAGCCCCTGGAGCGTGAGGATCTAGAAGAGAGTGCAGTGCGCTTGCTTGATGTGGATCTGTGAGATCTGATCTCCTCCAGTTGAGTGATGTGGAGTTCTGCCTTACACTTAGCACTTTGCACTGCGAGGTCCCTTTGTTGGTTCAGTGTATCAATCCTTGTCTGTTCTGCTGAAGAATCTCTAGTATTAGAGTCCTGCAAAAAAGCGGAGTACTTTGCAGACAGCCGCTGGTAACGTTCATATGCAGCATGTAAGTGATTTATAGAGTCTCTCAATTCGGCTGGTCGGTTATTAAAACGTGACATAACTGACATGCAGTGTGAGGTTCTGTCCCAGAGGTCTGATAGATTAATGGAGAAGTCAGTTTTAGTGGCTTCATAGTTTTCCATGACTTTCTGTGTCGGTTTTATTATACGTTTGGGTCTTACGCTCTGCTCAGTAATATCTGCAGAATCTGCTCCCTGCGTGTCTGCTGGTTCGGGGGCATGCTGTTTCTGCATTGGTTCTTTCATAGACAGATGTTCAGAGCCTGGTCTAGACATTTTTATAAGTTTTGCAACAAATGGTACTGTCTCTTTAAGAAGTGGAGCAGCAGATTATGGCAGGTGAGGTAACACAGTTCAATGTAGAGAAACATCCACATGAAGTGCAGTAAGCTTATGCGACATGTGCTTTCACAAGATGGCGGATGGCACTGAGTTTGATTGCAGATTAGGCACACACATATACACAACACGCTGTAGGGATTCTACACATCTTTTGACTATTCTGACTCAGAAGGTTGTGATAGCGATTCTTTCCCTTGTAAGAGCAGTGCCAACCCGTGTAAGTTAGAGAAACGCTGGGGACGATCCTTATCAGATAGCTGAACTCACCAAATACTGTGTTCATCCACAAAGCCGATTTATTCAGTCCATCACAACAGTGGGATACAGCAAAATGAATGGATTTCAGTATCATGCGGCGGTCAAAAGATGATGCTTTGATCAGAGTAACATGGAGGATACACATGTGTGTCTTATAAGGCAGAAAGACAATGAATAATGAACCAGGAAATGCTCCCTGGAGAAGATGGGAGTGGTTTAGATGAGTCAAAGCTCTGACCTATGACATACATACAAGTGCAATACACAAAAACGACCAGAGGTGGCAGCATACTGACTATAGAAATGTCCATAGAACAGCAATACAGGAATTAACTATATATATACCATACATAATTATGAAATATTAACTGTGTAACAGCACACCTTTATACTTTATAATTAGAATATAGAATTTAAATGTTGTGTTTATGTGCACAGATTGGTTTATATAAGGATGTCTATGATCTGTTATATCAGATAGACCAAAAATGTTTATAGATATCTTCAATAAAAATTATTGAAAAGGGATTGCCCGTAGTATTACTGCTTTCCTAGATCGCATAGTTCATGTTTGGGCCTCCCCTGCACTGCTCCGTTTCATCCAATGTGCACAGCCTGAGGAAGTGACCTGGGGGGGGGGGGGGGGGGCGAGCGGGCATTCAATTAATTCAACATTACTTATCAATGATGATTAAAGCAGACCAAAACCCACATTTCTAACTAGCATCCCCAGAATTGCTCCCCCTATGAAGAGGACCTTTTGCCAATTCTCACTGCTCCTGTTTCACCGTAATCCCAGATAATGGCGCCTGTAAAGCTCCGCCTCCTCCATTCACTGCCACTGTTGTGTGCGGCAATGGGTACACACACACACACACACACACACGCGGGCATCCCAAATCAAGCCTGTGGTCTGTCTGGAGTTCTAGGCTGTGTGGGGCTTGGGTCAGGCCAGAGGCTGGCCCTGGAACCTTTTAGATTCCCATAGCCAGCTGCCCTGGTTTTGTTCTGCTTTAAATTCAACCTAAATTTTGTCAGTGTTGGTGTGGCTCAGTTTGGCTAGAACCAATTTTTGGTCAAATTAGGGTCAAATTCAGCCATCTTTCCCTTTTTTGTTAAAGTGGACCAAAACCCTGAATTTTTACTATCCCGGTGTATCTACACAGTCCTGGCCTCCAGAAAGGTATGTGACAGCAACTATCATAGCCCTGAGGGAGGAGCCTGGCTTCCCTCAGTTATAGTCAGCTTTAATTCACTATTGCTTTCCAGATCTCCCTGCCTGGTGTTCCTTATTCTACATCTTCCTCAAACTTGAAACTCCGGCCTTCCCCTCTGCTGAGTTTCCCCTGAGGAAGGAGCCCTCTGTGGCCCCAAAATACTGGCTGTAATAGCATTGTATTTGTTCAGGTTTCATGTTAGCCTTTAGGAAGGAGCCCACTGTAACCCTGAAACGTTGGCTGCAATTGACTACTACTTGTTCATGTTTCATATCAGCCCTGAGGAAGGAACCCACTATGACCCCCAAACATTGGCTACAATTGACTCATATTACTTCCTGTACCATGTTAGCCCTAAGGAAGAAGCCCACTGTAACACCTGAAATGTTGGCTGCAATTACCTACTACTTGTCAGTCAGTTCCTACCTGGTTTTCCAAATTCTGCATCTTCCTCACACTTGACACTCAAGCCCTCCCCTCTGCTGAGTTTCCCCAGTCTCCACTCTCTGGTGAGGTCACAGGCAATATTGCTGGCAGCTGTCTGTATCTACATTGACCTGGTCTCAAGAAAGATACGTGACAGCAATTGTCACACTTCATGTTAGCCCTGAGAAAGGAGCCTGGCTTCCCTCAGTTACAGTCAGCTTTTATTCACTATTGCTTTCCAGATCTCCCTCAGTCCCTGCCTGGTTTTTCTGATTCTGCATCTTCCTCAACCTTGACACTCCTGCTTTCCCCTCTGCTGAGTTTCCCCTGAGGAAGGAGCCCCGCTGTGACCCCAAAATGTTGGTTGCAATAGAATTGTATTTGTTCAGGTTTCATGTTAGCCTTTAGGAAGGAGCCCACTGTAATCCCAAAATGTTGGCTGCAATTAACTACTACCTGTCCTTCAGCAGGCGGTATTGCTGGCAGCTGTCTGTATCTACATAGGCCTGGCTTCCAGAAGGGTACATTACAGCAACTGTCATATTTCATGTTAGCCCTGAGGAAAGGGCTTGGCTTATAGTCAGCTTTAATTCACTATTGATTTCCAGATCTCCCTGCCTGGTGTTTCTGATTCTGCATCTTCCTCAAACTTGACACTCCTGCCTTCCTCTCTGCTGAATTTTTGCTGAGGAAGGAGCCCGCTGTGACCCCAAAATGTTGGCTGCAATAGAATTGTATTCGTTCAAGTTTCATGTTAGCCTTTAGGAAGGAGCCCACTGTAATCCCGAAATCTTGGCTGCAATTAACTACTACCTGTCCCTCAGCAGGCGATATTGCTGGCAGCCTGTATCTACAGATCTCCCTGCCTGGTGTTCCTGATTCTGCATCTTCCTCAAACTTGACACTCCGGCCCTCCCCTCTGCTGAGTTTCCCCTGAGGAAGAAACACGCTGTGACCCCAAAATGTTATCTGCAATACAATTGTATTAGTTCAGGTTTCATGTTAGCCTTTAGGAAGGAGCCCAATGTAACCCCAAAACGTTGGCTGCAATTGACTACTACTTGTTCATGTTTCATATCAGCCCTGAGGAAGGAACCCACTTTGACCACGAAACTTTGGCTGCAATTGACTTATATTTTTTCCTCTATCATGTTAGCCCTAAGGAAGGAGCCCACTGTGACCCCGGAAAGTTTGCTGCAATTGACTCATATTTCTTCCTGTATCATGTTAGTCCTAAGGAAGAAGCCCACCATGGCCCCGAAACGTTGGCTGCAATTTGTTTGGAATACTCTATATACTCCAGGTTTTTGTTTGTTTGGAAGATGTCCCCAATATAAAGAGACCTCCAGCGCTGTTCAGTACAGGATATTTAGCTAACAGCCAACGTCACGGGGCCGGTTAAACAGGCGGAGAGCGATCTGCCCGCTTCCCTAATCCATAATGATGAACATAAGCCTCCCAAATGAATCCTGCCTCTCGCAATGAGACGCAGAATAATCATTCGTCACGGCGCTCAGATTTCCTCTGTGCAGCCCGCGCTCCGCTTATTATCCAAGTACCCAACAAGACCCTATTAAGTGGCTAATGCGCGGGTTTTATTACCGCGTCAATTTAAATACGCGTACGAACGTGCGGAGAGAGAGCGTGCCGGTCGCCGATCTGGCCCGAGGACAGGATGGAGCGAGAGATTATTTATTCAGGGGGAGGCGCTCGTAAAGACATTTTAATAGAGGTGAAAGCTCAATGAGCGCCGAAGTTCATTTTCTCCGCGTTCTCCGGCCTGATATGCGGCTCGCCGCGGATTTCCACTGCTCTGGCGTATAACAAATGTTTGGCTCCGGTCATTGATCAGACTGCGGAGAAATCCTCGCCGCGACGAGGAAACATGTTTAACATATTTCATAAACGACGCCGCCGAGTGTAATTGCCCCTAATCGCTCCTCGCGCCCATTCCTCAGCCGGAACGAGAGAGGAGCCGGCGAGCGCAGCAAGATGCGGGTTTACTTGCTTCCTCTGCAAGATAGCCAGTAGCCAATCGGGTGTGAGCTTGACGGGAGGGAAGATGGCGACTACAGTCAGGGCCGGATTAAAGTGGAACAAAACCCAAGGAATCGTCCCGATCGATTCCCTCCCCCAGGTCGCCCCATACTCTTACATGGCTTCCCAGTGAAACAGAGCATGTGCGGGCTGCAGGCGCATCTATCCCTCTAGCAGGGCGCATGCTCCCTGTTTTTGGATGCCCCGGGGGAGGGAATCATTTGGCCCGATTCCTGGGGTTTTGGTCCACTTTAATCTTGAAAGAAGCAAAGAAAAGAATAGAATAGAAGGAAAGAAACAAGGAATATAAATATATAAATAATAGAAAAAAGGAAGCAATATAGAAAATAAATGACAGAAAGAACAGATAAAAGAAAGAAACCAAGATAAAATGGAAAGAAAGCAAAGAATAGAAGGAATGACAGAAAGGCTCTCCCAATGGCCAATCTGCCCCTGGCTATCAGTCCTGGTTAATGCATGGCCCTGCTACAATACAATTGTATTGCAGCCAACATTTTGGAGTCACAGGGAGGCTCCTTCCTCAGGGGAAACTCAGCAGAGGGGAAGGCGGAGTGTCAAGTTTAAGGAAGATGCAGAGTCAGGAACACCAGGCAGGGACTGAGGGAGATCTGGAAAGCAATAGTGAATAAAAGCTGACTGTAACTGAGGGAAGCCAGGCTCCTTCCTCAGGGCTAACATGAAATATGACAATTGGTGTCACATACCTTTCTGGAGGCTAGGCCTATGTAGGTACAGACAGCTGCCAGCAATACTGCCTGCTGAGGGACTAGTAGTCAATTACAGCCAACATTTCAGGGTTACAGTGGGCTCCTTCCTAAAGGCTAACATGAAATATGACCCTAATAAGCTTTACATAGTCTGGTGATTCAGGCCCACAAAGGGGGACCCCACAGGTTTTTTTCCATGGTAACCTTGTCGGCCAGTCCAAACCGGGCTGCGTCCTCCGATTCCTAATCATCATGAATAATACATCCTCAACAACAAGTCGGATTTTTCTATTAAAACGACGGGATGGGGAGGCGGGAGGTGGGGGGACGACAATAAACACAAGGGGGGAGAGTGTGGGGGGAGGGAGGGAGGGCTGGAGGGGCCCCAAGGTCACCTGTCAGTAACAAAACAAAGCCGGAGTAAATCAGCGCGGGCGCGTACACAAATAAATTCCCCGTCAGTAATTAAAAGCAGCCCCGTGTCCCTCCCGCTCTCCCCTCCCCCCCGCCGGACTTATCGTCTCATCGGGCCCCGGGAATAACAGCGGCGCATCTGCAGTCATTACCGCGCGGGGGATAAATCAATCGGCTCGATGAGGCTTTGAGACGTCTCTGCTCCCTTTTAACCGGACGGATATTTATTTCCCTCTGACGGATCTGACATTCTATTTACTGTAGGCAAATGGAAGCCGCCGCGCACCTGCTAAAGGGCTCGCGCAGGCCTCCGTGGCGGGGGGAACATCTTCCCATAAAAGAAGAGCCTATGAACTGGCGCCGCCCTATGGGGCAACACCGGGGGATGAATCCAGACGCTCCGCTGCCTTCTATTTTAAATAGAAAATAGAAACAAGCCTGAGTAAAGTGGACCAAAACCCACCCTGGAGTCTATAAGACTCCAGGTCAGACACACCCACTCCCCCCAGGTCGTCCGAAAACTCACCTTCTTTCCTGGTCCAATGGCGCATCCCTCGGTGGTCTCTGCCCCCCTCATCCTTCCCCAGCTCCGGGCAGTCTAGTCTAGTTAGAGTATGAGTGTCAAGTTAAAGTGGACTAAAACCCATGGCCCCGATGGCCCTGGAATCTGTAAGATTTCCAGGGTGATCGATTCCCTCCCCCCCGGGGCATCCAGAATTGGGATGCCCCGCTGTGTGAAACTCCCCAGGTCACCCCATACCTTGCTTCCCAGTCAAATGTCGCATGCGCGAGCCGCATCCCCGGAATCCCTCTAGCTGGGCGTGTGCCTGCACCAGGCATTTGTGAATGGCTGGCGTGGGCATGCTCCCTGTTAGAGGGAAGCGGGGGAGGTGTCTGCCAGCGTGCTCGGATCCGTTCGTCCTAGAAGGGATGGGAGCGGATTTGAACGCCCTCATTGGACGAGAGGCCGCACATGTGCCGTAGGCCCGGAGAAGAAGTGAGGTGCCCCGGGGGGGTTTCACATTGTGCTAATTGAAATACTAACACCTTCTTTAGAAGAGAAAATCCCCAAATATCTGAACATTGTAATAAAAAATATCAGAGGACCCCTTTAGCAAAATAATGTAATGCTATATAGTGTAATATAATATTATGTAATATGATATAATGTGATATAATGTAATATAATATAAAATAGTATAATATAACAAAATATAATGGGAAAACCCCCCAAACATTGTGCTAACTGATATAAAAACATCAGAGGTTCCCATTAGCAAAATAATGTAATGTAATCCAATATAATATGCAATATAATATAGTGTAAAATGTAATATAATATAATGCAATGTGATATGTAATATAGTATCATGTAATATAATATAATACAATAAAATATAATGGGAAAAGCCCAAACATTGTGCTAATTGAAATAAAAACATCAGAGGTTCCCTTTAGCAAAACAATGTAATGTAATATAATATAATGTAATGTAATGTGATATGTATTATAATATAATATGTAATATAGTGTAAAATGTAATGTAATATAATGTAAAATAGTATAATATAATACAATATAATATAATGAGAAAAGCCCCAACCAGTGTGCTAACTGAAATAAAAACATCCCCTATAGGTCCCCTAATAATGAAATATACTATAATGTAATTTAATTTTAAATAGTATGATATATATATATATATATATATATATATATATATATATTATTGTATAATATAATTGAATATAATGATAAAAGCCACAAACATTGAGCTAATTAAAACACAAACACCTTCTTTAGGTCCCTTTTAGCAAAATAATGTAATAGAATATAATATGCAATTTAATGTAACATATCATGTTAAATAGTATAATATAATATAATAAAGAATAATGGGAAAATCCCCAAACATTGTGCTAATTGAAATAAAAACATCTTCTTTAAGATATAGTGTAATATAATATAATATAAATGTAATATATAATATACTATAATGTAATATAATATAATATATAATGTAATATAAGAACTATAAATCTGCGGAATCACCTCCCACAGAAGCTTGTTACGGCATCAACAGCTGACAGCTTCAAAAAAGGATGATGCTTATTTAGAAGGAAATAACATTACTAGTTGCTATTAGATTTTATAAAAAATAAAACACATAAAAATAACTTTTCTAACCCCGCCCCTTGGTTGAGCTTGATGGACATTTGTTTTTTTTGAACCACACTAACTATGTAACTATGCAACACTGGTCTATCTCCGGAGCCATTGCCGCACACGGCAGCGGCCGAAGGAGACCCGGACACTCGGGACACCACGGAGGCAGACGAAGCACCAGCCAAAATGCTGGCCACCTCCTCTCCCGGGATATGAAACACCCAATAAAGGCGCGTGGACGGCGGTCAAATATTTGCAGGGCTACCGATAAAATCCGTAAAGTGAATGAACAGGCGTCGGGGCCGCCATAGGGTCCATGTAACCGAGACAAGCTCAGGATACGCTATTGTAAACCTTGTACACCCCCGCGTCATATGTCAGTGCTATTCAGATTAAATATAGCAATCCAGTCCTCTGATTCAGCCTCCAGGTGACGCGGTAGCATCTCATGTCGCTTCCCTAAACTAAATAGCGGCGGATGGGAATTAAAATGGGTAAACCTTATAGAAGATCCCACTGCAAGCTCCTTGGGGATGGAGACTGATATTAATGATGATTCGTGATAATTAATGAGCAACGAATGGTGGCAAATTGTGTGAAAATTGCTGCGGATGACTTAAAATGGATAAGCCTTTTAGAAGATCCCACTGTGAGCTCCTCGGGGGCGGAGACTGATATTAATGATGATTCATGATAATTAATGAGCAATGAATGGTGGCAAATTGTGTGAAAATTGCTGCGGATGACTTAAAATGGATAAGCCTTTTAGAAGATCCCACTGCGAGCTCCTCGGGGGCGGAGACTGATATTAATGATGATTCATGATAATTAATGAACACTGAATGGTGGTAAATTGTGTGAAAATAACTGATGACGTCTTAAAATGGATAAGCCTTTTAGAAGATCCCACTGCAAGCTCCTCGGGGGCGGAGATTGATATTAATGATGATTCATGATCATTAATGAGCAATGAATGGTGGTAAATTGTGTGAAAATTGCTGCGGACGACTTAAGTAGTTTGAAAGATCACACTGCGAGCTCCTCGGGGGCGGAGACTGTTATTAAAGTGGACTTAAACCCAGGATTTTGACTATTCTGGGTTTTGGTCCTTTCCCCCAGGGAACCCCGCTGCGTGAAACCCCCCAGATGGCCAAGTGCTACTAACCCGGTCCTACAGCGCTCGTCCAATCAGCGCATTCTGATCCGTTGACATCACGTCGTCTAAGGCTTTGTCTAAGCCAGTGGCTCCAAGACAGGGAGCGTGCCCATGCTGGCCATTCAGAAATGCCTGGCACGGGCATGCGCTCTGCTAGAGGGATAGCGGCTCGCACTTACGCTGTTGGACAGGGAAACAAGGTAAGTGTATGGGGCGACCTGGACGCGTGTCACACAGCGGGGCATCCCGATTTTGGATGCCCCAGGGGGAAGGGAATCAATCTGAATTCCCGGGCTGATCGTGGTGGGTTTTGGTCCACTTTAAATATCCAGTCCTCCGATTCAGCCTCCAGATGACTAGCGGCGGATGTCCTAAAATGGATAAGCCTTTTTTGAGATTCCACTGCAAGCTCCTCGAGGGCGGAGACTGATATAATATCGATTTATAATTAATAATTGGCCTGGGCGCATACAAATTGGAGCCCGTCCATGTATCACCCCCTCAATCCTCGAATCCTGCTGGATGCAGTTCCGTGATCAGCCACCAGGCAGTCATGTGGGTCAGGGTCGCATCCCAGGGGCCCGCCCAAGTGTCCTGTGGCCAGTCATGGCCTATTCCCCTCTGAGCCTGTTTGTATGTGCCTGGACCCGGTAATGGAGAAACCGGTGTTGGTCCGCTTTAATGTCATACCGCTTCTTTACATTCACTTGCGCCCCCATGAACGTCTCTGTAGAGGTAAGTGATGCACAGTGGTGGCTGGCCACTAGAGGGCAGTGTGTTGCTAACTTCTGAAGCAAGGCCCCCATGAACTTCTCTGTAGAGGTAAGTGATGCACAGTGGTGGCTGGCCACTAGAGGGCAGTGTGTTGCTAACTTCTGAAGCAAGGCCCCCATGAACTTCTCTGTAGAGGTAAGTGATGCACAGTGGTGGCTGGCCACTAGAGGGCAGTGTGTTGCTAACTTCTGAAGCAAGGCCCCCATGAACTTCTCTGTAGAGGTAAGTGATGCACAGTGGTGGCTGGGCACTAGAGGGCAGTGTGTTGCTAACTTCTGAAGCAAGGCCCCCATGAACTTCTCTGTAGAGGTAAGTGATGCACAGTGGTGGCTGGCCACTAGAGGGCAGTGTGTTGCTAACTTCTGAAGCAAGGCCCACATGAACTTCTCTGTAGAGGTAAGTGATGCACAGTGGTGGCTGGGCACTAGAGGGCAGTGTGTTGCTAACTTCTGAAGCAAGGCCCCCCCATGAACTTCTCTGTAGAGGTAAGTGATGCACAGTGGTGGCTGGCCACTAGAGGGCAGTGTGTTGCTAACTTCTGAAGCAAGGCCCACATGAACTTCTCTGTAGAGGTAAGTGATGCACAGTGGTGGCTGGGCACTAGAGGGCAGTGTGTTGCTAACTTCTGAAGCAAGGCCCCCCCATGAACTTCTCTGTAGAGGTAAGTGATGCACAGTGGTGGATGGCCACTAGAGGGAAGTGTGTTGCTAACTTCTGAAGCAAGGCCCCCATGAACTTCTCTGTAGAGGTAAGTGCCGCACAGTGGTTTGCTTAAAGCGGACCAAAACCTAGGATTTTGACTAGCCCAGGTTTTTGGTCCTTGGACCCCCTGGATGCCCTGATCGGGGATGACCCGCTGTACATTGTAACAAGTAGGGCAGAGTCCATGCTGTTACATTGTAAAAAGCCAGCCAGTATATCGCAGTGTTAAATCTGCACATATTAGTAGCAACTAGCGACCAATCAAGCACCCTGGGGGCAGAGACTGATGTTAGTGATGGAGCTTCCTCTAATGAAATGCGACTGTAACCACCAGGTTGACTCCTTCCTCCAGTCGGACTGCAAACCCCTATTTTATCTGACAGACAAACCTTGAGCCGTCTCACAGGTAAGGATTTCAATAGGGCAAAAGACGCAGACTGACTAGGTGAACCTCAAAAAAACCTGGGCACAAGGCTGTGGAACTGGGGCAGCCGTTCCAGCTAGGAGCGAGGCAGACAACGCTGGGCAACAGAGGCGAGACAAGGTCCTGAAACAATCCAAAGGTCAAGCTGGGTTGATCAGGTGACTACGCGGGAAGCAGAGGGTCAGGCGCAAGCAAGGTCGGCAACAAAAGTCGAGGCCAGGAGGTCAGAGGTTGAAATTGTACGGGAGGAACAAAAACCAGATCAAGGTCGAAGAGGAGAGCGGAGGTCGGAGCTGGTAACAGGCGGAGGGGGGGGGGTCAAAGTTCAGAAGGATGGAGCATCAAAAGAACAAGAGCCATAGTATATCCAAGCATCAGATATAACTGGCAATTTAGGCCAACGACCAATCATGGCACAAAGGTAAGTGTCAGGCCTGATTTGGTGATCAAAAGGAGGTTACACCCGATTTGACAAAAAAAGAGAAACATCGCCAGGGCCAACCTATTCCCACACCCAAGTTGGCCCCTGTTCTTTTAACTAACCGCCTGGGAGTCTCCATCTCATGCTCCTCGTGGGCGGAGACTGATGTCAGTGAGGGTGCTGTAGCTGAAGAAATGCAGCCATGCAGAAAGTGGCACTATAGTACTTCTGTATGCAGTAACTATTTCAGAAGCTTCTCCATTTTTTAAATAACTGCCTAGGAGACTCCATCTCAAGCTCCTCATGGGCGGAGACTAATGAGAGCTGTAGCAAAAAAAATGCAACTGGACAGAAAAGCATTAAGGGAGCTCTATTTTTTTTCTTGAATTACTTCAAAAGCCCATGTTTTTTTTTAACTAACCATCTGGGAGACTCTATCTAAAGCTCCTCGTGGGCGGAGACTGATGTCAATGAGGGAGGCAGAGCTGAAAAAATACAGCTATGCAAAAAGCATTTGTGGTACGCTAGTATTACTTTATGCGGTTTCTATTTCATAAGCTACTCCTTTTTTTTAACTAACAGCCCAGGAGACTCCATTTCAAGCTCCTCATGGGCGGAGACTAATAAGAGCTGTAGCTAAAAAACATGCAACTGGGCAGAAAAGCAATCAGGGAGCTCGATTTTTTCCTGAACAATTTCAAAAGTCCATGTTTTTTCTTTTAACTAATCATCTGGGAGACTCCATCTAAAGCTCCTCATGGGCGGAGACTGATGTCAAGGAGGGAGCTTTAGCTGAAAAAATGCATTCATGCCTCTCTATTATTTCTTAGTGTGCCAACTATTGCTGAAGCCCCTGTTTTTATTCTTTTTTTACTAACTGCCTGGGAGAGCTCCTCATGGGCGGAGACTAATGTCCATGAGGGAGCTTTAGCTAAAAAAAAGCAACCCGGCAGAAAAGCATTCATGACACTCTATTATTTCTTTGTGTGATATTTCAGAAGCTGGGAGACTCCATCTAAAGCCCCTTGTGGGATGAGACTGATGTCAATGAGGGATCTAAAGCTGAAAAAATACAGCCATGCAGAAAACATTTGCGGCACTCTAGTATTTCTTCATGCATTAAATATTTCAAAAGCTTATGCTTTTTTTTAACTACCCGACCGGGAGACTCCATCTCACGTTCCTCGTGGGTGGAGACTGATGTCCACTAGGGAGCTTTAGCTGAAAAAATACAGCCATGCAGAAAGCTTTTGTGGCACTCTAGTATTTCTTCACGTGGTAACTATTTCAGAAGCTTCTGCTTTTTTTGGTTAACTAACCGCCTGGGAGACTCCATCTCAAGAGTCTCATTGGCGGAGACTAATGTGCACAAAGAAGCTTTAGCTAAAAATAAAAATGAAACCAGGCAGAAAAGCATTTAGGAAGCTCTATTTTTTTTTTTTTTTAACTATTTCAAAGCCCATGTTTTTTTTTTCTTAACTAACCATCTGGGGAACTCCTCGTGGGCGGAGACTGATGTCAACGAGGGAGCTTTAGCTAAAAAAATGCAAATGGACGAAAAAGCATTCATGCAACATAATTTCTTTGTGTGCCAACTATTTCAGAAGCCCCTGTTTTTTTTTTTTTAACAAACCGCCTGGAAGACTCCATCTCAAGCTCCTCATGGGCGGAGACTAAAGAGAGCTGCAGCTAAAAATCATGCAACTGGGCAAAAAAAGCAATCAGGGAGTTCAATTTTTTCTTGAATTATTTCAAAGGCCTGTGTTTTTTTCTTTTAACCAACCATGTGGGAGACTCTATCTAAAGCTCCTTGTGGGCGGAGACTGATGTCATGCAGCGATGCACAAAACATTGGTGGCACTCTCGTATTTCTTCATACGGTAACTATTTCAGAAGCTTCTGCTTTTTTTTAACTAAACACCTAGAAGACTTCCTCTCAAGCTCCTCGTGGGCGGAGACTGATATCCATGAGGGAGCTTTAGCTAAAAAAAATGCAGCCATGCAAAAAGCACCCATGGCACACAAGTATTTCTTCATGCGGAAACTATTTCAGAAGCTTTTGCTTTTTGTTACCTAACCGCCTAGGATTCTCCATCTCATGCTCCTCGTGGGCGTAGACTGATGTCAATGAGGTAGCTATAGCTAAAAAAAAATGTAAACGGGCAGAAAGCTCTATATTTTCTTGAACTATTTGAAAAGCCCGTTTTTTTTTTTTATAACAAACCGCCTTGGAGACGCCATCTCAAGCTCCTCATGGGTGGAGCCTGATGTCAACGAGGAAGCTTTAGCTAAAAATAATGCAAATGTGCAAAAAAAAGCATTCATGGCATTCTATAATTTCTTAGTGTGCCAACTATTTCTGAAGCCCCTGTTTTTGTATTTTTTTTTAACTAACTGCCTGGGCTACTCCACCTCAAGCTCCTCATGGGCGACTAATGTCCACAAGGGTACTTGTGGCACTCTAGTAATTCTTCATGCGGTAACTATTTCAGAAGATCCTGCTTTTTTTTTTTTTTTAACTAAATGCCTCTCAAGCTCCTCATGGGTGGAGACTAATGAGAGCTGTAGCTAAAAAAATGCAACTGGGCAGAAAAGCATTCAGGGAGCTCTATTTGTTATTGAATTACTTCAAAAGCTCATGTTTTTTCTTTCAACTAACCATCTGGGAGACCCCATCAAAAGCTCCTCGTGGGCGGTGACTGATGTCAATGATGGAGGTTTAGCTAAAAAAAAATGCAACTGGGCAGAAAAGCATTGATGTCACTCTATTATTTCTTCTTCTGTTTTTCTTTTAACTACCCGCTAGGGAGACTCCATCTCAAGCTCCTCATGGGCGGAGACTAATGTCCACAAGGGAGCTTTAGCAGCCATGCAAAAAGCATTCATGGCACGTTATTATTTCTTCATGCAACTATAAATGCAACCGTCTCATGCTCCTCGTGGGCGGTGACTTCAGCCTTAGCTGAAAGAAATGCATCCATGCAGAAAGCATTCGTGGCCCCTTCTCACTTCTTTGCGCACCTTATACCCCCAAAATTCCAGTAAACATAATTTACCCCCTCTGCGCTCCCCGGGTATTAAATGAGCTGGGGCATCTCGAACATCGCTGCTCTGCGAATGATATTTATAATAATAATAATTTAATAGATCATCTATAACTGGTCACCAGGCGACACATTGATGAAACGTCTTTATCAAGAACGGATCTCACTTTCCGCTGAAAGTAAATTTCTCGCCGCGGACGCCGTAAAAAAGAAGATTTTCAAAGGCTTCTAAAATTGCTGCTATAAATTCCTATTAATACCCGACTTTCCGCGGGACTCTAAATGTTACGGGAAAATATCGCTGGCGCTTTACAAGCCCGGAAGCTTTTTTTGGTCTCGCTGCTCGGGAGAATTTGCAGAACCGGCGCGGGGGTCAGCGGCGGCTGAAGAGCGTTCCCGCTACGACTACGCTGCTCGGCGGGAAGAGAAATAAAATGGGGGTCAGCGACTGAAGAGCGTTCCCACTACGAGTCCGCTGCTTGGCGGGAAGAGAAATAAAATGGAGTAAATGCTGCACATGTGGAAGAGAGTGAAAGACGCGACGCATCACCCGACTGTGACCTTTGATATTGGAGATGGAGGATCAAATGTTTGGCGCTGCGGTCTTGTGCGCCGGGCGAGCTTTGTGGGGTTGGTTATCACTAACTGGCTCAGTGAAACTTTGGAGTGAAAGGAGGTGTCAGGCCCAGAGGGACACCCGCCTTCTAGGTAAGTCCACAGCCCCCGATCTCCGCTGCTGGCTTTACCAGCTAGACAAGCCCCTGTTTCCCGGGATGCTTTGGACACGGTTGCTTCCGGGACTTGGTAGCACAAAGGTTGTGAACTTATGGGGTGAAGGCGGATGAACCAGACGCCAGACTGGGCGATGTAGGCAGGGCTGGCTCCAGGTTTATGTGGGCCCTTGGGCGGCATGGTCTCAGCGGGCCCCTTTATGGTGATAAGTCGCGTCACATCACTGAGGGGCATCCCATAAGGATCATGCTATTTGGACCAAAGCTCTAGTTTTGGTCTACTATGAAGCACACCAAAACCCCTTTAAACCTGACCTCAAAGTCTAAATGAATCTAGGGCCAAGTGAAAAGGATCCTGATTTTGGATGTCCCGGTCTGTGACCCCCCGCCCCCACCCGCTCACTATTTTCCGAATGCGCTGTGGAAACGCCGAATCAGAGCAAAATATGAGGATGGAAATCCTGGGTTTTAGTCTGCTTTAAATAGCAGCGGCAGATAGGAGGCTAAGCAACCTTAAAAAAAGGTATTTGTTTGTTTCTTTAACCAGTGCCAGCTGTCAGTGGGTCCTGGCAGCTGTCCTACCTTGCCGGGTGCTGACGCCGGCCCTGGATGTGGGGTAAGTCGGAGTCATACTGTGAGGAGCTCACCTGTCCCGGGGGACCAGCGTAGAGCGTCTGGTGGCCGGCGCGGTGTTCCCCGGCTGTCTGAAGCACGGCACGGGAGCCAGGGAGCATGGCGAACCACCCTACCCAACTCCCTAACTCCACCGCAGTAGTACATGCAAGTGCGCCCTGCTGGTTGACAGCCGCTCTGTCTAATTAAAGTTATACTACACCTGTGGGTCTCGGTCAAGCTGTCCAGCCCCTGGGATCAGTTCTGATCAAAGGTAGTATCAGTTGCACCAATCACTACACATAATTCCCTGTATCCCTATTGGCCAGTCACCCTTTTAAATAAAGTTCAGCCTTGGCCCCTTTGCCCTTTATAGCCAGTATTGCTTAGGGTGTGATTTAGTGTTTGCTATTCTTGTGATTGACCCGGCTTTCATCTGACCATCCCAGTATTGCTGCCCGAAACGAACCTTTGCCTGCTGCCCGAAACGAACCTTTGCCTGCCAACCACGAACTCCGTCTGACCCTTTGGATACCGCGTTACCTCTGACCACCCGGCCTGACCTTCGGCTAGTTCTGACCATTCTTCTGCCTTACCCTTGTGAGTAGACGCACCTTCGGGCTGACTATCTGTAAACAACCTCGGCTTTGGGATACCCTCGTGTTCCTTCCATCTTCACCGTGAGCTGGCATTTGCTCCATTTAAGACCTGGGGGCAACCGTGTCCAGCGAGGCATATCGCGGGTCTCGGCGAGCGGGGGATTGTCTATAGGCGGAAGCGGTGGTGGAGATTAGAGGTTGTCAGCTTACAGAAGGTGGGAGACTCACCGGGCATTACAGATACACATATCATCAGTCATGATACGCAGCACCAAGGGAGAAGCACAAGAAGGGTCAAAGGTCAAGTTGAGAGGTCAAGCTGAGGGGTCAGAAGCAATGCAGTACAAGGGATGAGAGAGACGGGTCCGTAGTCGGAGTTCAGACAGAAGTCAGTCCGAGAAAGCGGTCACCGAGTGGTCAGGCAAGCTAGGTCGGCAACAATAGCAATCAGGAAGTCACATACACTATAGCACCCAGCAGCACGCTATCACGAGCAATGAGGAAATGGCAGGGCTTTATAATGCTGAAATGCTGGGTATTGGCTGGAGTGCTTTGGGCTAATTGGCCCCTGAAAAACATAAGAGCTGAAAGGCCCATTTAACAATTAGGGTGTTTCGCCCGCTAGTAAGGTTTGGGCTCATTGGCCCTTTAAACCAACCTCCAGCGGGAGCGCTGTCTACAGCCTCTGGATGCAGTGATTGGTATAAGCTTTCCCCAACCCCGTCCCTTAGTTGAACTTGATGGACATATGTCTTTTACAACCGTACTATGTAATTATATGTAACTGATGGGAATAAGGGCAGCGCCAGCGCAAGATCTTCAGATTGTAATCATATGTATGATGTAGTAATTAGCATATCGTTGCGACCACCAAGTCCAGGGGTGGCAACAAGGATCTGGTGAGAAAACATCCAGAACCCGGGTAACTGGTTCTCTGATGGCTTCTTATAACCAATGAGAACCCCACCATCGATGTTCTGCTTTCAAGTTGCCAGTTCCACCCAATGAGAAGGACAAGTTCTGAGGTTCCACTGCAAAGTTTGGAGTCAATTGTCTGCCAAATCTCAGCTCGTAGTCCATGCTTAGAATTTACTAAAAGTTATTTCTCAATTTTTCCAGTTGTTTAGAGAACTCCTGGAACTGGTTCTCCAATGGCTTGAGTCTCACGTCTACTCTCTTCCAAGAATCTAGGACCGGGATGCACGGGGTCTGAGAGCGCCGCCCTAGGACCAGAACCCCGAATATGCCCGCACTGGCCTGGTAAGTCCGTGACACGGACCAACATCCACTATCGGAACTCCCCATCTCCTACCACGATTTAGCCTCCCAAATTTGCCACACGCTGCCACCTCCTACCGCACATCATTCCTAATTAGGTGATTAGCGGTTTGAAGGGCAGACAAGACACCATTTGCATAATTTAATCCTAAAAAAAAAAGAAGTTAAAGATACAGATTTTGCTGTTGGCTTGCACAATTATCTCCGAGGCCCGAGGAGGTGGCGGCAGGGGCGAGAGGAGGGGAGACATTAATGTGATTAAACAGAATCTCCGCATTAAACTAGCAGCCGTGCGTGTCCTCTATGAAAGCAGAGCTGCGGGCCAGCGAGAAATTAATTTTAGAAGACAATCAATTTTATTCCACATGACGGTAATAAGTAGAGGCCCATCTGCAGGGGGGAACACGGCGCCCTGGGTGCCACACATGTCGGAGAACCGTTTCAAATAAAAATAGACATTCATAGCGCCATTGTCTGCCAGATGCCATCTTTGCTGCAGGTCAGCGCTCAGGACTTCCTGGAAAGTTCTGACAAATTATTTCTCAGCTTTTCCAGCCAGTGAGAAAACCCTGGAGATAGGTAACTGGATCTCCAGTGGCTTCGTATGATTAAGAATCCCACCATTGATGTTATGCATTCAAGTTACCGGCTCCACCCAATGAAAAGGCCGTGTTCTGAGTTAGCACTTTGGAGTCTGGAGTCAATCGTCTGCCAGATCACAGCTCGTGGACCATGTTTATAATTTACTAGAAGTTATTGCTGTTTAGAGAACTCTTGGAACTGAGTAACTGGTTCTCCAATGGCTTGAGTCTCAGGTCAACTCTCTTCCAGATCCATGCCGGAGGTTCAGGATCTCCAAGAAATTATTTCTCAGGTTTATCCTGTTGGTTTACTGGTGAGAAAACATCCAGAACCTGGCTAACTGGTCCTCCAATGGCTTCTTATAACCATTGAGAATACCACTACTGATGTTCTGCTTTCAAGTTATCAGCTCCACCCGATGGGAAGGCCATGATCTGAGTTAGCATTCTAGAGTCAATTGTCAGTCCTCTACTAGAAGTTCTGATGAATTAATTTTTAAATTTTTCCTGCTGTTTAGATAACTCTTTGAACTGAGTAACTGGTTCTCCAATGGCTTGAGTCTCATGTCTACTCTCTGCCAGATCTATGCCGGAGGTCCAGGATCTCCAAGAAATTATTTCTCAGCTTTTCCAGATGGTTTGCTGGTGAGAAAACATCCGGAACCCAGGTAACTGGATCTCCAATGGCTTTGTATAATCAAGAATCCCAACATTGATGTTCTGCTTTCTAGTTACCAGCTCCAACCAATGAGAAGGCTATGTTCTGAGCTACCACTCTAAAGTTTGGAGTCAATCGTCTGCCAAATCTCAGCTCGTGGTCCATGCTTGAGATTTACTGGTTCTCCAATGGCTTGAGCCTCACGTCAACTCTCTGCCAGATCTATGCCGGAGGTCCATGCTTAGGATCTCCAAGAAATTATTTCTCAGCTTTTCCAGACGGTTTGCTGGTGAGAAAACATCCAGAACTCGGCTGACTGGATCTCCAATGGCTTTGTATAATCAAGAGTCCCACTATTGATGTTCTGCTTTCAAGTTACCAGCTCCATCCATTGAGAAGACCGTGTTCTGAGGTACCACTCTAAAGTTTGGAGTCAATCGTCTGCTAGATCTCAGCTCGTGGTCCATGCTTAGGATTTACTAGAAGTTATTTCTCAGCTTTTACAGGCAGTTTGCTGGTGAGTAAATATCCAGAACCTGGCTAACTGGTCCTCCAATGGCTTCTTATAACCATTGAGAATCCCACTACTGATGTTCTGCTTTCAAGTTAGTTCATCAGTCTACTACTACTAATAGAGGTTCCAGCTGTTAAGAAAACTCCTAGAACTTAGTAACTGGTTGTCCAATGGCTTGAATCTCACGTCTACTCTCTGCCAGATCCATGCCGGAGATCCATGCTTAGGATCTCCAAGAAATGATTTCTCAGCATTTCCAGACGGTTTGCTGGTGAGAAAACATTCAGAACCCGGGTAACTGTTTCTCCGATGGCTTCTTATAACCATTGAGAATCCCACCAACGATCTGCTTTCAAGTTACCAGCTCCACCCAATGAGAAGGCCATGTTTTAAGTTAGCACTCTAGAGTCGAGAGCCAGTCAGGCTAGAAGTTCTGATAAGTTATTTATCAATTTTTCCAGCTGGTTGGATGTTTAGAGAACTCCTGGAACTGAGTAACTGGTTCTCCAGTGCCTTGAGTCTCATGTCTACTCTCTATGCCGGGGGTCAATGCTTAGGATCTCCAAGAAATTATTTCTCAGCTTTCCAAATGATTTGCTGGTGAGAAAACATCCACAACCCAGGTAACCCAGGTTCTCCAATCCTCTGATGTTCTGCTTTCAAGTTACCAGCTCCAGCCAATGGGAAGACCATGTTCTGAGGTACCACTCTAAATTTTGGAGTCAATCAACTGCCAGATCTATGCCGGAGGTCCATACTTAGGTTCTCCAAGAAATTATTTCTCAGCATTTCCAGGCGGTTTGCTGGTGAGAATATCCAGAACCCGGGTAACTGGATCTCCAATGGCTTTGTATAATCAAGTCCCACCATTGATGTTCTGCTTTCAAGTTACCAGCTCCACCTGATGGAAAGGCCATGTTCTGAGTTACCACTCTAGAGCCAGATCTCAGCTGGTGGTCCATGCTTAGGATTTATTGGAAGTTCCAATAAGGTATTTTCCCAGCTGGTTAGCTGTTTAGGGAACTCCTGGAACTGAGTAACTGGTTCTCCAATGGCTTCTTCTAACCATCGAAAATCCCCCCCAAAGATTATCTGCTTTCAAGTTACCAGCTCCAGCCAATGAGAAGGCCATGTTATGAGTTACCACTCTAAGGTCTGAAGTCAATCATCTGCCAGATCAAAGCTGGTGGGGTCCCTGTTTAGCATTTACTAGAAGAAACTGGTTCTCCAAAGCCTTGAGTCTCACATCTACTCTCTGCCAGATCCATGTTGGAGGTCCATGCTAAGGATCACCAAGAAATTATTTCTCAGCTTTTTCCAGTTACCAGCTCCACCGAATTTGAAGACCATGTTCTGAGTTACCGCTCAATGGCTAGATTTAACTGTTTATCAGATTTGTGCCGGTGGCCCATAAATAGTATGTACTAGAAATCATTTCACAGCTTTTCCAGCAGGTTAACTGTTTGAAAAATTACAGGCTTTTCAATGGCTTGAGTCTCAAGTCTACTTTCTCCCAGATCCATGGTGAAGGTCCATGTTTAGAGTGTCCTAGAAGATCAGACAATGTATTTCTTGGCTTTTTGTCAGTAAGCCGGTGAGAAAACTCCCAGACAATGGTAACTGGTTCTCCAATGTTTTCTTATATCAATTGATAAACCCACCATAGATTATCTGCTCCCAAGTTACCAGCTCCACCTAATGAGAAGACCATGTTCTGAGTTACCACTCAATGGCTAGATTTAACTGTTTATCAGATCTGTGCCGGTGGCTCATACATAGAATTTAGTAGAAATTATTTTCCAGCTTTTCCAGCAGGTTAGCTGTTTGGAAAATTCTGGTTCTCCAATGGCTGGAGTCTCAAGTCTACTGTCTGCCAGATCCATGGTGAAGGTCCATGTTTAGAGTGTCCTAAAAGAGCAGACATGTATTTCTCGGCTTTTTCAGCCAGTAAGCCGGTGAGAAAACTCCCAGACAATGGTAACTGGGTCTCCAATGGCTTCTTATATCAATCGAGAAACCCGCCATAGATTATCTTCTCCCAAGTTACCAGCTCCACCTAATGAGAAGACCATGTTCTGAGTTATCACTCAATGGCTAGATTTAACAGATCTCTGCCAGTGGCCCATACATAGTATTTACTAAAAATTAATTCACAGCTTTTACAGCAGGTTTACTGTTTGGAAGATTCCTGGTTCTCCAATGGCTTGAGTATCAAGTCTACTGTCTGCCAGATCCATGGTGAAGGTCTATGTTTAGAGTGTCCTAGAAGATCAGACAATGTATTTCTTGGCTTTTCCAGTTAGTAAGCCGGTGAGAAAACTCCCAGACAGTGGTAACTGGTTCTCCAATGTTTTCTTATATCAACTGATAAACCCACCATAGGTTATCTGCTCCCAAGTTACCAGCTCCACCTAATGAGAAGACCATGTTCTGAGTTACCACTCAATGGCTAGATATAACTGTTTATCAGATCTGTGCTGGTATATAAATCCCATACATGGGATTTAGTAGAAATTATTTTACAGCTTTTCCAGCAGGTTAGCTGCTTGGAAAATTCTGGTTCTCCAATGGCTGGAGTCTCAAGTCTACTTTCTTCCAGATCAATGGTGAAGGTCCATGTTTAGAGATCAGACAATGTATTTCTTGGCTTTTCCAGCCAGTAAGTCGGTGAGAAAACTCCCAGACATTGTACCTGGTTCCCCAATGGCTTATATCCTTTGAGAAACCCGCTATAGATTATATGCTCTCAGGTTACCAGCTCCACCCAATGAGAGGACCATGTTCTGAGTCACAGTACCACTCTAATGTCTAGAGTCAATTGCCAGATCTGTTAAGGTGGTCCATGCTTAGTTCCAATAGAAAATTTATGGGAACCGGATAACTGGTTCTCCAATAGCTTCTTATATCCTTCGAGAAACCTGCCATAGATCATCTGCTCACAAGTTACCAGCTCCACCTAATGAGAAGGCCATGTTCTGAGTTGTCTAGGTTGAATCATCTGCCAGATCCAACCCGAAGGTCCATGCTTAGGCTTTATAGAATTTCCGAATAAAATAATTTCTCAGCTCTTCTCCTTCTCGCGGCCACGTCAAGAGCAACATTCATTTAAGTACAGGTAGGTTGCGCCTTTGGCACGAAAAGGTCGGAGTGCCTCCGTAAATGAAACCTGGCCGGTCGCTGCTTTGATGTAAATAATTAATTATCGTTCAAGCTGACAGCACACGAGCGCACGCTGCCCTCCTCCTGCCGCCCATCAATTATACATGGCGACAAAACACCACTGTGTTACCACTAGATTGTCAGCTCCCGGCAACATTGTATCACTGCGACCGACTCACACTGTGGCCCCCGAGTACTGACCACACGTTATATCATTCTATTACATTATATAATTTTATTATATTATATAATTCTATTACATTATATCATTCTGTTACATGCTATCATTCAATTACATTATATCATTCTATTTTATTATATCATTCTATTATATGATATCATTCAATAACATTATATCATTCTATTATATTATATCATTTAATTACATTATATCATTTAATTACATTATATCATTCTGTTATATCATTCTGTTACATTATATCATTCAATTACATTATATCATTCTATTTTATTATATCATTCTATTATATGATATCATTCAATTACATTATATCGTTTAATTACATTATATCATTTAATTACATTATATCATTCTGTTATATTATATCATTCTGTTATATTATATCATTCTGTTATATTATATCATTCTGTTACATTATATTATTCTATTATATCATTCAGTTACATTATATCATTCTATTATATCATTCTATACGGTGATGAAAGAATCATGTGAGCTCGCAAGGGCCGGACTCTCTCTCCTATTGTATCTTGTATTAAGAATATTCATTGTAAACTTTGTAACTCTGCATTTGTAAAAGTCTATGTTCTGTATGTTTCTACCCTGTCTATAATTACTACTTTGTACAGTGCTACGGAAGATGATGGCGCTATATAAATAAACAATAATAATTATAGAAATAGCTGTATGTTATTCTATAATATGCTAATTATTTCCTATACTGTTATTTCATCATATTTACTTTCGTGTTATCATTTATTAGTCCACAATCTACTGTTATAATAAAACACCATTCTACACTTGACACTTTTATGATTTGTATTTTTATATAGTAAAGAAAACTGCTGCCATCACTAAGTGTACATAATACAATGGAAAAAAACATTTATATTTTGGAAGAGTTTACATTTGTATCATTCGACAATAATATATATATATTATATATATTTTATATAATTTATAGAGATGCTTTATTTCATATTACATATTGCAACATAGACCAACCTAATAATTGCAATACAAGCCTGCACACTCACACACTGTTATTATACATTATATAGCGCTGACATATACCACAGCGCTGTACATAGAAGCAGTCACATGACCTCCTGTCCCTCAGAGCTCACACTCTAATGTCTCCTCCACACTCACACGCTGTTATTATACATTTATATAGCGCTGACATATACCACAGCGCTGTACATAGAAGCAGTCACATAACCTCCTGTCCCTCAGAGCTCACACTCTAATGTCTCCTCCACACTCACACGCTGTTATTATACATTTATATAGCACTGACATATACCACAGCGCTGTACATAGAAGCAGTTACATGACCTTCTGTCCCTCAGAGCTCACACTCTAATCATAAGGCTGCGGTGATATTAATGTATTTTTTAATGTATTTTTTAATATTCATTTATTTCTGGCGCCGGTAGATTCGTCCCGCAGATATTTCATTGGCTGTTATATAGTCCCTGATAATCCAGCGCCACCTTTATTTCCTCCATAAGCTGCGGCGTGCGCGGATACAAGCTGGGGATCGGCACAGATGTTCCCCATAATGCAATTTCCAGCCAATCTCTTAAGTGCGCTCCCGGCGTGCTGAGCGGCTCCTCGTTGTGTTTAGCTTGCAGATTCTTTTAATAAATAAAGAACGCAATAAAACGCTGCGATCAATGGTGGCTTGAAAATCATACCGAGCGCCCAACTGCCGCGCTGCAGATTCCAGACTTTAATCCACAGGCGGATCATTATGATTCCCTCACTGATCCTCCATCTCAAGGAGAAGAGCTTACACTCTATTAGGGTATAAGGGGGGATACAGGAGGAGAAGAGCTTACACTCTATTAGGGTATAAGGGGGGATACAGGAGGAGAAGAGCTTACACTCTATTAGGGTATAAGGGAGGATACAGGAGGAGAAGAGCTTACACTCTATTAGGGTATAAGGGAGGATATAGGAGGAGAAGAGCTTACACTCTATTAGGGTATAAGGGAGGATACAGGAGGAGAAGAGCTTACACTCTATTAGGGTATAAGGGAGGATACAGAAGGAGAAGAGCTTACACTCTATTAGGATATACGGGAGGATACAGGAGGAGAAGAGCTTACACTCTATTAGGGTATAAGGGAGGATACAGAAGGAGAAGAGCTTACACTCTATTAGGGTATAAGGGAGGATACAGAAGGAGAAGAGCTTACACTCTATTAGGGTATAAGGGAGGATACAGGAGGAGAAGAGCTTACACTCTATTAGGGTATAAGGGAGGATACAGGAGGAGAAGAGCTTACACTCTATTAGGGTTTAATGTAGGATAATGGAGGAGAAGAGCTTACACTCTATTGGAGTATAAGGGAGGGTAAAGGAGGAGAAGAGCTTACACTCTATTAGGGTATAAGGGAGGATACAGGAGGAGAAGAGCTTACACTCTATTAGGGTATAAGGGAGGATACAGGAGGAGAAGAGCTTACACTCTATTAGGGTATAAGGGAGGATACAGGAGGAGAAGAGCTTACACTCTATTAGGGTATAAGGGAGGATACAGGAGGACAAGAGCTTACACTCTATTAGGGTATAAGGGAGGATACAGGAGGACAAGAGCTTACACTCTATTAGGGTATAAGGGAGGATACAGGAGGAGAAGAGCTTACAATCTATTAGGGTATAAGGGAGGATACAGGAGGAGAAGAGCTTACACTCTATTAGGGTATAAGGGAGGATACAGGAGGAGAAGAGCTTACACTCTATTAGGGTATAAGGGAGGATACAGGAGGGGAAGAGCTTACACTCTATTACGGTATAAGGGAGGATACAGGAGGAGAAGAGCTTACACTCTATTAGGGTATAAGGGAGGATACAGGAGGAGAAGAGCTTACACTCTATTAGGGTATAAGGGAGGATACAGGAGGGGAAGAGCTTACACTCTATTACGGTATAAGGGAGGATACAGGAGGAGAAGAGCTTACACTCTATTAGGGTATAAGGGAGGATACAGGAGGAGAAGAGCTTACACTCTATTAGGGTATAAGGGAGAATACAGAAGGAGAAGAGCTTACACTCTATTAGGGTATAAGGGAGGTTACAGGAGGAGTTTCGCTCCCCGTTGCTCTCGCCATCCCTCACATAAGGAATAATATTTAGGCAGATTGGCTGCGGGCAGCGGGAATCGGCGATGGTGGCGCGGCATGCAAATCGTGATGTGATTTATCTAAAGACGAGCTTATTTTCCAAGTGAATTGATCGCGCGTTCATTGCGGTGGTGGAGCCGGCGATGGTGGCGGCTGCAGATGTTGCTCCATGTTTAATAAATCAATGAGACACATGTGAATGAATGGCTGCACATGGCCGCCGCTTGCCGATTGATGTCACGGTGTTATTCCCGGCTTGTTATCCTGACAGATGCATTAATGGCGCCGACGCTGACTCCAATCAGCAATACCGACTCGAAATGTTTAAAGGGCCGGCGTCCCTTGCACTGGTCCGTGGAGCAAATGTGCTGTACACCAAATACCACTTGAGCTTCATAATCAGATGTATCCAGACTGGAGGGACCAGGTGATGCCTAGATAAATCCATGTAGCTAATAGGGCCCTGGAAAAAGAGAGGAAAAGGCGGGACTGCAGCCTTATACCGTAATAGAGTGTAAGCTCTTCTCCTCCTGTATCCTCCCTTATACCCTAATAGAGTGTAAGCTCTTCTCCTCCTGTATCCTCCCTTATACCCTAATAGAGTGTAAGCTCTTCTCCTCCTGTATCCTCCCTTATACCCTAATAGAGTGTAAGCTCTTCTCCTCCTGTATCCTCCCTTATACCCTAATAGAGTGTAAGCTCTTCTCCTCCTGTATCCTCCCTTATACCCTAATAGATCGTTAAGGTGGGAGGAGGTGTGTGAGTGAGCTCTGCAGGTGCTCTGAATGTCTGGCTCTAGCCCAGGGCCTGGCTGCCTTGGGTGGGGTCGCTCCCCAGGTGAGCTCCAGGCTTCTGGGTCTGAATCTGGAGTCCATGTTAGAGACCCTCTGGCTACTGAATATGCTGCTGACCGGCTGACCGCGGTGGATTACAATGAAGGTGGAAGAGTCTTTATGGAAGAAAGTTACAGTAAAGTAAGTGAAGCTGGAATGGAAGTGGTGGATAATAATGATGGGCCGTGTAGCAGTTTCTGTGTGCAGCATGTAATGGAGGGAGGGCGGCAGCCCCAGCAAAGTGACTGTGCTGATCCAGGCAGGGAGATCCAACAACCTGTTGTGATGGACACTCAGCAGCCAGCTCAGGCCGGCAGTGGGAAGCAGCACAAGCTGAGGAGGACATCTTTGGAAAGACTGACAATGCAGGAAAACCTGCAGCAGAATGTGTGTGTGAGCCGAGAGTCCCGGGCCCTGAGATCCAAGACCCAGCCGGCCACCGGTGACCCCATAACTGGGGGGAAATCTGCTAAATCTGCCACTGGACATAAATCTGGCAAGTTATCAGACAATGCAAATGCTGAGTTGGGGGCAAATGGCCACAAGTCTCCCAGGACTGAGGCAGCAGAGACATTCAAAGACCCAGCAGAAAAGCCAAGGCGAAAGGCAAGTCTTAAAGAGACAGAGAGCGCACCAGAACTGCAGCTTGCAGACAAAATTCCAGATTTAGTCAATAAAATGAACAGCTTAAGAGCAACCAGGACACAACTGCAAAGACTAATAGATCATGCAAATAAACAAAAAGCAGCAAACCCCAATAGCGCAACCGCCTATGATGTGCTGATAGAGACTTTACGCACACAGCTTGCTGAAATTGTTAGTGACATTGAGACACTTGAGAAACAAATGGGGCCCATGGCAGAGAGATACAAGAACCTGGATCGGTTTGAGGAGTCTCAGAAGCTCCTAAAACACAGACAGATACCTGAACCCAGCTCAGTTCCCCCCTCACCATCAGAGCAGGAGACATCCTCACAGGAGCTGCTGTACAGGACCCCAGTGCTGCAAGATTCTGCCCCTTTTCGTGATACCAGCCAAGTAAGCCAACCACCCCCAGGGGGCAGCAGTGAGCAATCCCTGAAAGGTTCCAGCAATGGACTCTGTGTATCACAAGGCGCCCTCCCCCAGCCTGAGAATGGATGTGATGCAGCCAGTGACACTATGGAAGTTGGAGAGACCCCCCAAATTGCAACCCTGGGGTCACATCCGGGACATAGTGACACCTCTGAACTGTCCCCCAATCGAGGAAACAAGCAAGCAAGTCCCAATGCATTGCAATCTGTTTGGGACAATGAACAGCCTGCGGTTTCTGATAGTAATGGGACTGAATCGTCTGTATGCACTAATAATGTTTTTCCTTCCGCAGGTGACCGACCACAGGTAGCGGGTCCCCCTCAATCAAGACCCCGCAGTGATATTACTGGCAATGCGTCTGGCCACGCTCCTCCTCAGAATGCCTGGAGCCGTGGTGCCCCATCTTTTAGCCCCGGCTTACATTACACCGGTCAGGCATTTAAGAGGAGGAACGTGGTAAGATTTAAGAATAAGGGGGCAAAGGAAGATCTGCCAGACAGGAGACATGTGATCCGGGAGCTCCTGTGTAACCAGATGGGGTTCACACCCGCAGATATACTGGCCGTCATAAACCTCCCGGACAGGCAGGGCTACGATATAAGCTTCAAGCTCATGTCCAGCTTGGACAGGTTCTGGGCAAGTGTAACAAAGTTTAGGGGCGCTGAGGGATGGGACCAGTTTATCCTTATCCCGGTATCAAAGCCGGGTACTGTGAGCGTTAACATCTTGTTCTGGAATGAGTCCGTCCCCCCGCAGGATATTGTGATATGGCTGAGGAGACATTGTGATATGGTGTCTGACCTGACAAAGTGTCTTGATGATGATGGGATCTGGACGGGAGGCTGGAGGGTGCTGGTGAAGCTCAGGCAGCACAGTAATGTAACTTTACATTTGCCCAACTCCTTCTTTATCGGCCGTGAGAGGGGGGTGTGTTTCTATGCCGGTCAGCCCCGCTTGTGCTTTAAGTGTGGGAAGGCCGGTCATGTGGCCGGAGTGTGTACTGTAGTGAAGTGTAACCTGTGCGGGGAGATTGGTCACACCAGCGCCATGTGCACAAATGTCCGGTGTAACTTGTGTGGTCAGATGGGTCACTACCATAAGGACTGCTCGGAGGCCTTCCATAACCTCTATAGCCAGGCTGCGGAGGAGCTGGTGGCAGCAGGTGAGGTTACAGAGGAGGAGGCTCTGATGTCTGGGCAGATAGTAACAATGCCAGGGTCTGAGACAACTGAGATAAGAGATCAGACAGATGTAACCCCACAGCCTGTGGCCGCCATCCCACGGCCAGCACCGGAGCAAGCTGATAGCCCATCTTCCCCTGTAGCCCCTTCCCCTGCTATGGCCCATTGCCCTGCTCCAGCCTCTGCAGATAGTAAAGTCCCTGGTGATAAGAGAGGGAAAAAAAAAGACAAGTCCACCCGCAGACCGGAGGGCGCATGGTCCTTAGTCCAAAAGTCAGGGAAAAAGCCCAAGGGCAGAACAGATACACCAGTGACAGTTACATCAAACCGATATAACATACTGTCTGAGTCAGGTGCAGATATTTCTGGGCACGATACTATGGAGCTGGAGCAAGAGTTAAAGCGTATAACCCGAGAATGTGACTCAGGGTCAGAGGAGGACCCACCGACTAAGAAAAAGTCACCATCAGCCATAGACCCTATAGACTCTGATATGGAAGTGACTGGCAGGCAGGACGACTCTGATGATTCAGATCTATGATGGTGTTTAATGTGTTACTGCTCTACATAATGATGGCACCTAACCCCTGATCTGTAACCTGATGTATCTGCACTGAGTAACCATTAAGAGTATAGACACGATAGATAATGTATAGTATGTAGTATTCTGCTGTGTTATGTTTATTGTATACGAGTATATGTTATCTTTATATTATGTATTAATGCTGATTAGCTGAGTTTTTGTTTGTTTGTTTACCAATAAAAATTCCCTTATACCCTAATAGATGGTTAAGGTGGGAGGAGGTGTGTGAGTGAGCTCTGCAGGTGCTGTGAATGTCTGGCTCTAGCCCAGGGCCTGGCTGCCTTGGGTGGGGTCGCTCCCCAGGTGAGCTCCAGGCTTCTGGGTCTGAATCTGGAGTCCATGTTAGAGACCCTCTGGCTACTGAATATACTGCTGACCGGCTGACCGCGGTGGATTACAATGAAGGTGGAAGAGTCTTTATGGAAGAAAGTTACAGTAAAGTAAGTGAAGCTGGAATGGAAGTGGTGGATAATAATGATGGGCCGTGTAGCAGTGTCTGTGTGCAGCATGTAATGGAGGGAGGGCGGCAGCCCCAGCAAAGTGACTGTGCTGATCCAGGCAGGGAGATCCAACAACCTGTTGTGATGGACACTCAGCAGCCAGCTCAGGCCGGCAGTGGGAAGCAGCACAAGCTGAGGAGGACATCGTTGGAAAGACTGACAATGCAGGAAAACATGCAGCAGAATGTGTGTGTGAGCCGAGAGTCCCGAGCCCTGCGATCCAAGACCCAGCCGGCCACCGGTGACCCCATAACTGGGGGGAAATCTGCTAAATCTGCCACTGGACATAAATCTGGGAAGTTATCAGACAATGCAAATGCTGAGCTGGGGGCAAATGGCCACAAGTCTCTCAGGACTGAGGCAGCAGAGACATTTAAAGACCCAGCAGAAAAGCCAAGGCGCAAGGCAAGTCTTAAAGAGACAGAGCGTGCACCAGAACTGCAGCTTGTAGACAAAATTCCAGCTTAAGAGCATCCAGGACAGAGCTGCAAGGACAAATAGAGGAAATGAATGAACATAAGACAGCAAACCCCAGCATGGCAGCCTTCTATGATGGGCTGTTACAGACTTGCCGCACACAGCTTGCTGAAATTAATAGAGACATTGAGACACTTGAGAAACAAATGGGACCCATGGCCAAGAGATACAAGAACCTGGATCGGTTTGAGGAGTCTCAGAAGCTCCTAAAACACAGACAGATACCTGAACTCAGCTCAGCCACCTCCTCACCATCAGAGCAGGAGACATCCTCACAGGAACTGCTGTACAGGACCCCAGTGCTGCAAGATTCTGCCCCTTCTTTTCATGATGCCAGCCAAGTAAGCCAACCACCCCCAGGGGGCAGCAGTGAGCAATCCCTGAATAGTATTGAACTCTGTATTTCACAAAGCGCCCTCCCCCAGCCTGATAATGGATGTGATGCAGTCAGCGACACTATGGAAGTTGGAGAGACCCCCCCAAATTCCATTCCCAGGGTCACAGCCAGGACATAGTGACACCTCTGAACTGTCCCTCACATTGTTGGACATCGATCGAGGAAGGAAGCAAGCAAGTCGGAATGTATTACAATCTGTTTGGGACAATGAACAGCCTGCGGTCCCTGATAGTAATGGGACTGAATCGTCTGCATGCACTAATAATGTTTTTCCTCCCACAGTTGATCAGCCACAGGTAGCGGGTCCCCCACAATCCAGACCCCGCAGTGATCATACTGGCAATGCATCTGGCCACGCTCCTCCTCAGAATGCCTGGAGTCACGGTGCCCCATCTTTTAGCCCCGGCTTACATTACACCGGTCAGGCATTTAAGAGGAGGAACGTGGTAAGATTTAAGAATAAGGGGGCAAAGGAAGATCTGCCAGACAGGAGACATGTGATCCGGGAGCTCCTGTGTAACCAGATGGGGTTCACACCCGCAGATATATTGGCCGTCATAAAACTCCCGGACAGGCAGGGCTACGATATAAGCTTCAAGCTCATGGCCAGCTTGGACAGGTTCTGGGCAAGTGTAACAAAGTTTAGGGGCACTGAGGGATGGGACCAGTTTATCCTTATCCCGGTATCAAAGCCGGGCACTGTGAGCGTTAACATCTTGTTCTGGAATGAGTCAGTCCCCCCGCAGGATATTGTGATATGGCTGAGGAGACATTGTGATATGGTGTCTGACCTGACAAAGTGTCTTGATGATGTTGGGATCTGGACGGGAGGCTGGAGGGTGCTGGTGAAGCTCAGGCAGCACAGTAATGTTACCTTACATTTGCCCAACTCCTTCTTTATCGGCCGTGATAGGGGGGTGTGCTTCTATGCAGGTCAGCCCCGCTTGTGCTTTAAGTGTGGGAAGGCCGGTCATGTGGCCGGAGTGTGCACTGTAGTGAAGTGTAACCTGTGCGGGGAGATTGGTCACACCAGCGCCATGTGTACAAATGTCCGGTGTAACTTGTGTGGTCAGATGGGTCATTACCATAAGGACTGCTCGGAGGCCTTCCATAACCTCTATAGCCAGGCTGCGGAGGAGCTGGTGGCAGCAGGTGAGGTTACAGAGGAGGAGGCTCTGATGTCTGGGCAGATAGTAACAAGGCCAGGGTCTGAGACAACTGAGATAAGAGATCAGACAGATGTAACCCCACAGCCTGTGGCCACCATCCCACGGCCAGCACCGGAGCAAGCTGATAGCCCATCTTCCCCTGTAGCCCCTTCCCCTGCTATGGCCCATTGCCCTGCTCCAGCCTCTTCTGCAGATAGTAAAGCCCCTGGTGATAAGAGAGGGAAAAAAAAAGACAAGTCCACCCGCAGACCGAAGGGCTCATGGTCCTTAGTCCAAAAGCCAGGGAAAAAGCCCAAGGGCAGAACAGATACAACAGTGACAGTTACATCCAACCGATATAACATACTGTCTGAGTCAGGTGCAGATATTTCTGGGCACGATACTATGGAGCTGGAGCAAGAGTTAAAGCGTATAGCCAGAGAATGTGACTCAGGGTCAGAGGAGGACCCACCGACTAAGAAAAAGTCACCATCAGCTATAGACCCGATAGACTCTGATATGGAAGTGACTGGCAGGCAGGACGACTCTGATGATTCTGATCTATGATGATGTTTAATGTGTTACTGCTCTACATAATGATGGCACCTAACTCCTGATCTGTAACCTGATGTATCTGCACTGAGTAATCATTAAGAGTATAGACACGATAGATAATGTATAGTATGTAGTATTCTGCTGTGTTATGTTTATTGTATACAAGTATACGTTATCTTTATATTATGTATTAATGCTGATTAGCTGAGTTTTGTTTGTTTGTTTACCAATAAAAATTCCCTTATACCCTAATAGAGTGTAAGCTCTTCTCCTCCTGTATCCTCCCTTATACCCTAATAGAGTGTAAGCTCTTCTCCTCCTGTATCCTCCCTTATACCCTAATAGAGTGTAAGGTCTTCTCCTCCTGTATCCTCCCTTATACCTTAATAGAGTGTAAGCTCCTCTCCTCCTGTATCTTCCCTTATACCCTAATAGAGTGTAAGCTCCTCTCCTCCTGTATCCTCCCTTATACCCTAATAGAGTGTAAGCTCTTCTCCTCCTGTATCCTCCCTTATACCCTAATAGAGTGTAAGCTCTTCTCCTTCTGTATCCTCCCTTATACCCTAATAGAGTGTAAGCTCTCCTCCTGTATCCTCCCTTATACCCTAATAGAGTGTAAGCTCTTCTCCTGTATCCTCCCTTATACCCTAATAGAGTGTAAGCTCTTCTCCTCCTGTATCCTCCCTTATACCCTAATAGAGTGTAAGCTCTTCTCCTCCTGTATCCTCCCTTATACCCTAATAGAGTGTAAGCTCTTCTCCTTCTGCATCCTCCCTTATATCCTAATAGAGTGTAAGCGCTTCTCCTTCTGTATCCTCCCTTATACCCTAATAGAGTGTAAGCTCTTCTCCTTCTGTATCCTCCCTTATACCCTAATAGAGTGTAAGCTCTTCTCCTCCTGTATCCTCCCTTATACCCTAATAGAGTGTAAGCTCTTCTCCTCCTGTATCCTCCCTTATACCCTAATAGAGTGTAAGCTCTTCTCCTCCTGTATCCTCCCTTATACCCTAATAGAGTGTAAGCTCTTCCCCTCCTGTATCCTCCCTTATACCCTAATAGAGTGTAAGCTCTTCCCCTCCTGTATCCTCCCTTATACCCTAATAGAGTGTAAGCTCTATAGGTCTCAGGTCTCTATATGTCTCAGGTGACTCTGTAGCTTTGATGTCACATTGTATTTAATCGCTAAGCGAATGTAATGGAGTAATAATGCACCGGGGCCCACAGTCGCACCTCCGCACATAGGCTCCCCTAAGTCTCAGTAACAACAGTCATCAATAAGAGGCCAGAATCAGCAGCACACATGACAGGCCAAGATGAATTCCCATTGACTGTGAGAGGAAAACGCTCCTTCCTGTTTCACTGGAATAAAACAGTGGCACAATGCTGCAGGCATTACAGATGGCGAAGCAGTGAACTACAGGTTCCAGCATGGCCAGCAGGGTGCGCAGAGGCTCGCAGATGGAGGCCGGCAGGTTGCCGGCTCTGCTTAATGAGAATCCTTCTGCCGGCAGATGCCGATCTTTCCACGCGCCATTAGTTTCGGCTAATCTCCCCGGATGCCTTTCTCTCGCTCTGGCGGTAAGATTGGGTG